>CM046841.1:27606359-27875571 GCA_025618425.1 Heliocidaris tuberculata
ACATACGTGCCTACGGTGTAATAGGGGGACCGGTTTTGGATACATTCCAGCACAGCCATTGAAGGACCGAAATGTATCCAAGGTGCAATTCAGGGACCGAAAAATAAAAATTGTCATCAATAGAACACTTTTTCAAAATTAATCATGTGAGGTAAGAAAATATGACTGGGAAAGCACGCAACGTCTTTTTAACGCCTCATGTTGTCATGGTAATGTAATTTTCCATGAAATCTTACAGATCACGGGCACACACCTACTTTGAGGGACCAAATGAATGTATGTCGCCATGCTTTACCAGTATACGGCCCCCAAGTTCCAAAGTTGTAGTGAAGCAATTTGATATTTTACCATTCTTTCTTTAGAAATATATCCAACCATCGTTTTTGTATTAGTCACATGTTGCCAAAAACATGTAGGCTACGAAGACATGCACTGGAGCGGAAATGAACCGTTTTCAACGCCACTTGTGTCATAGTAATGAGGTTTACGTCAATTCGTACATATCACCGGTACACACCTCCTCAAGTTGAGGGACCACAGAGAAAAGATAGTTGAAGAAAAAAAATATGTCAGGATGCTTTGAAGTAAATTATTTCTATATCATAACATCTTTCTTTGCAATGTTAGATGTTCTGATTCTTTTTACGAGTCATGTGTTGCCTTAGTTCAGATACAAAATTGTGCTAATTATTGAGACCTCCTTTATTATGGATCTGGTCCAGACAATTTTTTTACCATGCTTCTTTATTTTGTCTAAGAGACTGATATAAATTCCCTCCAATCTTAATTCATCTTCCTTTCTGTTGAAAATATTTCTTTTTGTAACCATGTGGCTTATGGACTTTTTAGGTTCCAACTCAGGGGCGGCGGAGCGTCTTGCAAATTGGGGGTGGGGGGCAGGCACCAGCGAAAAGGGGGACTGGTGAAAAGGAAGGAAAAATACCATTTTGAGTCCCTAGTTTACTCCTACATTCTATTTAACACTATTAAAGACGATTTTCGTCATTATCATTTTTCATCTATCTTTACATAATAACAAACACTTTGCAGTTGTATATATTGCTTTGATTACTCATTTGCGAGCGACCGAAGCCAGCAAGAGTAAATGCTAAGTATTCTTTTGCTGACAGCGACTTTATCATTAAAGCTGCCGCAAATTCATTTTCAGTTTTCCCATATGAATGTTATTTTCACCCATTAACCCTTCGTTTTCCTTATTGACCAAGCTATAAATTTTAATGCATTTGTGGGGTCTCATCGCCACGATCATACTAGAGGAATATATCAGATTTTATGGTTACGACACACTTGATGTCTCGAGCTTGAAATATTTGAGCGAGCGAGCGTACCCAGCGAGCTTTAAAAAAATATAAAAATATCATCTTGCTTCAATTTAGGGGCAGCGTTCGTTCGTATTAAAGTTAAGGGCTCTGTGCCCACTTGCCCACAGCTCCACTGCCTCACAATGTAATAGTATCAAGCAGTGGCGTAATTTGGCAGGGGGGCACATCCGGCCCGCCCCCCCCCCCTTTGAAAGAGAAATGTACATTGTTGAATGTATGATGGGTACCTCTACTGTCACTTGCGCCCCCCCCCCATTTTTTTTTAGAAGTGCTGACGTCAGAGAGTTTCTGAAGAACAGTACACCCCAAAAACGTGTTAATGCTTTTTTTTTTTTTGCTTGTCAGAAAATAAAAAACCTGGATCCAAGACTGGTATCAAGGGAATCTGTTATAAGCCTATATGATTCTTTGGTTTTCTTTCTTTCTTCTTTTTTTTTTCAAATGATTTTAGGGTACTTTCCAGAGGTGAAAAGGGATATCTAAAAGAGGGGAAAATGGCACAAGAAAGAAAAGGGGCGCTATTCAGAGGTATAGGGGCATCTATATTTGAAGGGAACACTCATCAGAAGGAGAATGTCAGAAAATTGTCAGAAAATAAAAATCCTTGATCCAAGACTGGTATCAAGGGAATCTGTTATAAGCCTATAATGATTCTTTGGCTCTTTTTAAAATTTTTTTTTACTGATTTTAGGGCACTTTCCATAGGTGAAAAGGGATATCTAAAAGAGGGGAAAATGGCACTAGAAAGAAAAGGGCGCTATTCAGAGGTATAGGGGCATCTATATTTGAAGGGAACACTCATCAGAAGGAGAATTGCACTATATAATATATTTGAAGTGAAATGATACTGTAATGGTATCAAGAGCATGAGAACCGTTATCGTAATTATATTGATCTTTTGAGAAATTTAAGACACTTACTGTAATAAAGGTGAAGGGGGCACTTATCAGAAGTGTTAAAGGGCAATTGTCGCAAGGACAAATGGCACTTACTAAGGAAAAAGTGGCACTTATCAGAAATCAAATGGGCCTGAATCAAATTTGAAAAAAGGGCACTTGCCCGAATGGAAAGGGACACTTACCTAAAAACAGAAGGTGCACTTTTCGCACGCTATTAAACAGAAGGAGAAATGGGCAGTGGCGTAACTACGGCGTAGAGGGTGGGGCACGTACCCTCCTCCCCCCAATCAAATGGACAGAGAGAGAGAGAAAGAGAAGAAGGAGAAAGGGAAAAGGAAGAGAAATGAATCATGAACAGTAATGAAGGAGAAAAAGACAATTTAACAGTCATTTCATTAACAATCATGTTAACAATTACTTACTTTCCTACTATCATTCCTATTCGTGGTGAAAAAAGTCCTTTCATAATTATAACGAGCTTTCCAAAAGGGGAATTTCATAACTGAATCGGACTACCCTCCACATTGCTTTTTATATGTCATAAATAAAACACGAATAATAAATATAAATAAATAAATAATAAATAATTGATCATTACTGTGTATCATGCTTAAAATAACACCTATACAATCCCATCCAGTTCATGTAACAGTGTTGTAGTGCCTTGATGCTCGGCCTTGGCCTTAAGGCGCCTTAAGGTCAGTTTTTTCAATGCCTTGGCCTTGGACTTGAATGCCTTTACCTTTGGCATGCCTTGGCCTTGCCTTGAGGGGCTCCAAGCCTATAAATCTCAAGGCATTTTCAAGGCATTTTCAAGGCATTTTCAAGGCATATGGAACTTTCCTATTTTTGCAAGTAAAATTTTAAAACATTTTGGTTGTTTGTGCAGGAGTCATGTACATTCTAGCTAATACAAGATCTAATCATAACAGACTTGGGAAATGAATTCATGTTACAAATATTTAGGTTAATACGACAAAATGATGATCATGATGATCATGATGATGATGATGACAGTTGTACCGTCCGTATGAAATACAGGTCAAGACTGGAACAATTGTACTTGCATTTCTTTTCTGTGAATATAAATATTAAGTTTGAACAAAGTATTTGCATTTTTTTTGTGAATTCGGTCAAAGGCTCGGTGCCCCCCCCCTTCGACAAAGTCTGCCGTGCATTTCGAACCGCTCCATTTCACACCCGCCACTTTCTGCCTGTTTTCTTTCAAGTCTTGCATATATTTTGAAACCTTGTTTACGAAAAATCGGTCATGTCACTGACCCACATGACCTTTTGTGACCTCATGTAAGCCTGAAAACGGAGAATTTCTGAGTTTTGTGTACAAAACTAAATACATATTCCCATTTTTCTCCTTTATCACCTAAGATTTCTTCTTTAAGCTTTAATTTTCATTTATTCTAACTGAATATTGCTTCAGATAACATTCTGATATAGTGGTCTCTGAAAATAAACAATAAAAATGTTAAAGCTGAAAAACAAAGAAATTCGAAAAACAATAGAATACATAAGAATTCTTATGTAATAATGTTTTAAGGTTTAGAAAGAACTTCTTGCATTAAAATTTTATTTGCAAGGTCTTTATTTACTTGATTATAATGCAAAATGTATGTTTCTGCATATAATTTGCATAAATTATAAGATTAGATTTAAAAAAAATAATAATTTGCATAAAGATAATGATGGACATGTGCTCTTTACGTGATTTTCGAAGTCAGTGCAAAATTTAACGCCGATCGGTCATGTCGCGGCAGAGATCAGGGGGGGGGGGGGGGGCCTCTTATCCCCTTCCCCAGTCGGAGAAGAGCTTCAAATAGCCCAGTACCAGTAAGGGTTAAAGGGTTCAAAATATTGGGAGAAAAAATGTAATTCTCGTTGCTTTGCTCCATAATATACATGTATTCCTTTAAAAAGTATTTTACGAGCTATTTATGTCCAGGAAGACAACAATACATATACAAACAGTAGGTCATGAAAAGGAGGGGGGGGGGGTATGAAAATGAATACATATTTTTTGAAAAGGGGGAAAATGAAAAGGCAAAGTAAAGGAAAAGAAAAACCAAAGAAAAGAGTGAAAGGAAAAGGGAAGGAACGAAAAAGAAGGAAAAACTGGCCACTTTTTTTTGCTCGCTTCCTTCGCTTGCTCACAAAAACACTGGAAAGTTATTGTTCGGACAAAAGGAGTCCCCCTTCAGAATAGGTTGCAACTCTCTCCCCCCCCCCCCCCCCACCCCTTTAGGATTTTCAAAGTTCTGATATTCGGCCAACCACCACTTTATATTCGAATAGCGAGGTTCCAGGATAATTATGTAACTTCCGTATGTAACTTCTGTACATTTTACAACATTTTTTTTTTTTATTTGATCGCTCGCTATGCGATCTCCAAAAAATTACAAACTGAAGAACTGATATTTGGGCAAAAGGGTCAGCCCGTCCCTTGTCAAAATTAGCCCCGTATAATCAAGATTTCTGCATCTGCGATATTCTTTTATTATTATATGAGGGGGGGGGGGAGCAGATTAGGTTGCAGCATTTTTGTCTGCAAATTAGGGTGTCACACCCTAAAATATGTCAGCAAATTTGGGTATCACATCCCCCATTCAAGATGTTCAGCGACGTCTCTGCCTGCCTTCTTTTTTGTATGTGAACCTCTTTTTTATGTTCCATGCCCCCCCCCCCTCCTTTCTTTACCAATGCCTTGGCCTTGGCATTGGCCTTGAGGTTTCAAGCCTTGGCCTTAGCCTATAGGCCTTGAGGGCCAAAGCCTTGGCCTTGACCTTGGCCTTGCTAGTCAATGCCTTGAGGGTTTGGGCCTTGACTACAACACTGGTAACAAATACATAATACATCATTATGGCAACCCAAGTACATGTATATGTGAAATTGACTTCTAATTTAGAAGCACTTGCTGAAGGGAGTTCAAATGACCCGACATAGGCATTTTAAATCTGAATCACAAAGTGCTCTGCATTTTATTTTGTACAGAGAAATGTTGCTGAAAGGACATGATTTCCCTGGGTCCCCCCTTTTAGTTATATTTATATATATATATATATATATATTATATATATATATATATATTATATATATATTTATATATATATATATATATATATTTTTACTAAAATCATGAGAATGTAGTAACTAGCAGAGGCGGCACACCGGGGGGGCACAGTGTCCCTAATTTTTCAAGTACCCTTAAAGTGTCCTTTTTTTATCTATGAGAAGTGCCCCTTTTCATAGCTGATAAGTGCCTCTTTTCCTTCGTATACTGCTCTTTTTTTCTTTCTAATAAGTTCCCTTTTCACGTTCTGATAAGTGGCCATTTTGACCTCATACATGAGTGCCCCTTTTAAAAGCTGATAGCCCTTGCTTTCGTCTAATTAACCCTTTGCACTGTGCATTATGAAAATCCATAGATGCTGGATTATTTCAAAGGCTATATTTTTTGTACGTGATTTCTGTTGACGATCGTCGACAGAAGCGATAATCCGGAATTGACAGTGGTCGACAATAGCGGGCGGGGAACCGACATTTGCTCCGGCGACAATTGCCCCTGCGACATTTGCTCCGTCGACATTTGCTCCGATCAAGCGACAATTACTCCGCGACAACTGCTCCATCGATAAAAATGAATATATGCGACAATTGCTCCGCCGACATTTGCTCCGATCGAGCGACAGTTGCTCCGCGACAATTGCTCTGTTGATAAAAAATGAATATATGTGACAATTGCTTCTGCGACAATTGCTCCGTCGACATTTGATGCGATCGAGCGATAATTCCTCCGCGACAACTGCTCCGCTGACATCTGCTCAGTCGATGTAGTCAGATATCAAAATTCAACAATTTATTAAATGAAGCCTCCACAAAGTTACCGAATCCTTTTAGATTATGATCGTTTCTTCCAATTCTGTTTGCAGGTGTGCACCTATCTATTGAACCATTAACAAGCATAAAATAAAACACAAGGCGGAGGTATTTTCGTCTATTCTCTAAAGAATTCATACTTAATTTTCGTAATAATATATCATAATTAGTGCTCCAGTCTTTGCACAGCATTCTTACATTGATATTCATGATGAATCTTACGTATGTACATGTATTAATGCTTTGTAGCCAAACTATAAACTTTTGATATGATTAATTGATTTTTTTCAGACTTTCAAAGATGCTTTTTATTGAATACCACAATCTTGTGTCAGCACTGTGTAAACAACGAATAGAAAATTGTATGACTGAGATACTTGAAAAAAACATATATTTCTTTTTAAATCTTCCATCCCGTTTTCTCCCCCCCCCCCAAAAAAAAAAAGAAGATATATATATCTTATACTCTGGACTGCATCACTCTGTTATTTAAAAGTTCACTTCATCCTTTCTGCATTCAACCTTGTAGCCTATATGAACATTTTATAGTTTGTTTTGAAAGTTCATTTGTGTCTCCTTGTATGTTTTCCTTTTTTATTTTAAAATAAAGTACGTTACTTTTTTGTGACATCTGTCTGAATATGCTTGTCGTCCGGTTATTTGTAAAGCAAAAATTATAGAATATAGATTTAGACAGTGCGTCCCAGGAAAAAGGAAACCGAGACGGTCAGTTATTTTTCCGGTGGTATGAAACAGTTCATGAAATATCATATGCACCATAATAAAGTTCAGTTTTTTCTTCTTTCTTTTGATACCTCATACAATGCGAAAGGGTCACGCAGCGACGAGCAAGAAGAGTTTAAAATTCAATGTCAAAACCGAGTTGCGCAGAATAAATGGTCAAGAATTGTAAGGATGCAGCAATCTTGCCTTGGAACGCGATGGTTCAATTTGCATTTCTTTTTATGTTCTTTGTTATGTTTCTTTCACCAAATCTCTCAATGAGAGTGAATAGAAATTTAAACATGACTTCTTTCATGTGAGAACTCTTCGACAGCAGAGTCATCATAACAAACCACCCCGTCAAATGGCCTCCCAGCTCACCAGATCTCAGCCCGAATGACTTACTTTCTTTGGGGCTGTGTGACTGGATTGTGAGAGAGAGAGAGAGAGAGAGGAGAGAGGGAGAGAGAGAAAGAGAAAGAAAGAGGGGGGGGGGGAGAAGAGAGAGAGAGAAAGAGATGGAGATAGGGGGAGGGGGTGGGGGAGACATGGTGGACATTTTTTTTTCTTTGCCACGTTAGAGGATTTATTTTTACCTTCAAAGTTTACAATTCAACAGAACATTAATCATACATAAATGACACAAAAAGGCCAAGTATAACTTTCTTCTTATTTTGGAAATTTCAAAGAGTGTGCACCATTACTCATCAAACCTTTCCCCACTACATGCAGTTTCTTTGACAAGGTAATTGCATGACCAGAAGTGAACTTTATTACTTTTAATCTAAAGTAACCTTTGCCCCCCCCCCCCCCTCTCCCGCGCTTGTTTAGGAATTTCTATTTCTCATGACTAACATGACATCAGCATCCATTTAGTGCTATGGCTAATGCTGCGTTTACACTATGTTCCCGGCGGCCACTGCAGCCCCGTTTCAGGCCACCGTGGACAAAACGGGATGGACGTGAGAAAACGCGATGGGACGGGACGGGACGGGCAAACGTGACAGGCCGTGATTGCCGTGGATATCAGGACCTGATGCTACGTGTATGCTGCGTTTACACTATGTTCCCGGCGGCCACGGCATGTAGTGGGGAAAGGTTTGATGAGTTTCAGGCCACCGTGGACAAAACGGGATGAACGTGAGACAACGCGATGGGACGGGACAGGCAAACTTGACAGGCCGTGATTGCCGTGGATGCCAGGACCTAACACAACTTGAATTAGGAGGGGGGAAATGGCTAAAATATTACGGCACACTACGTTTTGGGCAAAAGGGGCTGCCGTGGCCGCCGGGAACATAATGTAAACGTAGCATTACATTATGTTCCCCGGCGGCCAGGGCAGCCTCGTTTGCCCGAAACGTAGTGTGCCGTGATATTTTGGCCATTCCCCCCCCCCCCCACCCTCCTAATTCAAGTTGTGTTAGGTCCTGGCATCCACGACAATCACGGAACGTCAAGTTTGCCTGTCCCGTTCCATCGCGTTGTCTCACGCTTATCCCGTTTTGTCCACGGTGGCCTGAAACGGCAGGGGCGTCGATCCGTTTTTCGGATGGGGGGGGGGGGGCAAGATAGCCTAACGTAACGATGTTCATTTCGCACATGATTTTTTAACGCCTCTTAACTACCAGCTTCTCCACGCTGTGGGGAGAGGGGGAGGGGGCTGCGGAGCGTCTTTAAAAAATGGGGGCACCAGCAAAAAGGGCATTTGGGGGAAAGGGGGCAACTACAAGGGGTGAACATAAAGCAAAAAAAAAAAAAAAAAAGGACCATTTTGTGACATTGGTATTACCCTGCATTCTAATTAACGTTATTTAGCATCATCTTCTTCATTTTCATTGTGGTTCTAAATGGACACTTTTTCCGCTTCTCCAATATGCAGTCGTGTGTGATCGTCTAATGATTCATATGCGAGCGAGCGAAGAAATTCAGACATTTTTTTTTACTGCTGAAGTCCTTTGCTTGTGCATTATTTACAGCGATGTAGTGAATTGAAAATGGCAACGGCAAATTAATTTGAGGGAATGTCGAATGATTTAGGATTACATCGATATCAAATCAACATACTTTATGCGATCTGCTTGATTTCAGTATAAGAGCGAGCAAGCGGAATGTGCATTCCTTAATTTGCTTGGGGAGGAGGGGGGGGGGGTTGTTGATAGGCATTGTGCCCCTCTTGCATCCGGCCCCACTGTCTTACAATGTAGTTGTAGTAATATGGGTAGCTGTTACTGAAGCCGCGCCGATTCTTTGAAGCTAGATGTGGCTCTCCTTGTAAGAAACAGTGGGAAATATAATTATGTAAAAGGGGGCATTTATCAGAAGAGGAAAGGGCACTTATCAGAGGTGAAAACGGGCACTTATAAGAGGTGAAAGGGGGCACTTATGAGAAGAGAAAACTTGCACATATTAGAGAATTAAGGAGGCAAATATCAGATATGGAAAGGGGGGGCACTGATCAGAAGGAGAGAAAAGGGCACTTATCAGAAGGGGAAGGGTGCTTGTTAGAAAGAAAAAGGTCGCTTTTAGTACATTTGGGTATTTGATAAAGTGGGGGCACTGTGCTCCCTTCCCCCCTCGGGAGCGCCGCCTCTGTCTCCACAGTTATACATGAAGCACGGAAAATACTAGTAAGAGAATTTGCGCGCGGAGCGCGCGGCGAAATTGAAGTCTGATCGTGTAATACCCATTGTATTTCATTGTTTGGAAGGTTTCATTTCCCGATTTTTGCATCATTTATCCTAATTTATTTATTTATTTATTTTTTTACATCTCAGGAATTATTGGGGGGGGGGGCGGTCAAAACGATATATTTGCCCCACCAATATTTTCTTGGGGGGCAACTGTTCCCCCCCCCCCCAGGATCGACGCCCCTGTGAAACGGGGCTGCCGTGGCCGCCGGGAACAAAGTATAAACGTAGCATAACTAAACTTGAATTAGGAAGGGAAAATGGCAAAAATCCCATAGCACACTACGTTTCTAGCAAACTGGGCTGCCGTGGACGCCGGGAACATAATGTAAACGTAGCATAATCATGTTTTAGAAATGAAAAACTTGTGAATCTAATTCTCTTCTTCTATACTCTGTAGTTTTTGAGCAGTTAAATTTTTATCACATTCGTTTCTCCACACAGGGTTTACTACGTCTAAACTATATGCTGCATGTCATAGGCGCAGGAAGCGGGGGGCAGGGGGGGGGTTGCCCCCCCCCCAAACGAAAAAGTGGGGGGGGGGGCAAAATGCATTTTCGCCCCCCCCCCAAAGGTCACTTTTAGTACATTTGGGTACTTGATAAAGTGGGGGCAATGTGCCCCCTTCCCCATCGGGAGCGCCGCCTCTGTCTCCACAGTTATACACAGTTATACAGTTTACTACAGAGTATCTTCTATACTCTGTAGTTTTTGAGCAGTTAAATTTTTATCACATTCATTTCTCCACACAGGGTTTACTACGTCTAAACTATATGCTGCATGTCATAGGCGCAGGAGGCGGGGGGAAAAAGTAGACCGAAAAAAAAAGTGATACCTTTTTTTTTTTTTTAAATGTGTTTGTCAGAGAATTTTTAAGGAAAAGAAGACCCCGAAAATCTGATAACCCAGGTGCCTGGGTGAGTCCCCTTGAATGTTTGCCCCCACCCCCCCCCCCCCCCCCAATCCCAAACTGCTTCGGGCGCGTCTGCTGCATGTAATCATTGATACTTGGAAGCTTTTAAGTTGTTGATGTTGTTCTTATTTGTTTTTATTTGGCAATTAGTCAAAACTGACTATTTTTGCCACAAATATTATTTTTAAAATTCTAACAATTGTTTTTTCTTTGTAAAAATACATTGTATTTTTAAAAACTGTAGTTACGTAAAATAAGAAAAGGAAATCATATTGCTCATCGCAAAATCATTAAAAATACCATCCCGCCAAGCGGACACTTGGCACTTTTCCCACCTTTTCAAAGATGCCGTCTTACCAATCCTCGAATTATGTCTCTTGGATTTTCGACCAAAGAGATTTGGCCTAGGTCACTCAGGCATAGGGTGGGGGTGTCAGTGATCGAATGGCTATAGGGGTGATATGACCGGTATTTTTGTGTTGATTTGGTAAATTCAATTAACATTATGATAAGGCAAAAATGAGGCTACAGTAATGAAAAGTGCAACGATTAGTTATTTTCAAGTATGCTAATAGTCTATACTTAGATGTGGGTTAGCTTACATAATGCTTAGGTCATACTAAGTATGACCTAAGAATCATTATTACATTAACCTATACACAGGGGCGGGTACTAAAGATTACGTCCTGAAATACAATGGGGATCCTTTGTATCCGAAAGCGAGTAGGGTGGCAAGTTCTTTTCACACAATAGCGAGAGAGAGAGGAAGTCTATTGAAATCTTCGTATAAAGGCTATTTAGAGTTTAAAAGTTCCTCCTTAACACTTAAGCCATACTCAAAGAATGGAATTTTAATCTAGGGCGGAATCCATGGAAAGCTTATCATTGCAAAGTACTAAAAATTTTGATGAATATCAGTTTGGAACTGAATGTTCGACACATTTATATGCAGGGGCGTCGGGGTGAAAGACCTAAATTTGCCGGCAGCTGTTATGCTGCATTTT
This sequence comes from Heliocidaris tuberculata, assembly GCA_025618425.1. Lineage (NCBI taxonomy): Eukaryota > Metazoa > Echinodermata > Echinoidea > Camarodonta > Echinometridae > Heliocidaris > Heliocidaris tuberculata. Next base: position 27,617,820 of record CM046841.1, read on the forward strand.
AATTCCAATAAAAACTCCTCCCAAGAAATTATTTTCTTTTTTAAAAATATTCTTGCGCACAAGAAATTATTTTCAAGCAATATCGCAGATGTTGATATTTATTAGTTTAATGGAATGTTTAGGGGCCTCTTGCTAGATTATGAACCACCCTGTTTTTAAATTTTGCGAGCAAGCGAAGCGATCGAGGAAAAACGCGCTCATTTATAGTAGTATTATTGTCATCAGAATAAACTATAGGCCTATAAGATATTGAGAAAAATATGCATACATGAATATTCGGTCATCTCACTCGCCGAATTTGTTTGCTTTCCGAAACCATCCTGTATCTAAATATTATACGAGCGGAAGCAGCGAGCGAGGAAAGATATACACTCCTTTTCATTGTAGAAGTGTTATTTCGTCATCAAAATACACCACTATCTGCCGAATATCATTTTGGCACCTTTTACCTCCTCATCCCTTCTGTTTCTGTTAGATCTTTCGAGCGAGAGTATCGAGCATGCAGGCGAAGAAAAAAAAAAGAATTTTGTATATACACTGAGAACAGGTTCTAGTGTAAAGTTACTCTATTCTCATGATTTAAGTAACGTACGTTTTATCGGCATCTTCCGTTCTCATAGTCGGTATGATAGGAATCGGCTATTGGTCACAGATGTTTATCTCCAGAAAATTAATCATTTTTAGGTCACCTTCCCGCTCGTTTCCTGACAGTTATATTACTAACGTTCAAAGAGTAGAGGAATAGTTTAAAGTTAGACAGAAACATAAGATAACCAGTTTTCTTTAAATAGAATAGTAATTATCAATATAACCAGCAGTGGTTAAGAAACTTAAAATGCGAGCGAGAGATGCAAGCGAGCGCTTCCAGTTTTTTTCTTCAATTTCTTTCCTTTTCTTTCCCTTTTCCCTCTCTCTTCTTTTTTCCTTTCTTTTTCCTCCTTTCTCTTTCTCTTTCTCCTTTCCCTTCTCTTCCCTCTTTCTTTTTCCTTCCCTTCCTTCTTTTGTGGACAGAGGTGGTGCATTTGCCGACGGAAATTTTTAATGGGGGTGTCACACCCCCACCCCCGCTGGCGACGCCCCTGTTTATATATAAATGCGATTGATAATGTGTCTTGTTTGCGATTTTGCCTTGCAATTATTTATGTGTGCCGTCGGTCATGTCGTTTTGTTAAATTCATCTAGCTTCTAAGTAATATTCTCATGTTAACGAAAATGCATCGATATGCAATAACTATAACATGAAAATTATACGTCAATCGTTACTGCTCTTGATTTGTGTGAATTGTTTTCTTATCATTTAAATGGTCACTACTTTTAAATATACATGAGTAACATAAAGACTGAGAGGAGAACATTTAAGGAAATGCAAACAGTAAACCACTGGGAAGATGTTTGTTTTTAACAAAAAGTTCCACCGAAAGAGAAAGAGAGAGAGAGAAAAAAAAAAAGTGAGAGAGAGGGAGGGGGAGAGCTCTGTCCACTAATACTGGAGGAAGCAAAGTACACTGAGTAGTGGAGATTAATTAAAATCAAAGATTTTAATTCTGAAGAAGACCAAAAGAGAAAGTAAAGAGAGAGGGGGGGGGGGAGGCAGGGGAATTAAAAGGGGGCACTAGTGACTAACAGACGAGAAAGCAAAATAGCGTCTTTTACTAACAGCTTGAATATCGGGCCCGTCGCTCCAATTAGAAATGTTTTATCTAAACCCTGTGGAAACGCGTTTTCAAAGCCTTCTGAAATGAAAGAGATGGGAAAAGAAAAGAGAGAGAGAGAGAGAGAGGGGGGGGGGGGGAGATAAAGAGAGTAAGATATTGAAAGGTGGTATGGGAGATGGTTGAATTTCAAAGAACTCTATTAAAGATCAGTGATCATTCACGGGAATTAGTTCCACGTGCAGTGCAAATAAGTTGGACTAAATTTGAATTGTTCATGTTGTTTGCATATAATGATACGCAGAGGATAGGCATTCGCACTGAAACCATCCTTGTTTTAACATGTTAAAATATGTTGTGTTCTTGTTTATTGAGCTTCATTGATATGAAATAATATTCTGTTCTTTTTTGTAAACATAGAGTACATAACAGGGGCGTCGATCCATTTTTAGGATGGGGGGGGGGGGAGCAAGACAGCCTAACGTAACGATGTTCATTTCGCACATAATTTTTGAACGCCTCTTAACTACCAGCTTCTCCACACCGGGGGGGGGGGGGCGGAGAGTCTTTAAAAATGGGGGGGGGGGCAGAAATAAAGGGCATTTCGGGGGGAAAGGGGGCAAATACAAGGGGTGAATATAAAGCGAAAAAAGGACCATTTTGTGACATTGGTATTACCCTGCGTTATAGACCCAATTTAGCATCATCTTCTTCATTTTCATTGTGGTTCTCAATGAACACTTCTTCCGCTTCTCCAATTAGCAGTTGCGTGTGATCATCTAATAATTCATGTGCGAGCGAGCGAAACGAGTGAGCAAAAATTTTCAGACTTTTTCTTTTTTCTAGTGCTGAAGTCCTTTGCTTGTGCTTTAATTACAGCGATGTAATAAGCCAGTTCGTAGATACAATCTGAGCATGAGCAGATAAAGGTCATTTGTACCCAAATTGTAAAACCCACTGAGACGGGTGCTGGATACATGCTCATGATAGTCATGTAATCATTATTTATGTATTTATCAGAGGGACATTCTTTGATACACAGCTGGAAGTATTCTTCTACAGTGGGCTGACAAAAGGTATTCATGAATCACCTTCACCCTTTTGGGCAGTGACTATTCTAAAAGGCACAAAGTAGGATGTCTCTATGTGCAAAAGATATGTGGATTTTGGGGGGTCATTTGTACCCAAGCTAACTCCGAACTGGTCTATTAAAATGGTAACGGAAAATTAATTTGGGGGAATGTCGAATGATTTAGGATTACATCAATAACAAATCAACACACTTTATGCGATCTGCTTAATTTCAGTATAGGAGCGAGCAAGCGGAATGTGCAGTCCTTTGCGTGGGGGAGGGGGGGGGGGGGGTGATAGGCATTCTGCCCCTCTTGCCCCCGGCCCCACTGCCTTACAATGTAGTTGTAGTATTATGGGTACATGAAGCCACGCCGATTCTTTGAAGCTAGATGTGGTTCTCTTAGGAAGAAACAGTGGGAAATATAATTATGTAAAAGGATGCATTTATCAGAAGAGGGAAAAAGGCACTTATAAGAGGTGAAAGGGGGCACTTATGAGAAGAGAAAACTTTGACATATTAAAGAATTGGGGAGGCAAATATCAGATATGAAAAGGGGGCACTGATCAGGAGGAGGGGAATCAAAAGGGCAAAGGGGAAAGGGTACTTATTAGAAAGGAAAAAAGGGCGCTTTTTATTACATTTGGGTACTTAAAAAACGCATCAGTCTCCACAGTTTTTCATGAAGCAGGGAAAATACTAGTAAGAGAATTTGCGCGCAGAGCGCGCGGCGAAATTGAAGAATAATCGTGTAATATATTACAAAGGGTATACCCTTTGTATTTCCTTGTTTGGAAGGGAAGGTTTCATTTCCCGATTTTTGCATCATTTAAGGCCCGGTCACACCGCCCGAACTTTGTTGGAGCGTTCCTTGAACGGTAGGGAGAGGGGGCCGAATTTCGACAACGCTCGTCACCGCGCACAAAATGGGAAAAAATCGAAAACACGGGCGTTGCCTTAGCGGTGCACCGCTGAAGCCGGCGTTGCTTTAGCGTTGGTTTAACGGTAGCGAGCGGTAGCGAGCGTTGGTTTAGCTCCGACACCTCCATACCAACGCCAAACCAAAGTTCATCACCGCAATGGATCGCTGCTTCAACGCCCGACACCGTTCCAGCAATCCCGTGTCCGCTCGTAAAACGCTTACAACCGCTCCACCAAAGTTTGTGCAACGTTTAATCACCGCCCGGGCAAAGCTGGCGAAGCAGCGGTGGTCCAGCGTTCAAGATTTCTGCGTTGGCCTAGCGGACCCAAGCGTCCACGAACTTGCGTCTAGCCAACTCGGTGCCAAACTTTGACTGGGCGTTGTTGGAGCGGTGGTAAACTTTGCCGGAGCGGAAAATTGCCCGCTCCTCACCGCTCGCAATATTTTGTGCAGCTCAAAACTTTCGGAGCGGTAGGAGGGACCATCAGCGGTGGCCGAGCGTATACGGCGTTGCCTTAACGGGGGCCAACTTCTGTTAAACGATGGTGAACGGTTACCGGCGGTGATGAATTTTTTTCACCGCTCCAGGAACGCTCCAGCAAAGTTCTGGTGGTGTGGCCGGGCCTTAACCTTTTTTTTTTTTTTTTACATCTCCGGAATTATTGGGAGGGGGGAGGCAAAGCGATATGTTTGCCCCCCATATTTTCTTGGGGGGGGGGGCAACTGCCCCCCCCCCCCCCCCCCCCACAGGATCGACACTCCTGGTACATAAAGTTACATAATATAAGTAAACAAATCGCAGTAGAATAGCAAAAGCATGAATTTGCCTGCAGACATGAATGCGCCAACTGACAACCTATATCATTCCCTATTGACATCACAAAAGAACTTTGCTTTTATTTGCCTCTACAATTCTATTATCCTCTACGCTACGTAGAGGATATACAATCGCACTGGAACCATCTAAGTCTGTATAAAGGAACATGCATCAACCGATATTGACATCACAATAGAACTTTGCTTTTATTTGTGCCTCTGCACCTTGTCTTCCTAATTAAAGAGGAAATATGGAAAAAAAATCATTGCCCGTTGCTCTTAAGTGGAACCATTTTTTTTTTCTCCAAATTCATAATGTGCGAAATTGGAACACCTTCTCATCTCATCTTATCTTTTACTGATCATCACGTTCCTCTCTTCTTTCTTTCAATTCTATTTCATTTATCTATTCATCTTATATTATCTTAACACGTTCTATCATCTTCTCCGTCTTACTTTCCCATTTCGTCACTTTGTTCCCTCTTATTATTATAATCATCCCTTAATAAATTTGCCTATATTTGTTTGATTCTCCTTTTAAAATCTTTAATTCCATTGTTACTTATGTACATGTATACCTTTACTATGTCGGTCTCACCAAGTGTTGCCTGTATTTTTAATGTGCGTCCCACGTTCATAATCCATAATCGTTAATGTTGGCGGAAGAATTCATGCCTCATGTTGATCTGTTTTGTGCTGAAAACTGCAATACATCCCCCTTCTATTCCCCTCGAATCTGATGTACACATTTGAAGCAGTTGTGTACGTAATGTTTAAGATAAGGAAAATCGAAAGGATAGAGAACTTTGCTCGCATTTTGTACTCGTGATCTATCACTGTCTATTAAAGAGGCAATTGATTTTCAGTCATGGTGTAAAATGATATTTGAGCGCTCTCATTCTTTCCTTGTCAGTTTAGAAGAATATCAACGATAAATATCTTCCTGAAAAGGATTGTTCTTCAAATGCTCCTGAATTCGAAATGTGACAAAATGATGATGATGCTGATGATGATAATAGAAATAATAACAACACTTATACTAATACAAATGATAATGATGATAATGAAAGTAATGATATGATATGATGATGATGATGATGATAATGGTGATGATGATGATAATAATAATAATAATAATAAATATTGATAATAATAATAATAATAATAATAATAATAATAATAATAATAATAATAATAATAATAATAATAATAATGTTAAGGGCGATAATGATAATGATAATCATACTACTATATACTACTGCTATTACTACTATTGCTACTACTGACTACTAAAAACAACAATAATAATAAAGATAATAATGACGATACCAATGATAACAATGATAATCTGAAATGCTTGCAGCAAACACTCATGTCCCTTCTGTTTGTAGTCCCATAAACCCATTTTTGTGTGTAGTGCATGTGACTTTCAACAAGGCCAAGTATAACTTTTTTCTTATTTTGGCTATTTCAAAGAGTGTGCACCAGTTCTCATGTTATGCTAAGTATATTAAACCTTTCGCTACTACATGCAGTTTCTTTGAAAACGTAATTGCATGACCAGAAGTGAACTTTATTACTTTTTTTTTCTAAATTAAGCTCTGCCCCCTCCCCCTTCTATCGCGCTCGTTTAGGAATTTCTAATACTCATGACTAACATGGCATCGGCATCCATTTAGTGCTATGCCTAATCATGTTTAAAAAATGAAAAACTTATGAATCCATTCTTTACTCTTTACTCTGTAGTTGTTTTTTTTTAAATCCAGCTAAACTTGTATCATATTCATTTCTCCACACAGGGTTTACTACGTCTAAACTATATGTTGCCTGTAAAATTGATACCTGGAAGCTTTTAAGAATCATTATTACATTAACCTATGCACAGGGGCGGGTTAAAGATTACGTCCTGAAATACAATAGGGATCCTTTGTATCCGAAAGTGAGTAGGGTGGCGAGTTCTTTTCAGACCCAGTATTCACTGTCAGACACAAAAGCGAGAGACAGGAAGTCTATTGAAATCTTCGTATAAAAGCTATTTATTTATAAAAAGCTCCTCCTTGACACTTAGCCATACAAAAAAGAATAGAATTTTAATCCAGGGCGGAATCCTTGCCAGCGTTCCATGGAAAGCTTATCATTGCAAAGAACTAAATATTTTGATTAATATCAAATTAGAATTGAATGTTCACATTTATATACAGGGCGTCGGTTGTGTTAGACCTATATCTGCCGACAGCAGCTGTTATGCTGCATTTTAAGACTAATACCACCCCCCATACACACAAGAAAGAATTATTTTCAAACAATATCGCAGATGTTGATATTTATTAGTTTAACGTAGGAGCCTCTTGCTAGATTACGGATTATGAACCACCCTGTTTTTAAATTTTGCTAGCGAGCGAACCGAGCTGGGCAAAAATAACCGCTTCTCGTTATATTAAAAAGTGTTATTTTGTCATCAAAATACATAGGATAAGATATCTAAACGATATATTTGGTTTCTTCCCTAGTCCAATTGTTTGCTGTCCCAAACAACTCTGCTTCTAAATATTACGAGCGAGCAAAGCAAGCCTGCACAAACGCGCTCTTTTAACGATAGAAGTATTATTTCGTTATTAGAATACTGTTATAGGCCGATAAGATATTTAGAAACATATGTATAATTATATTCGGTCATCTCACTCGCCGAATTTGTTTGCTATCCTAAACCATCCTGTATCTAAATATTATACGAGCGAAAGCAGGGAGCGAGGAAAAATACACATTCGTTTTTATGGTAGAAGCGTTATTTCGTCATCAAAATACACTATAAGCCTTTAAGAGATCTCCATGATAATTTGATCACCATCTGCCGAATATGACTCTGTTTGGGCACCTCGCTTACCGTCCGAAACCCTTCTGTTTCCAGATCTGTTGAGCGAGCGTAGCGACCGGGCGAGAGAGAGAGAGAAAAAAAGAATTTTGTATATACACTGAGAACAGGTTCTAGTGTATAGTTACTCTATTCTCATGATTTTAGTAACGCACGTTTTATCGGCATCTTCCGTTCTCATAGTGGGTATGATAGGAATATGCTATTGGTCACAGGTTGTTATCTCCAAAAAAAAATCTTTTTAAAGTCAACTTCCCGCCCGATTCCTTGCAGTTATAGTACTAACAATCTATTAGAAAAAGAATAGTATAACATTATAGGCACATATGATGGAAAACAATTTCTTCCAAAAGAAGAGTAATTTCCAATATAATCGGCAATGGTTAAGATATTAAAAATGTGAGCGAGAGAAGTGAGCGAGCGCTTCTATGTTTTTTTTTCTTCCTTCTTGCTTCTTTTTCTTTCCCTTTCTTTCATTTCTCTTCTTTTTCTCTTCTTTTTTCCTCCTTTCTCTTCCTTTTCTTTTTTCCCTTCCCTTCCTTCTTTCTTTTTCCTTTCCTTCCTTCTTTTGCGGACAAGGTGGCGTATTTGCCGACGAAAAATTTCACTGGGGTGTCACACCCCCACCCCCCCCCCCCCTCGCTAGCGACGCCCCTGTTTTATATATAAATGCGATTGATAATGTGTCTTATTTGCGATTCTGCCTTGCAATTATTTATGTGTGCTCTCGGTCATGTCGATTCGTTAAATTCATCTTAGCTTCTAAGTACGATTTCAAAGAACTCTATGAGATCAGTGTTCATTCACGGGAATTAGTTCCACATGATCAACAGCAAATTATAAAGAGAAAAAAAAGTTCTGAGAGGTGTTTAAACATAGTTTCGGCATGAGAGACTGAAAAGACCTTTTATTCTATAATATTATTGTTACATGATTCTTTTAGTCATGTAATTACTTTTGTAAAAAAAAAAATCACTCACTGTATTTGTTATTGTTTGAAGTTTTTAAATTTGAGTTTGAATTTGTATTTATTTGAAAGCAGAAATAAAACCAACCAAACCAACAAATACCATGCGAGCGAGCGTAGCGAGCAAGCCTTGACGAAATTCAAGCAGAGTTGCTCTAAATCGCTATGAATTAGGGGCAAAAATTATGGAGAAAGGACGACAATGGCACTTATCAAAAAAGAGAATGAGCAGGAGTATGTCATATTAAAAAAAGCAATTATCAGAGAATGAAACGTGGTATTTGTCGCACATGAATATTGCCACTTATGAGAATGGGAAGGAGGTTTTTTTGTTTGTTTGTTTGTAAAGGAGGAGGGGCTCTTATCAGAAGGAATTGTACTTCTTAGGAAGAAAAAGAGCTCATTTCAAAATGATTTAAGAAAACCTATCAGAGGTGTAAAGGGGCACTCATCAGAGATGTCATTAAACAGAAGGCGGAAGGGGCACTTGTCGAATTAGAACGGGCACCTCTCAGATTTGAATAGAGGATATGGCCACTGGTAAAGATGCACTTATCAGAAGGAAAGGGGGGTCATTCTTATTTCTGAAAAGTGAGAATGGAAAAAAAAGTCAGTTACTTCTACACTTTGTTTATAATATCCATGCTTCATTAGGCCTATAGAGTATGCATTAACTGCATTAAAGAGGCGGGGATGTATTGCCAGTTTATACTAACCGGAAACATGTTATAAATAGACATGGGTGAGAGATCTTGATACATAAATCGGAATTATTGGGACATTCAAATTATATCTTTAGCATTTTATCTGCATTTTACAGGAATTCTTACTACAATAACAGTCTTTTATATTAATTTCGTCAATTCTATCAAATGCTAGAAATTATTTCTTCCTTGAAAATTAGAGGTCATTTTTTTTTATGCGTCTACTCAAAAAGAGAGTGTGTGTGTGGGGGGGGGGGGGGAGCTGCAGCCCCCCCCCCCCCATCCCTCCAGGTTTCGCGGCCCGCGGCCCATGTTAGAGGCTTTATGTCTAATGTGTGTCCCATATCCATAATCGTTACTGTTCAGTGTTGTCCGGAAAAGTTATTTATTATGCTGGACGGTTTTGTACTGTTAGTTACCCATACCCCCACCCCTGCCGAATCTTTTTACGATATATTTGAACTAGCTGTGTACATGCGTTTTTGAAACAGATGTTTACGATCATAGTTTACGATGATGAAAATCAAAAGGATAGAGTGAGAACTTTGGTCGTATTGTACTCGTGATCTATCACTCTCTATTTAAGAGAAAGTTGATTTCTGGTCATGGTGAAAAATAATATTTGAGCATTCTCATTCGCCCCTCGTCAGTTTAGAAGAATATCTAAGGTAAATGTCTTCCTAAAACATGAAAAGGGGATTGTTCTTCAAATGTCCCTGAATTCGGAATATGAAAAATAAATGATGATGATAATGATAATGATAACAGTAATCTATAACTTGGGAATCTATAATTCACTACTTCTATACTCTGTAGTCTTTGATCAGCTAAATTTTTATCATATTCATTTCTCCACACAGGAATTGCTACGTCTAAACTATATGTTGCATGTTATCATTGATACTTGGAAGCTTTTAAGAATAATTATTACATTAACCTATACATAGGGGCGGGTACTGAAATTACGTCCTGAAATACAATGGGGATCCTTTGTATCCGAAAGCTAGTAGGGTGGCGAGTTCTTTTCAGTATTCACTGTCAGACACAATAGCGAGAGACAGGAAGTCTATTGAAATCTTCGTATAAAAGCTATTTAGAGTTTAAAAGCTTCTCCTTAACACTTAAGCCATACTAAAAGAATAGAATTTTAATCTAGGCCGCAATCCTAGCCAGCGTTCCATGGCATGGATGGCTTCTTATTTCAAAGTACTAACTATTTTGATGAATAGCAAATTAGAATTGAATGTTCACATTTTAAATGTGAACATTCAATGCAAACAAATTTAGGTCTTACACACCGACGCGTCGGTGTGTAAGACTTAAATTTGCCGACAGCAGCTGTTAAGCTGCATTTTAACACTAATACCCCCTCCCCCCCCCCCCCCCATACAAACAAGAAATTATTTTCAAACATTATCGCAGATGTTGATCTTTACTAGTTTAACGAAATGTTTTGGGGCCTTTTGCTAGATTATGAACCACCCAGTTTAGAAATATATCAAAGATAAATGTCTTCATAAAAACATGAAAAGGGATTGTTCTTCAAATGTCCCTAAATTCGAAATATGACAAAATGCTAATGATAATAATAATGATAATAATAATTATAATAATGATAATAGTAATGACGATGATAATAATAATATTAATAATAATAATAATAATAATAATAATAATAACAATAATGATGATGATAATAATAATAATAATAATAACAATATATAATAATAATAATAATAATATAATAATAATAATAATAATAATAATAATAGTAATGATGATTATAATAATAATGATAACAATATCAATGATAATGATGATGATAATAATGATACAATGATAATGATAATATGAATGATAAAAATAGAAATTCAAAATGATTACACTAAACCCCACCCCCTTCTGTTTGCAGTCCCATAAACTCATTTTTTTGTGTAGTGCATGTTACTTTCAGCAAGGCCAAGTATAACTTTCTTCTTATTTTGGTTATTTCAAAGAGTGTGCACCAGTTCTCATGCTACGTATGAAACCTTTCCCCACTACATGCAGTTTCTTTGACAACGTAATCGCAAGACCAGAACTGAACTTTATCATTTTTTTTTTCTAAAGTAAGATCTGCCCCCTCCCCCCGCTCGTTTAGGGATTTCTAATTTTCATAACTAAACATCACATCAGCCTCCATTTAGTGCTATGCCTAATCATGTTTTAGAAATAAACAACTTGGGAATCTATAATTCACTACTTCTATACTCTGTAGTCTTTGATCAGCTAAATTTGTATCACATTCATTTCTCCACACAGGGTTTACTACGTCTAAACTATATGTTGCATGTTATCATTGGTACTTGGAAGCTTTTAAGAATAATTATTACATTAACCTATACATAGGGGCGGGTACTGAAATTACGTCCTGAAATACAATGGGGATCCTTTGTATCCGAAAGCGAGTAGGGTGGCGAGTTCTTTTCAGTATTCACTGTCAGACACAATAGCGAGAGACAGGAAGTCTATTGAAATCTTCGTATAAAAGCTATTTAGAGTTTAAAAGCTTCTCCTTAACACTTAAGCCATATACTAAAAGAATAGAATTTTAAATTTTAATATTTTTAAATATATAACCTCCAGTTCATGGTAGAAGCGTTGTTTCGTCATCAAAATACACTATAAGCCTCTAAGAGATCTCCATGATAATATTCGCTCACTATCTGCCGAATATGACTCTGTTTGGCACCTCGCTTGCAGTCCAAAACCCTTCTATTTCTAGATTTTATGAGCTAGCGGGCGGCGAAAAAAAAAAAAAAAAAGGTATAAACACTGAGAACAGGTTCTAGTGTATAGCTACTCTATTCTCGTGATTTAAGTAACGTACGTTTTATCGGCATCTTCCGTTCTCATAGTGGGTATGATAGGGATAGGCTATTGGTCACAGGTCGTTATTTCCAGATAATTAAACTTTCTTAGGTCAACTTCCAGCTCGATTCCTTGCAGTTACATTACTCTTTCTTTAAGTCCGTAATTTTGTAAGCGCTTTGGTACTTTCTGTTTTTAGCGCTCCTGAACATTCATTATTTTATTATTATCATTATTACTATCATTCTATGAGTAGAAGAATAGTATAACATAAGACAGACACGTAAGATGTAAACCAGTTTTCTTTCAAAAGAATAGTACTTATCAATATCACCGGCAATGGTTAAGGTACTTGAAATGCGAGCGAGAAAAACGAGCGAGCGCTTCCAGTTTTTTCTTTTCCTTTCTTTTTCTTTTCATTCTTTTCTTATTTCTTTTCTTTCCCTTTCTCTTTATTTTTTTCTTTTCCTTTTCCTCCTTTCTCTCTCCTTTTCTCTTTCCCTTCTCTTCCCTCTTTCTTTTTCCTTTCCTTCCTTCTTTTACCGACAGAGGTGGCACATTTGCCAACGGAATTTTTAATGGGGGTGTCACACCCCCTACCCCGCACTAGCGACGCCCCTGTTTATATATAATTGCGAATGATAATGTGTCTTATTTGCGATTCTGCCTTGCAATTATTTATGTATGCCCTCGGTCATGTCGGTTTGTTAAATTCATCTTAGCTTCTATGTACTATTCTAACATTAACGAACATGCATCGATATGCAATAGCTATATCATGAAAATTATAAATCAGTTGTTACTGCTTTTGATTTTTTTTTTTACCTCTTCTTCGTTGTTTGTTTGTGTGTATTGTTTTCTTATCATTTTAAATGGGCGCATAAAGACTGAGAGGAGAACATTTAAGAAAATGCAAACATGTAAGCCACTGGGAAGATGTTGGTTTTCAACAAAAAGTTTCGCAGAAAGAGAGAGAGAGAGGGGCGGGGGCGGGGGAGGGAGCTATCAACTAATAGGGGAGGAAGCAAAGTAGCGGCAATTAACAATTCCACACTGAGTGATGGAGATTAATTAAAATCAATGATAACAATTCTGAAGGAGAGCGAAAGAGAAAGTAGAGAGAGAGAGAGGGAGGGGGGGGGGGTGGAGGGAGGGGGAATAAAAAAAGGGGGCACTAGTAGTTACTAATAGAGGAGAAAGCAAAATAGCGTCTTTTATTGACAGCTCGAATATTGAACCCGTCGCTCTGATTAGAAATGTTTTATCGAAACCCATTTCCCGGCTACTCTATGGAAACGCGTTATTAAAGCCTTCTGAAATGAAAGAGATTGGGGAAGAGAGAGAGAGAGAGAGAGTAAGATATTGAAAGGGGGATGGGAGAGGGTTGAAATTTCAAATAACTCTAAGATCGGTGATCATTTACGGGAATTAGTTCCACATGTTGTGCAAAATATGTGGACCAAAATTCGAAATGTTTGCATAGGAACGATACGCAGAGAATATACAATCGCACTGAAACCATCCTTCTACATGTTATAAGTCTGTATAAGGGAATATGTTGTATTCTATTTTTATTGAGCTTCAATGATATAAATCAATATTCTGTTCTTTTTTGTAAACACAGAGTACATAAAGTTACATAATATTTAAACAAAAACAAAAACAAAAACAAAAACAAAACAAATCACTGTAGACTAGCAAAAGTATGAATTTGCATGCAGGCATGAATGCACCAACCGACAACCGACATCATTCCCTGTTGACATCACAATAGGACTTTGCTTTTATTTGCCTCTGCAATTCTGTATTATCCTCTACGCTACGTAGAGGATATACAATCTCACTGGAACCACCTAAGTCTGTATAAAGGAACATGCATCAACCGATATTATTCCCTGTTGACAGGGGCATCGCTGGACCTTTTCCAGTGGGGGGGGGGGGGGGGGGGGGGGGTTGTAGAGGCCACTGATACCGACAAAAATTGCCACCGATTACCGACGATCAAAAACAACAACAACAACAAAACAACAACAAAAAAAAACGGTATTTAAATAAAGTTTCACCACCCCTCCCCTTCCCATAGACGTAAAGGCATAGTTTCCCAAAGGGCTGACGCTCTTTTTTTTTTTACTGCGAGCAAGCAAAGAGAGCGAGCAAAAATTTTGACACTTTTTGTAGTGAAAATGTACACAATATTCGGCTATAAAACTACCTTTAATATTCAGACATTTTAAGCATCTTGCTGCCCGATTATGAAGTGATAGTTATATATTGCGAGCGAGCGAAGCGAGGAAGCAAAAATTTTGACACTTTTTTGTAGTGAAAATGTAAGAAAATACATATTCGTCTATAAAACTAACTCAGTATGAGGACATTTGAGCATCTTGCTACCCGATTATAGGGTGGTAGTTATTAATTGTGAGCTAGCGAAGCAAGCGAGCAAACATTTTGATACTTATTGTTGTAAAAATGTACAGAAATTACATATTCGGCTATAAAACTGCCGACATATGAGGACAAAGTATGAGCATCTTGCTACCCGATTATAAGGTGGTAGTTATTGCGAGCGACCGAAGCGAGCGAGCAAAAAAACTGACACTTTGTTGTTAAAATGTACAGAAATTACATTCGCCTATATAACTACCCAAATATGAGGATATTTGAGCATCTTGCTCCCCGATTACGTGATGGTATTATATTGCGAGCGAGCAAAAGTTTTGCCCCTTTTTTGTTGTGAAAAATTACAAAAATTATGCACGGCACGGTACGATATAGACGTCGGTACAGAGAGCCTTGCCTGACCCGACACGGTCCATCGTCAAAAATGTTGACACTTTTTTGTAGTGAAAATGTACAGAAATTATGCACGGCACAATACGGTAGAGACGTCGGTACAGAGAGAGAGCCCTGCCTGACCGGACACGATCCATAATTTTAAAAAATGACACTTTTTTGTAGTGAAAATGTACAGAAATCATGCACGGCACTGTACGCTACAGACGTCGCACAGTGGGCCACGGGGAAACTAAAGTGCACCAAAAGTCATTTTGGGCAATTCGTTTTTTTTTTTAATTTTTGGTCATGCCCTCTTGAATGACAATACTTTGAAGAATGTTTCAGTAAAATATTTAACTCCGGTATGTACATTAAGGGTGTATATTTCCTACTTCAAGCTGCAAAATTCAACATATTGCGAGTTTCAGTGTAAATTGTGACCAATTAAATAAATAAGTTATTTCAACATGTAGTTTTTAAGTTATCGATCTATAACTGCTCCCACATATTCCTGAGAGTTCATTTCACTTTATGAATGGGGTAAAAATGGAAAGAAACGCAATCTTCGTGAGTATGATAGGGTAATTATCGTAGAAAATAGACTGATTATTCGTGTTTTTTTATAAATCCATATGAAAAGTTTAGATTTCCACGGATTTCCAATTCAATTTTATTACCACCATTTTTCCTGATGTCTCATGCAGCTTTAAGTTGACAGATTTGGCTGCCACCTTCTGCCACTTTTTATGTTAGAGCCGATTTTCCTTGCACATTTGTTACCCGGAAAAATATGTTTATTTTGGACAGCGCAGACGCTGCAGAGGATTCTCTGTCTTCATGTGGCGCCACATGGCGCGCATGAATTTTTTTTTTTTTTTTTTTTTTTTTTTTTTACACGGCAATGTCCCATATAAACATGATTAACACTCATAAGAAGTAAGCAAGATAATAAATTATAGGGCTTTGGAGAAAGTATGATTTGTATTATAATTTGTCCAACACCAAAACCAAGCTCTCAAAATGTTATCTCTTTTTTTTTTTTTAACAGACCCAACATTCTGAGTAATTCTCAATGGCTTCAGTGAATATTTCAAGGCGAAGGCTTTTCGAAATAATTCACTCTTCTGACAGTAGGCCTCTAAACAGTAGGGCAAAAGGACTCAAAATAGTATGGACCTTATCAGTCAGTATTATGATTTTGATAACTTGATAGTACCTACAGAATATACTTCTCAGTGATACAAGTACGTTTCCTTTTCGCAAAATTATCAAGGCTACAGAGGGCGGGCGCTTTTTCATTTTTTTGTTAAACTTCGTTTAATAAATCATTTTTTAGTTAGCTGAATATTATTATTTTATCAGTTTATGCATTATTAAAGTTAAATTTCAAGTAATGACATCATACATTACAATAAATTGTAAATTTCTCATTATTACAAATATTTTCCAGTACGGCGCTCCCCCCCCCCCCCCCCTCTTAAGTCATACGTACCGTATGCTTGGGCTTTAAGTTATCACCATTTTCACTTATTGATATAGAAGCATAGAGATTGCATTATCAATTTTCTGAAGTATGAAAATCAATGTAATGCCAGAAATATATTATTTTTCATTGGATTTTGACAGCCAATCAGAAATCGGTATTCTAATGACGTCAGAGTTATTTGAAAATATTATCATTGGATTCTATGGGTCTGAATGCCCTTAAACCCATAACTTAAGTTATAAATTTAAGTAAAACTCAGTGAATATGAATTTTGGCGCACTTTGGAGCCATTCTGGCCCACTGTACAGGCAGAGAGCCCTGCCTGACCCGACACAATCCATAATAAAAAATTAAAAAAATTGACACTTTTTGTAGTGAAAATGTACAGAAATTAGGTACCGATGTCGGTACAGAGAGCCCCGCCTGACCCAACTCTACGTCTCCACTGTACCGACAAGCACAACCTCAGTCAGAACATCTCTTCTTCTCTCCGAGACCTTTTCTTCTCTTTACCATTGTTCATTGTCAAATTTTTATTTTGCCTTTTACTTCCTTTTCGTCTTTTCCCTTTTTTCTTTTTTTTCTCTTTTCCTCTCTTTCCTCTTCCTTTTCTCCTTTTTCTTTTTTTTCTTCTCTCGTTTTCTTTTTTTCTCTTTCTTCCTTCTCATCTTTTTCCTTTTTTTTCCTTTTCTCTTCTTTCCCCTCCCTACTTATTTTTCCCCCTCTTCTCATTTTTCCCGACGACAGCGCAGTTTTACCGACGATATCCATAGCGGTGGGGGAGGGGGGTGTCACACCCCCACATCCCCCTTTACCGACGGCCCTGCCTGTTAACATCACAATAGGACTTTGAATCTATTTGTGCCTCTGCAGTTTTCACCAAAACACCTTTGTTTTCCCAATTAAAGAGGAAAATATGAAAAAAAAAAATCATTGCCCGTTGCCCTTAGTGGAACCATTTCTTTTACAAATATACAATGTGCGAAATTGGAACACATTCTCATCATCTTATCTTTTACTGATTGCAAGTTCTATCATCTGCTCCGTCTTACTTTCCCATTTCGTCACTTTGTTCTCTATTATTATTATAATCATCACTTTATGAATATGCCTATGTATTTCTTTGATTCTCCTTTTAAGATTTTTTAATTCCATTGTTACTTATGTGTATCTTTACTATATCGGTCTCGCTAAGTGTTGTGTCCTATGTTCATAATCCATAATCGCTACTGTTGGCGGAAGAATTCATGCATGTTGATCTGTTTTGTGATGAAAACTGCAATAAAAAACACCCCCCCCCCCCCCTCGAATCTGATATCTGAAATATCACGTATGAGTTCAGAACCCTCTTTCACCAGAAGCGTATACAACGCAACCACATGTGCTGGTCCCTTAAAGGTAGCGTAGACACATGATGTTACACACACTTTGAAAATAATGTCATTTTCCATGGCAACAATAAGAAGAAAGCGGAAAATTGTGATGTGTAGAACATGCTTTGGATAAAATATCACGTAAGTAATGAAAGTTCAGAACTCCCGTTCACTAGAAGCGTATACAACGCAACCAATTGTGCCGGTCCTTCAAATGCACTGTAGACACGTGAAGCTACACACACTTCAAAAATAATGTCATTTCCATGGCAACAATGAGAAGAAAGCAGAATATTGTGATGTGCAAAATATAACTTTGGAAATAATATCGCGTATTTAATGAAAGTTCAGAACTCCCGTTCAGTAAACGTATACAACGCAACCAATTTTGTCGGTCCTTCAAATGCACGGTAGACACGTGAAGCTACACATACTTTAAAAATAATTTCATTTTTATGGCAAACATGAGAAGAAAGCAGAAAATTGTTATGTGCAGAATATAACTTTGGAAATAATATCACGCATATGTAATGAAAGTTCAGAACTCCGGTTTAGTAAAAACGTATACAACACAACCAATTGTGTCGGTCCTTCAAATGCACTGTAGACACGTGAAGCCAAACACACTTAAAAAATAATGTCATTTCCATGGCAACAATGAGAAGAGAGTGGGAAATTGTGATGTGCAGAAGATGTATTTAAATAAAATATCACGTAAGTAATGAAAGTTCAGAACTCCCGTTCACTAGAAGCGTATACAACGCAACCAATTGTGCCGGTCCTTCAAATGCACTGTAGACACGTGAAGCTACACACACTTCAAAAATAATGTCATTTCCATGGCAACAATGAGAAGAAAGCAGAATATTGTGATGTGCAGAATATAACTTTGGAAATAATATCGCGTATTTAATGAAAGTTCAGAACTCCCGTTCAGTAAACGTATACAACGCAACCAATTTTGTCGGTCCTTCAAATGCACGGTAGACACGTGAAGCTACACATACTTTAAAAATAATTTCATTTTTATGGCAAACATGAGAAGAAAGCAGAAAATTGTTATGTGCAGAATATAACTTTGGAAATAATATCACGCATATGTAATGAAAGTTCAGAACTCCGGTTTAGTAAAAACGTATACAACACAACCAATTGTGTCGGTCCTTCAAATGCACTGTAGACACGTGAAGCCAAACACACTTAAAAAATAATGTCATTTCCATGGCAACAATGAGAAGAGAGTGGGAAATTGTGATGTGCAGAAGATGTATTTAAATAAAATATCACGTAAGTAATGAAAGTTCAGAACTCCCGTTCACTAGAAGCGTATACAACGCAACCAATTGTGCCGGTCCTTCAAATGCACTGTAGACACGTGAAGCTACACACACTTCAAAAATAATGTCATTTCCATGGCAACAATGAGAAGAAAGCAGAATATTGTGATGTGCAGAATATAACTTTGGAAATAATATCGCGTATTTAATGAAAGTTCAGAACTCCCGTTCAGTAAACGTATACAACGCAACCAATTTTGTCGGTCCTTCAAATGCACGGTAGACACGTGAAGCTACACATACTTTAAAAATAATTTCATTTTTATGGCAAACATGAGAAGAAAGCAGAAAATTGTTATGTGCAGAATATAACTTTGGAAATAATATCACGCATATGTAATGAAAGTTCAGAACTCCGGTTTAGTAAAAACGTATACAACACAACCAATTGTGTCGGTCCTTCAAATGCACTGTAGACACGTGAAGCCAAACACACTTAAAAAATAATGTCATTTCCATGGCAACAATGAGAAGAGAGTGGGAAATTGTGATGTGCAGAAGATGTATTTAAATAAAATATCACGTAAGTAATGAAAGTTCAGAACTCCCGTTCACTAGAAGCGTATACAACGCAACCAATTGTGCCGGTCCTTCAAATGCACTGTAGACACGTGAAGCTACACACACTTCAAAAATAATGTCATTTCCATGGCAACAATGAGAAGAAAGCAGAATATTGTGATGTGCAGAATATAACTTTGGAAATAATATCGCGTATGTAATGAAAGTTCAGTACGTTCTTTTGCCCGAAGCGCATGTAGCGCATCCAAATGTGCTGGCCCCTCAAGCGCTTTACACACACTTTAAAATAATTTAATTGCCAGGACAACATTTAAAAAAAAAAAAGAAAACAAGAAATATGTTTCGGAAAATGTATAAATGTATAATGGGAATGGAAAACCAAAATCTTTTCTCCTAAGCGCAATTCAATTTCAGTTCGAATGTTTGCAATATTCATGATTACATTTACTGTTAATAATATAATTATGATTATTAATATTCATTAATACCATTAATAGTTTATTCAAAATTCCTTGGATGATCAAGGAAGGATGTCTGATAAAGGATAATTATGATAGTGTCTACATGGCCCTCGCAATCAAATAGAGAATTTGTATCGACATATAGAACTCAAGAGGGCGCTATTCCAGTAAAGGAAATTAAGAGAAGTGTGTGTTCATAAGGTCCAAAACGACGGACACGCACGAAAACACGTACACACCGCATTTGAAGGACCGAAAACAATCGAAAATTTTGCAATTTAGCAAATGATTTTTAAAAAGATATAGCTACAAAGTAATTTTCTGGGCTTAATTTTAAGATTCAGCAGGCAAAATGATTTCTTTTACGTTTTAAGTAGGATAATTATGCGAAAATATGATTTGAAATTGAAGCACGGCTTTCGGTCCTTCAATTCCAACTGTCCCTCAATTGCTGTGTGTGAACATGACCTGGTACCCATAATGCATGAAGGGTACATGCACACACACAACACACACACACAACACACACATAAAGAACTATAAGAGAAGAAAAACAAAAATGAAGTAGGAAATTATACATATATGTTATTTCTTTAGAATGGTTATTCTTTATCATTATATTGTTTCAGCACAAAAAAGTCATTTTGTTATGGGTGTGTGGTGGTGGGCGTGTGTGTGTGTGTGTGTGTGTGTGTGTGTGTGTATACAAGTATTTTATAATACCAATAAATTAAATAATCAGGAAATATTAGAGAGTGAGAGAAGAAAAAAAAAGAGAGAAAGAAAGGGGGCAAAAGAAGAAGAAAGAAGAGGGGGGGGGGGGTGAGTATAGGTGATGATGGCATACAAAGTCTTCATATTGCAATAATAGGGTAGCCAACAAATGTAATTATAACTAAAACACTAGTATACGACAAATTATACATCAGTAACTACTAAGTAACTAATACTTTTTTGTCTTACCTAGTTCTAATTCCAAATAATTACAAATTAAAGAGCAACAAGCACAGATTTATCCTCCATAAACTGCACTACGCCAATAACAAAGGCCAAGGTAGTCTTTATCTCACACACGGGCAAGTATCAGAAATCATATAACGAGAGAGCAAGAAAAGAACAGATGAGAGGGCAGTGTCGCACTCTTACAAAACTAGCCTTGCGTAAATAATCGAAAATCGATGGCTATACACATCAAATCAACCACAAACCACAACAACAACAACAATAAACAACAAAGAGCTAGATACAACATAATTTATCATTATAATAGCTTACGAGTAAAGAAACGAAAAATGTAGAATCGCAAGGCTGTGTAACAGACCTTACCTTAGACCTTAGTTCGTTCCGTCCACATTGTGGACATCGATCCGCAAAGAGCCCGCCACCGACGACGATCCGGGTGATGTGGACTGCTTCGTTCCAGTTAGTGCCTCGTTGTGTGAGAATGTCTCTATCTATTGTTCTACAATATTATCGGTGGTCTCCCCCTCTTCCCTTTTCTTTCTTTCGGTTTCCAGGTGAGTGCTGTCTTGGCATACAGTTGTCTGGCATTCTAAAGACGTGACAGCCATGTCAGCTTCGTCTTTATTTGTGAAATGATCCCTCCACGAGATGTTAAACAGCCTTCTTAAAGGGCAATCCAACCTTGGTTATAAGATGATTTTTATGAAAGCAGAAAAATAAGAAAAACAAGATGGTGAAAGTTTGAAAGAAATCGGACAAGGACTAAGAAAGTTATGGATGTTTGAAAAATGAGATCACTACATCTATGCGAATCTCAAATTGGCAATTTTGGTGAGTCCATTGTGACATTTTTGTGGACAACTCTCCCATTTGTCGTACACAAAAATATCATTAATTTGCGGTTTTCTTCGAGGGCGCCTTTACCCTCGGGGCAGTACTCAAAATATATTGGAGATAGCATATTTTTATAGGTCCTCATGAACGAAAGATCCTATTGAGTAATGCATTTTGAAAAAAAGTGACATTTAGACATTTTGTGTGTTAGAGCGAATGGGGGAGTTGTCCACAGCTACATCACAGTGACATTACCTATTCGGCCAATTTGAAATTCCCATATGCATAGTGATTACAACTTTCAAAAAATCATAACTTTCTTATTACTTGTCCGATTTCGTTCAAACTTTCACCAATCTGCTTCTCTGATTTTTCCTCTTTCTTTCAAAGCAACTTGCTATTAAGGTTGGATTTCCCTTTAAGCATCTATGATGGAAAGCATCTAGCCTTTGCTCGTCTCTCGCAGTTATTTCCCAGGTTTCACTGGTATACAGAAGAATATATAGTACATCTGCCTCGCACACCCTGAGTTTTGTTTGCATTCGGATGTTTTTCACTTTTCCATATGTTGTACATGCTCCCCCAAACAGGCTGGCATTTTATTAAGAAACTGCATTAAGAAACTGCATTGACATTGCATCAATATCTTTCTGATGAACACAAAAATGTGTATGTAGTCATTTTGGTTATTGCTTGCCTTTGACATAATCATTTTCAACGTTCTAGATAATATAATTATTAATGGTTGTTATGTTGGGCAAATGCATACATCAGTGCCACTTTTTAACAAATATGTGTCTTTTCCTCTTTTAGAATATTCGTCGGTGACTGTCGATGATGTCAGTGGGTATGTATTTTGGACTGAGCCGCACTCTTCCGGGAGAGTCAAGAAGAAAGCCATCTCGGGGTCAACCCATGCAGGCTGTGCAGCTTTTCGCTAGAGCAATCGCAATCCGCAAAGCTAACAGGTAAAACACATAAAGTAAAGTTATTATATGCTTGCTGAGCTCCTGCCACACTTTGTTATTCACTGTAAGATAAGTTAATTTTCAGTTGCAAATGTGTAACCACGGTTGCAAGGTCAAACGTCATCAGAGGTTTAAAAAATGGGCAGAGGCATGTGGCTATCTATTGTGAAGTGACATTTTTAATCGTCCCTTTTACCATTTAGAAATAATGTACTTGAACATACATCAATAAATTTATTTTCAGTTTCCATGTGCCTTACAATAATAATCCTAGAATGAATTTGATTTCATGTTATATTATATCTACGTGTACGGTACTCTTTCATTTTTTAATTTAACGAAAGTACGAGTTTCCTCAAAATAATTTTTGTAACGCTTTCCGTTAAACTGTACACAATCAGAAAAGTTCAAATTTGCACCATTAACCCGTATGATGAGAGGTTCAGTTTTTGTATATTGCAGAATTAGCACACATCGGTTGCGCTTTGCACTTTATATATTAAGGCTTTGCCTTTGGAGGGGTACAATTTTTCACTTTGCTTGTTGAACTTTATAGAAATGAATTTGCTTTTGACTAGTAATCTACCTTAGGGGTGCTGCTGTTGGACTGTTTAAGGTGCCAATTAGAAGATACATTTTTGATTGTGCATTATTAAAGGTATGTTATTCTCATCATCCACACAGTTCTCTAGATGGCGTTTTCGTCTGTATCATCTGTTATTCATATTTTCTGTATTGTCCTATACATAAGCTATCAATTTGAAAGCTTATGTTTTTGTAAATTGAATTCAGTTAAAGCCCATTTATCAATTAAACTCAAACCAGTTATTATTGTTCATTGTTTTGTTACTTTACCAAAGACAACTGTACATCCTAAGGAACCATCACATTGAACAAAGGGACATGGATTTTACCGGCAAGGTTGTGGTTGTTAGGTTTCCTACAATTAGATTCACTGTCAAGTGCCTAACTTTAGATGAAGCAGGTGAGTGTGCGTCCTTTTCGAACGCGTCCCATTGGTTCTACGTCCTACTTGGATTCTGGTTGTCCTTTGGACAGTGTTAGGTCTTATGTGGGTGTAGAACCAGTTCTTTAATGATCCTACATGGTATTGGAATATTGGGGGTAAAACTTAGGAAGAATGGAGCGTGGGGTAAATGTAGTGTACGAAGAAAGGGAAGAAGGACTTTTTTAGGGCCATTATTATTATTTATTTATAGGGCCATTATTATTATTTATTTATTTATTTATTTATTTATTTATTTATTTATTTATTTATTTATTTTATTATTATTATTATCTTCTTATTTTTTTTTGGGGAGGTGGGGGGGGGGGGGGGATATCTTTCTTTGGCATAAGATAGCCACAATTAGAAAAAGAATTTCAATAAAGTCCTTTCACAAATCCCATTTTGAACGACGAGATATAGCTGCCTCAATTCAAATTGATTGTGGCTAAACTTATGGAAAATCATATTCAAATAGATATGATTTGAATGAATTTTTCTTTATGAACAAATGGATTGTTCTATCTAAAACATGTTTTTCAAATGTATCAATGATTCTAAAGTCACATTTTAAATGCAATTCTGCAGTTCTCACTAAATGATATATTAATAACTGAAAACTGATATCGGTTTAAAGCGATCGATTAATTTGCAGTGTAGTTAAATTAGTGGTGACGTTGTGTAGTATGCTATCAATTCATTCAGTTATTTCAATACAGTTTCTGTAAAAAGAGAAACAAATTGATTAAAGTTTGAGTAAAATCCGATAAGAAATAACTTTGGTCATGCATTTTGGAAACTGCAATCAATCTAACACAAATTGGCTACTATGTGACGTATTTCATGACGATCTCTCCCATTTGCTCTGTATTGAAAACTCCATATATTTCCATTTTCTTAGTTGCTGATGAATGAATAGATTTGTTTCATACAGCGGTTGTGTAAAAACATATGCACAATGATTATATCTAGGTTGCATGTATGATTAAATTTTTTATTTAGAAAAAAATATAAATTTATGATAGTTTAGTAGAGGGTAAATGGGAGGGGACCTCGCAAGATATGTCACAGAGGTGCCACTTTGTGTTTGAGTGATCAATCAAATCAAATTAAATCAAACCATTTATCCCTTCCCCCCAAAAAAAAAAGGGTTCCAAACCACATATCAATCACTGATAATTCATTGTGATTAAAACACAAGAATGCTAGTTGAAAATGAAAATAACCCATTAAGAAGAAAAGAATACATGTAATAAACTATAATTATGAATATCATGCAATACAACATTACTGAAAGATGTTTGGTCCTACCGAATCTGATCTCTCTTCAATACAACATAAATAATACACATAATGGAATTACATAGAGGATAGAAAAAGAGGAAGAGAAGAGAAGGAAAAATTACAACCTAAAGGTATGTCGTTAATACATTCTTTCGGATCGAATGAATAGTCTCTTATTATTCTTGAATATTTTAGTAGGCTATAAAAACTCTACGAAACCCTTATTTTTGAGCTAAAGTGTTTTATATATATAATTTACATGGTAATTCCAATAGATTTTTTCATCTTTAAATACGCCTACATCTTTTGCATTAGATGCACTGCTTATTTTTTCCCATTTCTATAATACAAATCCAGATTAGAAGTCATATCAACCTTTTAGTTGCAAACATGGTATAATTAGTTTTACTAATGTTTACGATGAATTTCTTCGCTTTCAGTTACTTATTCTATTAAATAATTGAATATTTACATGGTCAAACAAATTTTTTATAATCAAGACCTTAGCAAAAAATAACGCAATTGTTAAGTGTAATGTGGTGAGACTTAATATACAGTGCGTCCAAGCAAAAACCGAAACCCCAAAACAAAGGATTATAGTGACCACACAATGTGCTCTATAACAATAACTATCTTTTTCCATAAACTAGGAATGAATTCCTAAATGATCTTTTGATGGCATCCATCCGTATGCTTTACCGAGCAGCAGCATTTTGAAAATGACATGTAAAAACTCGGTTGTGGCGGATTTGGATAGAACCATGAAAACTTTAGGATCACATGCGATCATGACCCAAATGCAACATGACTTTAAAACCATAGGGAAGACTGTTTTCATCTGGTTTTTTTTCACTAATGAAGGTAAAGATAATGCCCTCATCATGAAATAAAAAATTGGCAAGGTTGGGGGTAAAGGCAGGGATTGTTTTGTATTAGAATGGTACCTGCAATCGCAATCGAAATGAAAAGCATTTTTTTTTTTCATTTCTGAACTGAAATTTCTTTTAAGAACAAAGCGGACAGAAAGGTGATATATTTCATAAAAGTAAAGTAGGTGACACTTTCCATTGTCATCAAATGAAACTAAAAGGTAGAAAGGTCGCATAAGGCAGAAACAATATCAAAATTATGGCAATTTCCCACCTCAGGAGGGGCACCTTTTCCATCACAGGAAGGGCACTTTTTCATCTTTTAAGGGATATTCAATGATATGGGAAATTTGGGGGGCGTATGTCCCTGCCGCTACTGGAAATTGGTTATTGGCCAGTGTTTTGTAAATTTCTGATTGAATGTATGTCATCACACAATGGAAATTGACGTATCATATCTATTCAAGCTGGTATTTCAATTTAATCATATTGCATGTGATCCTAACGTTTTCACTGTTCAGCAAACGTTTTTGTTAGGTCAGTGAATATAGGTAAAGTGAATTCCTATTGTTAATGGCTTGATTTATGCCATTAATTAGATCTAATATTGCTGTGGCTGTAGAGTGCACATGTCTAAATCTGAATAGTTTTTTTTCAAGGAGAATACTATGTTTATATATAAATCTATTAATCTATTAAAACTTCAAGAATCAACTTTCTTATCTTTTATTCGATTTTGCTCAAACTTTCACTGATCCGTTTCTCTATATTTTGCTCCTATATATTTAAACCAAGTTCCAACTAGGATGAACTTCCCCTTTAACCCTGTTAATTAAATGAAGATAAAAACAATATTTGAATATGATTTTGTGTTGATGTATTGATGAATTTTTCAAACATCTTTTTTGTTCCAAGAAATAGACAAATAAATTTAGACTTTACAGCCATTAAACGTGTTAGGGTTCGCTGACATTCAATACTTGTTTTCTTTGTTCTGATAGGTGGTATGATGTACTATGTGGACGTTCCGGGTGTAATGAAAATGGCCGACATTGATGGTGGGGTAGAGAAGTTGGCCCCTTTTGACATCAGTGAAACACCATCAAGCATGCTTTTCGCTTCAGGTTGGCTTGCTTGGGTGGAACCTGACAGTCGACGCGTTGGTCGCATCGCCTTGCGTGGAAAATCTGAAGAAATAATATATCAGGAGATTGGTGAAGGGGCAGACTCTCATTCTGGACTTGCCTTCATTCCATACGTTTGATTTGCATCCTTAGCAGTTCATGCACAATCTGATAATAATTCGATTTCAGTGTGAATACAACTGAATTGCAGTGTGAAATATTTTGCTTTTGGGATAAAGTTGCTTATTTAATGGGCTGGAGCATATTGCGTCTAAGGTGCTTGCATACCGATACTTAGCTTTAGCACTTACAGACCAATTTAAAGTTTATTAGAGTATGTGCAGCCCATGGGCACCTGCACTATTCTAGTCAAAACTACCAGCCTTGGATTTGAATTTGGATTTGGATTTTCAATAGTCAAAATGAACAGAATCCTAGTAAGACACTTAACAGAATCATAGATTAAGGACGTTCATCAGTTATGTTCGTGCGCACCTCAGCTGCGCATCCTGGCTGGTTGTGTTACGTCATCACAACACCGGGAGAGTATTGCGCGCAGTTAAGACAATGGTACGCACATTTAACACAATGCTTAATAATGGGTTCGCAAGTGTGCGCAGTAACAAGAACCGGTGAAAACAGATGAAATCAATAATTCTGTACCTGTGAAAAATATATATACCGAATATTAACTAGCTTGAGCTGAAAGATAAAATTCGATGCCCCCTCATGAACTTTCTATAGGCAAAGTTAGTCGCATAGGAAAAATGAAAGGTAGATGCAATTTGGAATTCATAGTCATGGTCATCTACCTCCCATTTTAGTACAATTCCTTAGCACAAAAAGAGAGCTGGAGAAAGAAAGTCAAATATATGCCCAAGAATCATTTGTCTATGCCATATGATTGTCTAATGATCATTATCCCTACAGTCAAAGACATGAGCAAATAGAATAATGAATAAAATTTCACTCAAAACGACTTACAATTTCCCTCTTTTTTATACACTGGTTCGAAAGTGTGAGTAAAATATAGACAACTATAGCTTATGTCGTTACCGTGATTATTATGTTTGATATACTAGTAGTCGTGAACAGGTGCGCAAAAGTAAGGGTGCCTTACTTTTTTTTTTCCTGGGGAGGGGGGAGGGGGCAAACACTCTGAGGTGCCCCACCTCACAAGAATATGGGTCCACTTCGCACGCTTGCTACCTGCTTACAGCCCTACCCCCCCCCCCCGACCATGCAAACACATCCCCGCACCTCCTTTTCTTCCATATTCCGATATATTTTCAAAGTGCGAGGTTTATAATTTTTCATTTAAAAAAATGGAATAACTGAAGCACTGTAATCATCCATTGTTTTTCAATATCCCTCCTTACACCTGAAATAGAGTTATTTTGTTTCTATATTTTGTGTACAAAATTTTAAACACATTTTGGTATACCGGCACCTCGCTGCCCGAATATGAGGATATTCAGGCGACTCGCTACCAAAATATGAGGATTTTCGGGAACCTTGCAAAATTATTTATTATAATTTTTTTTTTTTTTTTTTTTTTTTTTTTTTTCGTTCGGTATTATTTTCTCTACAAATCTGGAAACTTTGGTGAAAATGACATGGATTTTGAATATACAGGAGAGTTATTTTGCGCCCATCCCATTCATAGACAGGTTCCCAGCCAGCCACGCGCAGTTTTTGCGAGTTTTTGCGAGTTTTTGAATTTTTCCGCCACCTGAGGGCGCTGCTAGCACAAAATCGAGTGCATGGACCCCCATTTTTTAAACTTTCTGCTTCTGCAATATATAATTCTCTACAAATCTGGAAAAATTTACGAATCTGGCATGGATTTTGAATGTACAGTAGAGTTTTTTTGCACCTATCCCATTCCTAGACAGATTCCCAGCTAGCCATGCGCAGTTTTTGCGAGTTTTGCGAGTTTTTGACTTTTTCCGCCACCTCAGGGCCCTGCTAGCACAAAAACGAGTGCATGGACCCCCATTTTTAAAACTTTCTCCTTCTGCAGTTTATAATTCTCTACAAATATGGAAAAAAATTACGAATCTGACATGGATTTTGAATGTACAGTATAGTTTTTTCGAACTCATCCCATTCCTGGACAGGTTCTCAGCCAGTTCTTACTAGTTTTGCGAGTTTTTGACTTTTTCCGCCACCTGAGGGCGCTGCTAGCATAAAAACGAGTGCATTGACCCCTATTTTTAAAACTTTCTCCTCCTTCAGTATACTTTTCTCTACAAATCTGGAAAGTTTGACGAATATGACATGGATTTTGACAGAATAATGGGGATTTGTATATGACATTGGGAATTCTGAGGCTTATCAATGGCCAAAAACCTGCGATGACGTCATTCTACCTGACACCCAATCATGGCACAGTTCAGTGTCCCATAGAAAAAAAGTAAGCACATGGACCTATAATTTTCTACGCGTATTTGGGCTTCTCATGGACCAAAGTAACTGTATGCAAAGTTTGGTGAAAATGACATGGATTTGACTTTAACTGTGGAACGTCCTTAAGGAAATGTGACCAGGTGATCTGGTCAAAAATGACTAGACGTTTTTTAAAGTGTATAAGAATCATATTCTATCCATAATGAGGTTTATGATTCATTATACCGCATTGCATTACATACACTTCTATGCGCTTTACTGATATTAGATATAATGAATACACCAAAATAATGCATATATAACACGATAAAAACTACTTTCGAAAAATCAACTGAAGGCAATTTCAATAGCCCTGTCTATCACCTTTAGAGATGTGTGAACATTACAGTGGCGTATTACGTAATCCGAACCTGATTTCTATGGGCAGTACAATAGGCCTTTGAAATTGCCCTTGAGTTTATTTTTCGAAAGTAGTTTTTATCGTGTTATATATGGGAATACATATACATTTCTGTTACTTCACCTTACTGCTATATAATGATACGAATAATTTCTTTGCAATACAGTGTAACAGTAGTAGTTGTATATACATGTAAAATTATTTTCTATTACTGAACATTGAAAGTACAATACTAACAATTTCTCTGCAAACATTTACTACATAATAAAACTACGATTATGGTAAGAATACATGTATTATTATTATTGAATAATAATTCATACTATTTCACCTGATGCGTTAGACATTCTACTAGACCATTGCGTGTGAGCTTTTATGTAGTAAGAACACACTGTAAAAAATAACTGTAAAACTACGGGGGTTTTTTGGCCCTTGAAATTACAAGTTATTGCCGTTATTTCAATTTTACAGTATTTTTCCTGTAAAACAACAGCAAGTTTGTTGGTTTACCGGAAATCAGCATATATTTACAATCGTCCGACGTAAATTTTATGTAATCTTATTGTATTTATATGCTTATTTCCGGTAAAAAAAAAAAAAAAAAAAAATGGAAAATGGTCATTCTTGTATCCTGAGATTCCTGACTACCAGGAAATTCCCGTGAAAATACGGCATTTTTTTTTTTTTTTTTTTTTTTTTTTTTTTACAGTGCATGACTCCTGTATTAAGTCAGAATTGTCACTCCTACGGCAGTTGCAAGTGGCTTTAAATCCGTTCCGAGGAGGGGATGATTGCAATCACTCGCCGGGATCGCCCAAAACCCAATCGTAATGGAGATGGATGCGAGGTTTTGAAAAAATCAAAGCTGACTCATTTTAGGAAGTTATATGCCTATTTTCAGTTTTTGAATTTTTCACTTCTATAACACCATGAAGTTGTCAAACTTTTCAACAATTGATCGATTGTTAAATCCATTTATTTTCTTAAAAAAACGTGAGGGGATATAATGTGTACAGGCTTTTACCCCTCCCACAAAGGTATGTGTTTGTGTATGTGTGAAAAAAAATGGCATGGAATAAGAAATTTGCTTTTTTGTTTGTTGTGATATCATTGCTGTTTATATCAATGTATATAATTAATTGATATTTCAGTATGAGTAATCTGATAACTTTGTATTGATTATTGTGCAAATTGATATGTATTCAAAGAAACCATGTTTTTATCTTTAGTTCCCCCCCCCCCATTTTTTCTTTACAAAAAAAAAGAAAAAAATAATTTTGTCAAAAAGGGGAAATGGCATCTGAGTGAGATATGAGATCATGAACCCCAAGTTTTATGCAGAGACAAATCAAATGAGATGTGAAGTAGAAAAAAAAATGTGCAGAATTTCGTTGTTAATCATTTAGTATTGACTTGCAAACGATGTCAGTTCATACTTGCTACGTGTGTGTGATGTGTTTAGACATTTTGCCATGAGTCACCTATTTTATGATAGTTATTGTGATAGGTCAAACTTCTAAGAGTTCATTTGAATAATATTGGTTGTTGCATATGTATGCTGCTGACGAAACTGATGTTTGAAATTGATTGGCTTGTCTGAGCAGCCAGGACTGTTGCTACGCCAGACAACATTTGCGCTTAAATGTAAATCTATAATGCGAAAGATTGTGTCGTAGTTATGTAACAAAACCGATAAGCCGCGTGGCACGTGTCGGTGTCGACTTGCTGCTTTGATTTAGGGGGTGGTTCTGCGCGGGGCTGCGGACACTCAGTTGCCACACCCAAGAGATAGATGACACGATCGATTACTCGGAATTGATGTATGAAGCAGGCGATAAAATAATATTATATGAAGGATTGACTTCTAAATTATGTTATATAATCGTTATTAACACAACTAAAAAGTACCCCCCCCCCTCAATCAAAATGGCGTAACTTTTTAACGAAAGGGTTTTGAGCGAAATAACTTGGTAGGAGTGTTCCTACACTTATTGACTATGGGTCAATCTCATTTTCACAGAAAAGTTAGTCAATAAGTGTAGGGACACTCCGACCAGGTTATTTTGCTCACAATCTTTTCGTTATTAAAGAAGTTACGCCAATTTGATTAAGGGGGAATTACTTTTTTGTTGTGTTTAGATTATAAAGCAAACCTTTGCATTTAGACACCAGGAAATAACACATTTGAATACATCTGGAATTGCGACTTGCTTTCTGACCCCGAGATTATGCACTTTAGATTGGAAATTACGTGAATTTCAGTTTAGATTATTACGTGATATTCTATATTTTAATGATAAACTTATCAATTTGGCCTTTTATCATCTAACTTATGTTTTTTCTGGGGAAAAGAAATTGAGGTATACAATCACTTGTTTATGAAGTGTCAAGTGATTAAAAATTGTAGCAAGAAATAGGGGAACAAATTAAATTGATGCACTTAAATACGGTAAGATGGGAGGAAGTTTTAGTTGGTTTAGATGGAAAGTCAGAAAAATATAAAAACATTAACCAATTAAATATACTCATAAAATATATGATATACAATGCGACATCAAAAGGAACGCCTCCAACAAAGAAAGAAATCTTGAAAACACTTTTAGAAAGTAAAGATAATGAACTGGAAAAAAAGCAATGCTCGAAATAGCTCTACATCTAAAAAAAAAAAAGGGGGACTAATTTTGAATGTTGGACGGAAGGAGGACATAGACGATAATATTAGAAACAGCTTTAAAAAATATATTAGTCGTTACAATTGCCCTATATACTTAAATTCGTTCGCCTATCAGATTTTAATCTATACCTTGTTCAGTGGTTGTTTATTTATGAATGGCATGTTATGGAATTATATTAGTTGTATTGTTTATTGCCATGTTGATATTGTGTAATCAATGCTTAATTTGTAATATTCATTTTGGAAATCTGAATCAAGGAATAAAAAATATGAAAAGACAAAAAAATTGAAAAATAAAAAGAAAATGTATATGGGGGGGGGGGGATGTTTACCCAATTCCCCCACCCGGGATTTACACCCTTGATAGTTGTCAGCGAAAAGGCTTGTATTTCTAAGCGAATGTGTAATGAAGCTCTAACTTTTTTTTTTGCCACTTTCAATCTACTATTTGTAATTTGTTGTTAGCGGCAGGACAAAGAAGTTATTTGTCATAAAAGTATGACTTTGGCTCATGTAATGGAATACATAATAATAAACGGATTACAGCTGTTGATGTTTTGCGAAAATCTTGTTTTATTTTCTTTCTCCATTTTTAGATTGGTAATTTTCGAGATTTGTCAAGTTTTGCTACTATATTACAATGCATGTAATGTTTCTAAAACTAGACTATTAGTGGAAATGAACCCTTTTTACAGATACATACATTACAAAAAGTTATTCTGTTTTGTACATTCGATAGTTCTGCGTCCCGTGTTGGCTTGATTCTATAAAACATAAAAAAAAAAAAAAAAAATTACCAAATACAATGCTTTTGGCTGCAAGCAAATTAGTAAGTTCACGATTACCAGCGATACAGACATGTTAATGAGGACGGAGAAGTGGAAGGAAAGATAGATAGAGAGAGAGAGAGAAGGAGAGGGGTGGGAATAGAAGGGCGGTGTATACAGAATTCATACTACAACATGATAATGATATTCTGGATCTATATAGCGCCTAACGTATCTACGATGTCTCTAACCGCTTAACAGATACATTAATACCCCGGTCATGGGATTCATCGGATACTATGATGAACATATATAGAAAACACCACACTCCTGGTCAGCGGTATAATTTATTTTGTTATGTGACTGACTAAAATGATGATAAATTTTATTAATCCCATGATGTCACCTTTCCCTATTAGCATGATTATAGTTGCTTATTAGAGGACGATAATTATACCCGATACCAATGCTCTTCTTTTTCTTCTTCTTATTTGATTCTTGTTTTTGTTGTGTATTGCTGAACAACCGGGGCCAGGATACGCCATAAGCATTGATCCTTTTTATGAGTGAGCAGAGAGAACGAGATAGATAGAGAGAGAGAGGGGGGGGGGGGGGGGGGGGTGCAGACCGTGAAGTTCGGTGCTGGGAAGTTCATACTTTGGACTTTCGCTCTCGATTATACTAGTTTGCTTCCTCATCAATAGGGGCAAAGTTTCTACACCACAGATAGATATCCAGTTAGCAGATATTTAGACTAATATAATTGCACACAGCGTTCATGCATGCACTGTTGAATTTGAATCATTATTCGAATGACGATCGTTTTGATGTTACTACTGAAACGTTTGGTTAGGAAGCTACAGGTAACACACTTCTTGCACCTTGACGGAGGTCCCGGCGAGTTTTTGAAGGAGAAAAAGGGGCTGAGCATGTGAACGAGCATATTATTTTCTTCTACATAAGCACTTTGAAACGTGTCTACCCCAAAAAGGTGTATGTGTGTGTGGCCTCCCCCCTCCCCCTCCAGTTCCGCGGCTTATTTTCAACTTGAAGACTGATGTCTATCCTTCAGTTTCAATTGCCCGAGATGATTTCTCGCTTTATTTTGGACATAACAATAGCAACAACAACAACCTCCCACCCACCCCCCTCCAAAAAAAAAGACCCTCATCTACATGTGCAATTGAATGCTGTAGCACTAGCACTCCAATTTATGTGGTTCTACAATGCATTGGCTTGGGATATCTGCGGATAAATGCAACTCAAGAAGTTAAACGCAAAGTGATTTTTATCCAATAAGGATCACATATTTCAGACTTGCGTTTATTTATTTATTTTTCTTTTGAGTTGCATTTGCATGAGGGCCCATTTTTTTTTTTTTTTTTGAAAGTGATTGGTGGAATGGAAAGTGTAATTTCTCTTAAAATCGTCAAGTGTTGCTATACTACTGATACAATAAAAAAAAAGTGGGGGGGGGGGGGGTAAAAAACAACTTAACATTTGTGAGTAAAAAAATGGGGGGGAAAAGTGCACATCTGTTCTCAATGTTATGCAAATATTTGTATAAACTGGAATTCTAATATTGATGTGATGAGGGTTTAATGTCAAGAGTCTGAATAAACACATCACTTCTATCATCTTTTTGTTTATACTTTCTAATTCGATGATCTCTGTTTTTAACCCCATTCGACCATCTCCGAACAATACACCCGATTTGTCCTACGCACATTCGGTCCAATGCTGACTTAATTATATTACATGATTATATCTCTGACTTCCATGTGTACTGGCAAAAAAGGGGAAGGGGATCGGAGGGGTTAGGAGAGATATTGTCCGACAATCAACCAGTCAGTTTCTCAACATAACAAGTGAGCGAACCGTTTGAACACAAAACTTCCATAAAAAAAACCCATTTTTTTATGACATCCACTTTTGGTGTATTTTTTATTCATGTATAGCTTTCTACATATTTTTGTATATACTAGTATTTCGAAATAATTATGCTAGGTGAGATGTAAAGAAAATAATACCCAAAAAAAACAAACAATTAGGTGGCTGAAAATGAGGTGACAGATTTACGGTTAGCCGAATTTTAATGGGGAAGTCCAGTCCAACAGTTACTTGGTTGTTATAGAAGCAAAAAATCAGACCAACAAAACTTTTAAAAACAAAATCAGGGAACTAATGTAAGTAATTTCCTTTCGAATGACAAGAAAACTAGGAAAAACAATGAAAATCACTGAAAAAAATTGGCAACTCTTTCATGGGGGTTTTTACGTCATTCCCCAACAACTTAACAATTATTTTATTTGTTTTGATAATAAAAATGCTCATTTCCCCCCCCCCCCTAAATATAATTTCTTCATAACTTGAAAAGAGTTATATTTATAGTATGTTTTTGCATGTATACCGTATGCCCCCCCCCCCCAAAAAAAAATGCAATCGACATTTGGGTATCAATTACGAAACACAAATATTTGCAATATGAAAAGTCATACTAGGTTATAAAACTATAAATAATTCTCTAGCAGGCAATAAAGACCCCGTCTGATTTGGTCCAATACTCACGAAGAAATAGGGATTCATGTAAAGTATGTCATGTGTCTCTTTCTTCCATCTATTATCACTTGGATGTTCTTGGCATCCACATGATTCGACGTATTTTGTTCACAACAGACATGTCTGCTAACTAATTCAAATTCTTGGCGTACCAGCGCAATGTATTTTCAAATTTTGCCTCGCAAGATTCTTGATTTTCCCTATGGAAGGTTAGGAGGTATGCAACATGTTTAAGACTCTGAAAACTGCCTATCTTTGTACTTTTATTATAATTTTTCGTTTTGCAAAAAGATTCCTAATGCCCTTAAAAAATAACAAAAAGAACAGTGATAATTATGATGGAAAATGAAGCATTGCCATAACCAGTGACGTATCTACGGGGGGGGGGGGGGGGGCGCAAAAAACGCAAAAGAGAGAAAGAAAAGGGGGAGAAATACAAAACATGTTATGGTCTTTGAGGGTTATTTGCTCCCCAATCAAGGACAAAATGCGTAAGAAATGGTGTTTCGTATGGTTAG
Organism: Heliocidaris tuberculata; assembly: GCA_025618425.1. Taxonomy (NCBI): domain Eukaryota; kingdom Metazoa; phylum Echinodermata; class Echinoidea; order Camarodonta; family Echinometridae; genus Heliocidaris; species Heliocidaris tuberculata. The sequence continues at coordinate 27,654,004 of CM046841.1, forward strand.
AAATGCGAAAATGTTCTAAAACTCGCTCGCTTTGCTCCCTCGCATAATATATGTTCAAGATCTAGCTTTTCGCGCCCCAATGGCGTTTTTAAATTGTTAACCATTAATTGACTCTAGCTGCTTTGCCCCCCCCCCCTCCCCGCATAAGGCAGGAGCTTGTTAAATTTTGCGCCTCCAAATGGGATATAAGTGCATAAAACGCACTTTAACAGTACAGAACAATGGAAAGAAATCATAAATTTGCCTTGCAATTGCTTTACTAAATTCCACAAATATATTTCTTCAGGTTTTCATCATTTTGCACCCCAAAAATAGGAATGTTCAAAATTTCAACAACAAAAAAACAAACAAAAAAAACAAACAAAAAAAAAAAACAAAAAATCTATTGATAGGTCGCTATGTTCCCCTTGAATTTCTTTTTTGTAAGAGTAAAATATATAAGAAATTTCAATTTGAGGTTGCTCCCTCGCTCATACAATGATTCATCAAATTTGGGCTAACAACCCCGGGTTATGTGCATCAAAACTGATTTTCACGTAGAGCCATCATTTCTAAATTTAAAAAATGCTCATTAATCTGAGTTTGGGCATGGGGGGGGGGCAGATTTGATAATTTGCCCCGGGCGCCAGAATACCTAGATACGCCACTGGCCATAACAATTAAAGCAGATCAAATCAAAACAGTAGGTTCCTTTTCAAACCACGTTAAAGGAGTGTAGAAATGTTAATTGTGCTTTGTGCGTCTCCCATTTGTCAAATCTTGGATGGTAGGGACTTATGACATACGTTACAAAAATCCCCATGTCGCCCCGAAGCATATCGGATGGGGTTATTCCTGATAAACAGATGATTATTTATAATATCATAATCCCGAAACATATTCTGATTATTTAGTGAAGTATCAGCGATACTTTTCATGGTGGAGAAACTGAAGTGGGGAAAATTCACCTACGAATGGTTTCGCTAAAAGGTATATCCAAAATATTTTCTTTTACTTAAAATACAGAGGATAATTGCAAACACACTAAACAAAGTCTAAGTGATCTTTTGGAGGATCTAATGATCTTTTCAAAACTATTAGAAGAGATGTCTTAATAACAAAAACAATTATTTGTCTGATTAAATCATTGATTCGGTGATTGGTTGACTGATATTCTATAACAATGACTGTTCAACAAAAATATTACAAACAACTTTTTGAATCGATTTAGAATGTTAAATGAACATCATTTCAGTAAAGCAGTGGCGTAGCGTTTGTCCAGACATTGAGCGGGGGGGGGGGGGCATCATGGGGAGGAGGGCAACGGCCTTCTGTTCATGGAATGCAAATGAACAAGTTCACGTATTAAGGGGATGTTTTGGAGTTGGTTGAATGTAAGATAATGGCACGTGAAAATTGTAGAAATCTGGAAAAGAAAAAGAAAACAACTTGTCCACGAATTGCAATGGCACAATTATTCAAAGTTACTGGAAAAAATGTTTGCTACTGTAGAATCAGAGAATGGCGTTGAAAAAGACATTCAAAGTTAAAATATTCGGTAGGAATGTTGAATGATAAGTGTTTACTCGACACTCAGTTACAAAACAAAACATAAAAAAAAAACAACAACAACAACATAGTTTTATGATAATGGTGAATTTATTCGGAAATCGATGTGTCAGCGAAAACACCTTGATTGCATTCAATTTCTACATAAAAAGCATATTTATAGAAATAGTGGCACTTAAGACATGCATACATATTGTGAAATAAAAGGCAATGGGTGGGTAGGCAATATAGAGTCAGCAGGCTTGAAAGAGGAGATACGTGTGAACATATGAGACTGGAGTCGAGATGAAGAGAAGGATTGGAAGTACAGATTATTAGTGTGGAATAATAATGGATAAAGAGTGGAAGTAAAGAATAAAGGAGTGGAAGTAGAGAGATGAAATTAAGGTAAATGACACTTATGAAGATTCGGATGAAGATAGGATTAGAGCTGAATGGATACAGGTCACAAAATAACTCAGTTAATGATAATTCGTTACAAGATTCAGGTTTATAAAATTTCTATAATGAAATATATATATATATATATATATATATATATATATATATATATATATATACAATAATAATAATAATGATAATACATGTAACTTATATAGCGCCAAATCCACTCTGTGGAGTGCTCAAGGCGCATATATATACATATATATGTATATATATATATATATATTTCATTAGATACCTACTGTAGGCGAAAATACGTTGTAAAAAATGCAGCGGAAGGGGGAAATCGACTATAAGGAGAAATATGCATTTCTCCTTTACGTTTTGAACTAGACTTTCTGTCCTTTGCCTGCCATATCAAAACCTGTAATTTGCTGTCACAATGCTATAATGAGCGTCCACCGATATGAGGGCCCTTCCATTAAAAAAAAAAATGTAGGGTAGCCTTATGTATGCATCTCAAATTTCAGGGTTCATATTGTGCCATGGGTAAAATATGTGCTGTTTGGGGGTAATGTCCTTTATTATATATCCTTTATTATGTATAAACAGGTTTATATAAATTTTCTCCTTTGCTATGCTTTTTTATCATTTCCCCTTTTAGGGCGAATTATATATATATATATATATATATATATATATATATATATATATATATATATGTATATATTCTAATATTCAGATGTGGGCAATTAGGCCGACTTAATGCAGGAATACAACCCGACATTTCAACTACCATTTTCTATTTCAAGCGGAGGCAAGCTGGTGCACCACAGGAAGAGGATGAGAGGATTATCGATTTACAATATATCACGTTTTGAGAATGAATAAAGCGTATTAAACTATAATCTCATTAGGGAAAATTAGATTAATTTATTTTTTGTATTTTATTTCATTTCCAGGAAAACAGTATAAAAATAATTACAGAGAATACAAAATACAAAGTACACAAAGTACAAAGAAAGAAAGAAGAAAAAAAATGCCGTTCACTGTTCAATGAAAAGAGACAGCGAGAGAAAGAGAGAGAGAGAGAGAGAGAGAGAAATAAAACAAAGAGGGAGAGAAAAGACAAGAAAGAAAGAAAGAGCGTATAATAAAATATTATATGGGCTACTCAGTCCCGTACCACCGGTAGGGCTAAATCCTCGTTCAGCCTCACCGATAGCACGGGAAAGATTTTGCAAGTGTATAAAGCATATTACTTTGTTTAAATAGATTCACTGATTATTTGTCATTATTAACATAAATTCATTTAGATTTGTGGACCCCACACACGGAACAAGTAAGAGTAATGTTCTTAATGTTATTCTTAATGGTGAGTGAACCGTAAATCCAGTGGGTTCATTTTAACATGGTTAAAATGCCTTGTCAATTGGTGACATATTACATAGAAAATCCCGAAGAGCCTTGAGAATCAGGTTTACATTAGGCTCTAACCACAGATCTCTCTCCGCCATTGGAATGTTTTCCCATAAATGGGCAAAACTGTGAAAACCTGTAGAACACGATAAAAAACTACTTTCGAAAAATAAACCCAAGGGCAATTTCAAAGGCCTATTGTACTGCCCATAGAAATCTTGTTCGGATTACGTAATACGCCATTGTAATGTTCGCACATTTCTAAAGGTGATAGACAGGGCTATTGAAATTGTCTTGAGTTTATTTTTCGTAAGTAGTTTTTATCGTGTTGTAAACTTTAAAACATTACATCGGGCAAATTCGTGAACAAATAATAAGGTATTCAGATTCCTCTTTCTTGGGCTGTTCCAAACTGTCAGGAGCTCTCCGTATGTTAGATTGTTTGCGTCATTGTATGAAAAACAGAAACGAGTGAAACGCCTTTGAACGGCCTCAAGTGCATTATTGTGATTCTTTTGATGTGGAAGCCAAACAGGAAGATACCGTATTCTATGATCGGCCTGCACAAAGCACAGAATAGACGTCTGAGTACCAATTGGTTCCTAGAATTAACAATCCTTCTAATGAACCCAGACAGTTTTGAACATTTACTAATGACATAATCAACATGCTTTGACCATGAAAGATCACGTGAAAAAATAATGCCTAGATATCTGTAGGACTCAACCAACTGAAGAGCTTGACCATTTACATAATATACATCATTGACAGCTCTCCGTGATCTTGAAACATGCATGACTTTGCATTTGAGAGTATTCAACTCCATATAATTATTGTTACTACACCATGTGACAAGTGAATTTAGGTCAGACTGTAGCATTTCAACGTCACTCACTTGGTTAATCGTGCGATACAGAACTGTATCATCTGCATATTGTGGTAAGGCTGAGAGAGGGGAAATAAAATTTGGTAAATCTGCAGTAAATAAATCAAAGAGAGCCCGCCCGATTACACTCCCTTGAGCCACACCTAAGGTTACTGGGCTCCAAGCAGACTTGGCCCCTTCAAAAAGAAGACATTGATCACGATCTGTAATAAATGAACTGATCCACTTTAATACATTTCCACTTCTTAATTAACAACGAATGATTGACTTTGTCAAAAGCTTTTGACCAATTTAAGAATATTGCATCAATACGGGAGGGGAAGGTCGATCTAAAACTTTCGCCCAAGTATAATATAGCACTGAGGCTTGTGGGTGCACGATCGCTTGTGCACAAATCCATGTTGGCTGTCAGGAATTATTCTATTTTGGAGAGAATATTCAAGTAGTTTTTTCACAAGAAGTCTTTCCAACATTTTGCATGGAATAGACGTTAATGAAATAGCTTATAGTTTACAATCGAACTTCGTTCCCCACTTTTGTGTACAGGAATTACATGAGCCAGTTTCCATTCCCGTGGAACAGTCCCCAGTCGTATGCTCATATCAAACAATTTAGTAAGAATGGGGACAATTGCCTTATCTGCCAATATCAGTATGGCAGGAGAAATTCCATCTGGTCCAGGTAGTTTTGATACCGGTTTTCAATCGCTAACAGAACATCTGAAGGTTGAATTTGAATGTCCGTAAAGGAGTAGATATGGTGGCCATGGTGATCAGAACGATTATCAGTCAATTCATTTGGATCGGTAACTGGTTCTAATGACGTAGAGAAATTATTACAAAAAAAAGTTATTAAAACTCTGAGCAATTTTGGAAGGAGTGTGAAATGATGTACCATTATGGTTAAAGCTACAGGTATTTGAATTTTTCCGTTTAACTTTGACAAATGACCAAAATCCTTTAGGGTTCTGGGCAAAGGTCAAAGCTAGATTATGAAGATAATCATTATGTGAGTTTCTTGTCATAAGTTTCACTTCTCTGGAGATCTCTTGATACTGTAACCACATTTCTTCTTTACGTTTTATGTCTGTGTCACTGTTAGCTCTCTTTGCTTTCTTATATGCCCTTCTCTTTCGTCTGGACATTCTAACTATTTCCTGAGGGATCCACGGTGCTCGACGACGACCCTTAGAGCGAACATCTTTAACAGCTGCCTGCAACAAGAGCGTGAAATTATCATAAGTGTTGTCTGTACTTTCTTCATCAATAAATAAGTCCCATGGAATACATTCAATCGTTCTCTTGAAATCCGCGCTGTTTGCTTTATGTTTGCCTTATGAAACTGGTGGAATACCCTCGGAAGCGACTGTGGCGCGCGACTACAATCCAAAACAAACTGAACAGAGTTATGGTCACTACTACCTAATGCTGATCTGCTATGCAAATTCGAAATAAAATTTGGATTATTGCAGAAGACTAAGTTGAGCATTGCTTGCTGTCTTGATGGAAATGTAACAAGTTGTGTCATTCCCATAGATGATGTTAGGGTTATGATGTCGCGAGTGTTTTTATTGAGGGATGACTTTTGGTAAGGTTTCAGAATCGCAAATTTGAAGCTGAATATTGAAATCACCACACAGGATAATGGATTTAAATGAAGATAGGTGTGGAGAGATGAGATCGAAATAATCATTTAATGCATCACAAAATGTTGAATTTGATGACGGCGGACGGTAGCAAACACCGAAGAGAATCTTGCCTTCATTTCTGGGCAAGGTAAACTGCACCCATAACAATTCGCAGCTGGGGATTTCAAATTCGGGGCGGCGAACTGTTTGCATATTTGCTTTGGATGCAAAAAGTATACCTCCTCCATTGCGATTACGGTCTTTGCGAAATATTTTATAATGTTGTGTGTCTAAAATTTCACCATCATAAAAGTCGGAGTTTCCCCACGTTTCAGTGACACACAGGATATCAATTTCATCCGATGAAACTCTCACTTTCAGATCATTCAGTTTGTTACCAAGGGAACGGGCATTCAATAACCAACAATTGAGTTTTTTACGTTACGAACGAGAACATTCGGGTCCCGGATTACGTTCCACGTCACCACATAAAACCAATTTCAAAAGTGGAGTATTTGACGTTAATTGTATTGTAGAGGTATCATTGTTACGTAGAAATCTGGTTTTGAAATATCGGCCTCTATGTAATTGCCTAAAACGAATCGTTTCAGCGGTTGCTGTTGCTGCATAAAGATGCAAAAAGCCACAATGCAAAGTGCACAGAGTACATACCATAGCGCCATTTTCAAATGAAATCTTGTATGTTTCAAATGTAAATCCAGTTGAATCTTTCAAAATCAGGCACATTAGAGTTCTACGCTCTCAACATGCATATAGGATGAAACAATGGTCCAAATAGTGAAATTACAAGAGAAATGAAGAAACGAAAACGGCAATTTCAGCTTGGTAAAAAGGAAAATCTCAAGAAGAAATTATGAAGGAGTCCAACCTGCACGAGCGCCACAAAAAAAAAAAAAAAAAAAAAAAATCTCTTTTATCAACACTATCATCTTGTGCATTATGATCTATTAATGCTATAATATGAAAAGTCTAAATACTTCCTTTGTCACCTCAGGGATTCGTTTGATAATTTCTAACAAAATTAAAGTTATTAACTCAAGAATTGATTGCAAATTAAAACTCATTCCTGATAATGCCAACTGAGAAATTTAAATCGTTAAGGGTATTGCGGGCCGACAGTCCTCCATCAGCCCCAACACTACTCATAGCTCAGCAAGTAATCAGATGATGACCATGATGAACAGATTTAAGTCGATTTTTGATATGAGAGGAACAGAGTTTATTTCTAGCCGTAAGACGCCATTTTCAGCAACGAACAAAACAACAAAATCACGTGTCACATTTGCATATTCATGACAAATCTCCCCCACAGGAGAAAGTTTTGCCTATCTAAGAGTGTCAATACTTTCTAACAAACAAGAAATGAATATGTTTTCAATGCCTCCTTCAAGGAACCTTCAGATTACAAACGATTCTTTAAAGTTTAAAAGAAATGCAACAGCTAAATTGCAAAGTTTCAACAGATATAAGAACACATGTACAATCCATGAATGCTTCGGGATTATACTTAGTTTACAGTCACTGCAATATCTAAAGATCATAACTTCATCGATCGTAACATCTACAAACTAGTGAAAAACAAAAGAAAACGACAATAAATCGATTACACTAGACGTACGAACGACTGAACGCTATCGTGATCATATAAGGATATATAAATATTCATAAGTACAGTGATGTCTGCGACTCATGCGCAGTGTGTGCGAAGGCACGTGTATGCAAAATTAAGCACTGAATATGTATAGCACGAACGAAAACGGCACGCGCCAAGGTCGCGTTGCTATGCAACGACCTCAGGAATGTGGAGAGCTCATTATTATGTCTATCGTAAGCTAAAAATAACTCAATGTGTTACAAATGCACATGAAACAAGCATTTACAGGTGGTTTTTAAAAAGTTTCAAATATGAAATTGAGTAGAAAACGTCTCTGTTGTTTCTCTAATATACTGAGTACATATAGTCGTACAAAATGTGATATTTACAGCACATTTTTAGTTACAAAACAGTGTCAAAGTACTGCATTGAATCTTGCACATATTAAAACTGTATAACGAGGTTAAAGGTACAGAAAGATGCATGTATTGGCAATGCATCAAATATAGGTAACAGTATAATTACACATCATGCATAATGCTTAAAGTATAATTCTTTCACTGAACTATGTATGTACATTTATACTATGTAGAAATAATATGAAACAAAAATTAACTTCTTTGCACAAACAAAACTTTTAACAGGTCAACTGGTGAAACATGAATTTGTATACACAAAATCTGTTACTGTCTGTAGCTTTACCTTTCACATAAACTAAACAGAATAATACTTTGAATATCACATGTCATGAGTCAGTCTTTCCCATGCAATATTTTTTCTCCTAGCATTCAACTCTGAATGAACACAGTAAGCTTTGTAACAAAATTAACAAACATAGTAATGAGTAACATATAATAATTTTCTTTTGCTAACACCTTTTTCATCTGGTTTCAACTCGATGTTAACTGATTTCAATTCAATGTTAACTGATATTTTTGTATCAGTATGACGATATGAAAAAAAAAAAAAAACGATTTTCTATTTACATCACAATTCCAGTATAAAATCTTGTGTATCCAACGAACTACATGAATAATCTCCTGGTATTTTCATGTTATGATAATTCTGACATAATTTCTTTTTGACTTTTACAAAAAGCACTGTCTTAAATTTCCACATTATTACATGCTGCAATGTTTTGTATATATAGGTATAAACAAATTATGCTTGACTTCATGCATAGTCTTACAAATCATTATCACATGAATATGGAATTTTGGGGTATACAATACATGTAAATCACAAAAATGAAAGATACATTTATAAATTGCGCGAATTGTCCAATACTGAAATGTTCAGTTATCCAGTGTCCATTTCACTATGTTCATGTGTCCATGGTAGTCCACTCATGAAGCGAATGTCCAGTATCTTCATGCAAATTTGTAATTCACATGTTAAGTGTTCACAAATGTTTGTCATATTTCTCAATGTTCATCACGTTTTCAGTTTTCACAGGTCCATTCATATTCCTATGCTCTGGAAAGTGTATCAGCAATTATATTATCCTTTCCTTTGATATGAGTCACTTTCAGTCCATATGGCTGTAGAATCAAACTCCATCGAAAAAGTCTCTGGTTTCTGGTCCGGAATCGCTCAAGGAAAGTCAATGGATTGTGGTCTGTATATACAGTTACTTCAGACGAGTTGCTCAGATACACCTCAAAGTGTTGAACTGCTAACACCAGACCTAAACACTCTTTCTCTATGGTAGAATACCTTCGCTGATGAATGTTCAGTTTCTTTGAGAAGTAGCTGATGAGTTTCAGGAGTCCAGATTTGTCCTTTTGTAAGAGTACAGCTCCAACTTCTGTATCACTGGCATCCACAGCGAGCTGGAAAGGTTTTTCAAAGTTTGGTGCTTCCAGCACAGGATCCGACATCAACCTTGTGTACAGTGTTTGTTGCACAACCTAATTTGTCACTACACACCTGTGGAAATTCTTGCAAGATTCCTATTACATCCTGCCTCTCTGACTCTGGCAAATGACTAAGCAATATCTCGGGATTAGACATTACCTTTGAATTATCTAACCTGGGAATCATCCCTGATTTGAAGTCTATTTCAGGTGGACTTTCTGCATTACCAAGTACATCATCATGTACATGCAAAGCAGCAACACCTGAGGAGTCATTAATGCTCCTAGCACCTGAATCTGCACCTTTTGCATCAGTGTGCACATTACTGACTGACATCTCATCATTACGCTGATAATACCTTTTCAGCATATTGACATGACAAACTCTCTTTGTCTTTCTCCTATCAGGAGTACTCACAACATAAGTCTCCTTCCCAAGACTCTTCTCAATCAAGTAAGGACCACTAAATCGTGCCTTCAGTGGGTCTCCTGGAATCGGAAGTAACACGAGAACCTTGTCACCCTGCTCAAATGAGCGAGACTCTGCCTTCAGATCAGAACGAGCTTTCATCACACCCTGGGATGATTTCAAATGCTCACATGCCAGTTCGCATGCCCTTGACAGTCTTTCTCTAAATTTAGAGACATAGTCCAACACATTATCACCTTCCTCTTCCATTTCAGACAAGAGCTGTTCTTTGACTACCTTCAAGGGGCCTCTCGGTTCATGACCAAAGACAAGTTCGAACGGGGTGAATCTTGTGGATTCATTTGGGGTATCTCTAGATGCAAACAAGAGAAAAGGGATGCCCTTGTCCCACTCTCCTGGATTCTCTTGACAATAAGACTTGATCATTGTCTTCAATGTCTGATGATATCTTTCAAGGGCCCCCTGGGACTGGGGATGATACGCAGATGAGTTGATCTGCTTGATTCCAAGTTGATACATCACTTCCTGGAACACAGTGGACGTAAAATTTGAACCCTGATCTGACTGAATCTCTTTTGGGAGACCGTACCTTGTGAAAAAGATCAAAAGGGCATCAATCACTGTCCTTGCCTTTATGTTCCTCAGTGGAACCGCCTCAGGAAAACGAGTCGTTGTGTCCATGATAGTTAGTAAGTACTGAAAACCGGTCTTGGTCTTAGGCAAAGGGCCTACACAGTCTATCAGCACACGACTGAATGGTTCTTGACTCACTGGAATGGGAATAAGGGGTGCTGGCTTGATGCGATGCTGCGGCTTCCCCACTACTTGACAGGTATGACAGGACTTACAATACTCAGCCACATCTTGTCTGAGCCTTGGCCAATAGAAATGAGTCAAAATCCTGACTACAGTCTTTCTCACACCCAAATGACCTGCCATGGGAATGTCATGTGCCAACCGTAGGATTTCCTTCCTATATCCTGGAGGAACTACAACTTGATGGACTGCTGTCCAATCTTCATCTGGGGGTCGCCCAGAAGGGGTCCATTTACGCATCAATACACCAGACTTTGTGTAGAAACACTGTGACATGTTTTGTGCTTCTTCAGCCGTCACTGCAATATCACGCAACCTGCTCAAATCATCAGCGTGTCCTTGAGCCTTAATCAAGGCAGGCTGACTGAATACTGTCTCACCCTGAACTGAAACATCAAGACTCTCATTCAACTCTTTGAAGAAAGTATCTTCCAAACTAACTTCATCGTCAACTACATTCTCACTCTCTTTCACTTTTTCTTTCATTGCCTGTGCTCTTGTTACTGCACACGAAGGGAAGATTCCCGGAATTTCTTCTTCCAATTTCTCAGTTTCTGAATTCACAACTGGACAAACACTCACAATGGGGGAAGGCAATACCTTACCTCCTGCCAAATCATTCCCAAGCAAGAGCGATATTCCTTGCATCGGCAACTCAGCTACTACTCCAACAATTGCTGAACCAGAAACTAACTGACAGCTCAACTCAATATTGTACAATGGAACAGGCTTATAACCTCCATTTACATCCTTAATGAGAATGCTTCGACCAGTGAAATTCTTCTTGTCCAAGGATGCCTCATTTGCAACCAGCAATGTTTGCGTTGCACCAGTATCCCTCAGAATCACAACAGGCAACTCCTTGTCATCATCACTGAATTTGACAGTACCACAAGAAACAAAGTCCTTATATCGTTCATCAATCTCATCTTGATCAACAACTGTCATTCTAACATGCGGTTTCTTTTTCACACCACTATGCACTATGGGATTACGCATTGAAGCCGGCGCAGTGCACGCAAGTCCAGTTGGCTGTGTTGATTTTTGTGTTTGTGTTTTCTCTTTTGCTTTCAATTTTTTGCATTGTGTCTTTAAATGGCCCTCTTTCTTGCAATAAAAGCAAATCTTCTTTCCTTCAGATTCACCACCACCACCACCACTGGGATTTGTTTTGCTACTTGGCTTTGATGACTTAGATTTGTCAGCATCATGTGGTGTTTGATTTTGTTTCCAACTGGAATTATTTTTCTGACTTGTAGGATTCCTACGCTTGTTTTGAGGTGACCTACTCCCTCTATGGGTCAATTCGTACCCATCTGCCAACATGGCAGCAGCCTTTACATCCAAAACATCATGATCATTAACATATGTCCTAACTTCCTGTGACATACATCTTTTACACTCCTCTATGAGCATGACCTCTCTCAAGGCTTCAAAACTTTGCTCAACCTTCAAGGAACGAATCCAACGATCTAAAGCAACCTCTTTCCTACGAACAAACTCAACATGAGTTTCCCCTTGATTTCTTCTCAAATTGCGAAATCTCTGACGATACGCCTCGGGGATCAATTCATATGACTGGAGGATAGCATCCTTCACTGTCTGATAATCAAAAGACTGTTCATCACTCAATGCCGAAACCACAGACTGAGCTTTACCTGTGATAACTTGCTGAATCAAAAATGCCCACTCATCTTCCGGCCACTTCATCTTTGAAGCAATCCTCTCAAACATAAGGAAGAAAGAATCTAAATCATTCTCATCAAACTTGGGAACAAGTTTCAACCTGGCTGCAAATTCATTTCCTTCGGATTTGCCACGATCTTTCTGCATAGATATTCTAGCCTGAGCATTCATTTCCTCATACCTCATCATCTCAAATTCGAGCCTCTTTCTTTCCATCTCTCTCTCATGTTCAGCAGCTTTTAGTCTATCCCTTCTCTCTTCCAACTCAACCTTAGCAAACTCTGCTTTCAATTCATCAGAATTTGACTCATTTTGTTTGTCACTGCTATCATTAGCATCATCAGTAAGCTCAGATGAGCATGCAGCCGATTCTACAGGGTCTGGGTTACTTAACCCTTTTTGTTCTGCAATTGCATTCAATATGTCTCTCTTTCGTGTGCAACCGCTTAAATCAACACCTAGCTTATTAGCCACACTCTTCATATTAGCCTTGACCAGGCTTTTCAACCTGCCGATTGACAATTCCTCGCTAAGGAACGCCTCAACATCAAATTCGGCCATGATTACTGTGCCCTAGTACATGTAGTACTTTGCAATTCACAAACCGTTCAAAATGCACACACACAAACTGACAAAATGTCTGAACCGACGTTCTAAAATTCTGAATAGAAACTTAACAAAATAGATACAGATCAAGTTACCAAAATCTGCACGAACTGCAGCCAAAAACATGCAATCAAACTCTAGTCCTAGCCTAGAAATGGAGGCAACACCTCGCCAATTGCCATGCTTACAATAAACAAACGTAACTTGCATCTACTACCTACCACCAATATGAGTACATGGGACCATACTCAAGTCTCTACGTCGAATCGTCATCACAAAAACTCACAAAAATACGGCTTGATTTGTCCTTCCCGGACAAGCCCCCAATTATTGCGGGCCGACAGTCCTCCATCAGCCCCAACACTACTCATAGCTCAGCAAGTAATCAGATGATGACCATGATGAACAGATTTAAGTCGATTTTTGATATAAGAGGAACAGAGTTTATTTCTAGCCGTAAGACGCCATTTTCAGCAACGAACAAAACAACAAAATCACGTGTCACATTTGCATATTCATGACAAGGGATACTTTATTCCTTTTTTTTATTTTCTTAGAATCAAACGACAGCATAGGTTTCTTCTTTATATTCTGATGGCCAAATTTGTGCTGTAGATCCTTAATCTATGTGTACCTGCGTTAGCATGGGTGTGTCTAGAATATCAACACTATCACCTTGTGCATTATTAAAAGATCATAATGCACTATCACCTTGTGCATTACGATCCATTAATGCTATAATATGAAAAGTCTAAATACTTCCTTTGTCATCTAAGAGATTGGTTGATAATTTTTAACAGAATTAACTCTTTCAGTGCCGATGGCAAGTATATGTGACAGATAGACTTGTCATTTTCAGTCACCAATTGCTCGACCCGGCACAGGAAAGGTCTATGGTAGTCAATGTATATCAAAATTTTGAGCATAAATCAAGCATTCTAAATATATGATTATGATTATATGCCACCATAGAAAATTTCAGAGAAAATTGCAGATTTTTAAAAAGATGTTACCTCATTTCAACATTAAACAATAGTAAACAAATGAGAAACCAAATATAATGGGCAAAAAAGAAACTCAATTGTAATTTTCAATAATTTTTATGCATAAAGTTGGGTATAGTAATAATGTTTGGTGTCATAAGAAATTGTAATAAATTTCCTACAAGTTTTGTACACAATATTTTGTGAAATAGTAGATGGTTACTGAAGTGCAGACATTTGAAAAGTAAGCATTGATCACATTTTGGTAAAATTGTGAAGAGAGCTAAACCCCTTGGCACAGTAAGAGTTAAAGGTATTAACTCAAGAATAAGAGGTTGGTGCTGGAGTGCTGAAGAGCGGGATCATTTTAGTGATGATGTTTAGATGGATTCAGATAAACATGCGGTGGGGCTCCTGGAGGAGGAGGAGGAGGAGGAGGCCAGATCTGTGAGGTAGTCGCCATTACAGGTCCAATGCCGCTGGTGGTAGTGGTATCGCCGGTGCTCCCATAATGGTATGGATCTGAAGGAGGAACGACAAGAAGTGGTCCTCTCTCTGAGTTAGCTGGTAAGATTCCTCTCTGAACTTCACTTCTCAACTCTTCTCCGAACCTCCTTTCATCCTCATCCCTTCTAGCTTGAAGACAACAAGCTATCACCATCATCAATACGCCAATAAGTATAACTACGCCCACTCCACTGATTCCAATAATAGTCATTTTATCTAAAGCTAGAAAAAATAGAAGTAGAAATAAAAGGAGAGAAAATAAAATAACTTTTACTGCACACGTAAATTAAAATAATGCCTTCTGTACTTATACCTTGGACATTTAGAAGTAGAAATGAAATGAGAGAAAATAAAATAGCTTTTAATTCACGATTTACTGAAAAGAAGAAGAAGAAGAAGAGGAGGAAGAAGAAGAAGAAGAAGAAGAAGAAGAAAAAGAAAAAGAAGAAGAAAAAAGAAAAAAGAAGGAAAAAAAAAGAAAAATAGACAACCCACATTTTTTATGAAGACGCTCTCGTCTCATTTGCGTCGTGATCTTCATTCAACAAACTAGCTGGCGAAGCAGCTTTCTGATCTGCTGCTCACCTCCCCTTCCACATGCCCCGTGCCATCTAAAATTATCATTGTCAATTCAGTCATTATCAACACAGTTTGAAGACATGTCTATACTCTGAAACCCTATGACTAAGGTATATGATCTCCAAGCCCTTTTTTTTCAGTCTGAAAAAGCACTCGACAAGTTATCACTATTGTTATTGTCATTATTGTTATCATTATCGTTATCATCATCATCAAGTAGTAGCAGCAGTTGTAGTAGTAGAAGTAATAGGAGTAGTAGTATTAGCAGTAGTAGATATTTTATTTCTATACTAGTTTTGTTTAGTAGTAGTAGTAGTAGTAGTAGTAGTAGTAGTAGTAACAGCAGCAGTAGTAAGTATATTATCAATATTGTCATTATTATCATCATTATCATCATCATGATTATAAAGAATATCATTATTAATGAAGTTCAATGTACGTCGCCCTTTAACTCTTTAATATGTCATTGTGAAACACGCGATAGACAATATATACGATCACAATAATATACTTGCCTGGGAAGTCCTGTGCTAAAACCAGCACTGGAAAGATGGCAGTTAAAATGATGTAAAACGCTTGTGACATAGTCATTGTAGGAGCTGTAGGAATAGCTGTAGCTGAAGGGATTAAAAAGGAGGGGATTTAGGGCTACATCACATCTCTTTCGTTAAAATATAGCTTCCGTCTTATTTTCTGTATGTAAATACAATGATTGTTTTATGTGGGTTGTCCTGGAAGAGCAAGTGCATTTCAACAGCGTCGAACCGACAAGTTATGGAAGTGCCTCTTTTGGTAGCATATAATAAACTCCAGGGCCTTAATTACGGTTCCAACCTCAAAGTTGGTTTATATCATTGTATATCTAGATATTACAAGACCACGATTTTATGCGTGCATGTGCTTGTTAACCTATAAATTATGAAAGGCAGACTTCAAGTTTCAAAGAGAAATATAAAGACTTATTATGTAATGGATTAACAAAATAAACTTTTGATTTTCGACAGCGGGTGCAAATCATACAATAAATGGCTCATTCAGCCAACTTTAGGTACATTAAAAAACTCAAGTAAAGCTTCGGCTGTGTGCTGTCTAGGCAGATGGCAATTACACCCACACAGGGCATTGATTGGCGATTTAGCACACACATTGCCCTGACAAAGAGGATAAATATGCATGCGACAGCGATTTCTTGTCACGAAGTGGAGAGACAATATGCCGGGGAAGTGAGTTGCCGAACGAGAAATGGTCTCTTATGCTTTGCCTGGGCGCCGTACGATAAACTGTTCTACGATTTCCCGTGCGATTTCGGGGTTACGGGCTACGGTGTTTGTGTTTACATTATCTACGAGCATCGTGTCATTTCTTGTATTGGCCCTTGGGGGCAGGCCTTACAGAGGCTGCTCGGAAATTGTATGGAAATCGTGTAATTTCATTGCAGTTGCCGTGCAGTCTCCGCAGCCTCCGCACAGAAATCGTACTTAGCCCATCTGCAGTTTCGGGGGGCCGTCTCAAGGCGGCTGCAAGGCAATGGTGCAGGAGCTGTGGAGTTGCCGCGGGATGACTGCTCAATATGCACGGCAGCGAGCGGCAACCTTGCGATAGGTATGTGATGGGCGTGCGAATGTCCCACGAGTCTACAATCTCCGTACGATATTTTTGCCCCCATGTTTACCGCAAAATCGTGCGTTTGCTGCACGATCAGCACGAGGCTTCCGCGCGATGTCCTTGCTGGGATTGCGAAATGCTACCTACGACACGTCTACGGGCAACGGGCTTACGATTTGTATAAGTTCCCGCGAAACAAAACCGTTGAAGCCGCAGGGCACGTGAATCCGTACGAAAAACTCAAGGCCGCCTCCTGCCGCACAGAAAAGGGGATACGGGCAGGATAGGGGCTCTGTAGATCAATCTCAGGCCAAATATAAACTAGGCATTATCCCTAGTTTACATTTGGCCTGCGGAGATTGCACGGCAACTGCACTGAAATTGCACGATTTCAGTACAATCTTATAACAACCTCTATACGGATTTGCCTCGGCCTGTCCCCGAGGGCCAATACGAGAAATGGTATGATGCTCGTAGAGAATGTGAACTCAAACAAAAAAAAATCGCACGGAAAATTGTAGGCCAATTTATCGACGGCTCCTGGGGGCGTGTAATCCTTTTACACCGCAGCTCGGTCCTTTTCGCCAAAGCACCGAAATAGCGGCTGCACCGCAAGACTATATAGCTGCTATGTTTTCTTGCGAAGGATCTAGAGTTGGAATCACCAAGGAGCTTTGAAGAGCTGGAGTCACAACTGGGAACAAATTAATTCGAGCAGCTGCCCCTTTCTAAGGATGCACAAAAGAATCTACAGATGGGCTGTTGCCTTTGATGCCCGATGTTCGATGCCGTCAACTTCATGGGAAAGCTGAGTAGTGAATTTTGTCACAATTTAAATATCGGGAATTTTGCACTTTTTATTTCAATAAACAAAGTGAAAATTGAGCAGATGATAAAATATGAATGCAAAAGCCCAGTTGTGTCCAAAAATTTGGCTATATTGTATGACAGCAGTTGCAATTTTTGAAAAAGAGACAAATTTGACAATCCTAATATTCGCAATTTGACACTCTTCCGATTACTTCCGACAAACGAAAATAAAAAATGTACAAAATTGTTCAAGTACGGTTATTTATGATGTTATATGTCAGAATAGTGTCAATACATGTCAAAGTCGAGTAATTTTGATTCATCTTTCAGGAAATTTTGCACCATTTTTTTTCGCTTGCTTCCAGTAAAGGTAGACACTGTGAACTGCTCATATTACACTAGTGAAAGCGAAAAGTAATTATCATTACAAAAGCATATTTCCCTTTGAAAATGGCCCGTAAGGTTGCAGCCAGGCAGGAATCTTTTGTCTTCTTATCTGCAAGGAAGATCCAGTTAAGCACATGCCTGACATATTTTTTCCTGGCGGCATCGAACATGGTTCAAAGGGAATGAGTTACTTGTGACTCCAGCTCTTCAAAGCTCCTTGGAATCGATGTTCCAGGTGGATCATGATCGCTCTCCGAGCTGACATCCATGGCAACAGATGAATTCGTAAATGTATTGACAAATAAAGACGATTCAAATCGTAAACAAACTCATTCTCAGTCACATTCGTGTTATGATTAACAATACATAAACAATGCATGGAAATGCAATGGCCATGCGGATAAAAACATTGTGATGTCATCTGCGCTTGATTGCACAGGCTCAAGACTAATTAGCATAATTACAAGCATTAAGACGTCATCCCATAGACCAATTATCCGATTCGCACGTACAATAAATAAACAGATTTTCACAATCTTAATTTTCAGGCGATGTTTGTGTGTGTTGGGGGGGGGGGGGGGAGGTGTAAAAAAAGTCTTGTCCCATAGTTCTATTTTTGTGTTTCATATCATCTTCATAGATTTTTTTTTCTACTCCAGTATTTCTTTCAATTTGAATTAGATGTTGGTTGTTGTTTTTTTTTATCTAGCAATCTCTCTCTCTCTCTCTCTCTCTCTCTCTCTTTTTTTTTTGGGGGGGGGGGTTTGTTTTTTTTAACCAAAAGCCGCTATTGCTATGTTTAAAAAAAAGTTTTAACGGAAAGGTAATGCATGTATGTTCAATATCCTACTGTATTTGATATTCATGCTCCAACTGAATAGATTTACTACTGCACGTATTTATGTTATTTAAAATTTTCAAGCAGTAACTGTAAATGTTGATGCCAACATCAAAATCATTTGCTTTTCTAATGTCAAGAGCCCGTATTTAACTTTTAAAAAATAATGAATAGAATCAGACTCTGGGTTCCACACTTACAAGCTTTTTTCTTTTCAAATTCTTATCTATTCGTAAAGGTGTTTTATTATTCTTTTATTAATAATCAATTAGTTAAATTTCTATAATCACTTGAAATAGACTGTTGTTAAACCATACTTCTAAAGTTGCCCATCATCGGGTCAACAAATAAAATATTAGGATACAGACCTCTCTCATATCTCTCGACCAACTTACAGACATATGTCATCAAGCCTTCTTGATTAATTGAGATGTTGCTTAATTTATTCCTGAATTATCACTTGAAACACACCATTGCATAATGGAAAGAGGGGGAAAAAAGCCTAAAAACAATGAAACAGAAGGAAGATGAGAACAAATTGTCTGGCTTCTTTTCAAAACCCTTACATTTCATTTATTTCATCACTCAACAGGGATTAACAAATGAAAACACAATTGTGTCACAATATAAAAACTGAATTAAAGCAAATTTTGAACTGAGCTAGAATTACGAACATTTTATTCTTTCGAATTTTCATCTTTTCTTCTATCCTTTCATATGTTTCTTATTTTTTTCCCTTCTTTGTCTTCTTTTTATATCTTTTCATTAGTTTTTTTTTAATTTTTGTATCATTCATTCATGTTTCATTTTATCTTCCGACTTAGTTTGTATTTATTCTTCTACATTTTGTTATTTCTATCTTTCTGATCTTTTTCTTATTTTTCTATATCTTTCTGTCTTTATTATCTTCTTTATTTTCATCATGTTCATATTCACTTTCTGTATTTCCTATTTTTTTTTCAATCTCTCTTTCATCTTCTCTTTCTGTCTTTCCTTATGTTATTCTTTGTTTTTATTCAGTATATAATCCTCTTTCTTATGTTTTCCTCTATTGTTCTGTTTTCTTCTATCCTAATGACGTCATAGAATCATGACTGAGATCACAGTTGCGTTCATGCATTTTCAGCGAACGTTTTTCTGGCAAAAAAGTGTTACCAAAACCGAGTTGAATATAGGCCTATTTGATATTCAACTTGTGAAGATAGATACATATTCGATTTTTTATATGAAAAAATAAATAAGCGATACGTAAGGTGTTTTCAAGCCCCACTAAAGAGGGTCCAGCAAGACGTGGGCAACCTAGAATAGGTTAGCTTGCCCCGGGCAATGAGGTTTAAGATTGCCCCAATGAAGATCATTCTAGGTTGCCCACATCTTCCTAGACCCTGTGGGGCAGATGGTTGCCCGGACCCAGCCGTCCGGCACCTAATTTTCACAGTTCTTCAAGAAAAGGAAATTCCACCCATATTGAGTTGATATGAATAAAAGCAGAAAAATGAGAGAAACAGATAGTGAAAGTGAGAGCAAAATCCGATAAGAAATAAGAAAGTTATAAATTTTTGAAGTTGTAATCAATCAAACACAAATTGGCAACTCCATGACCTATCTTGTGAGCTCCTCTCTAATTTGCCCAATACATTTTCTTATTTTAGAACGAAGGAATAATTTGTTGTTGTTTTTCTTTCATATCGATTTTGTGGAAAATATATGACGGAGCAATGATTATACGCAAGGTGCATGATGATTCAATAATTTCTTTAGAGAAAATGGAAATAAATGATTTCTTGAATACAGGGCAAAGGGGTAAGGAGCTCGCAAGATACGTCACGGAGTTGCTAATTTGTGTTTGATTGATTACAACTTTAAAAATGCATAACTTGCTTATTTCTTATCGTATTTTGCTCAAACTTTCACTGATCTGTTTCTATCATTTTTTGCTTCTTCCAAAACCAACTTTTAATCAGGGTCGACTTCCCCTTTAAGAAAGAGTGTATTTTTGAAATATTTCATATTACTTTATGCTACCTAATCCTCATTACGGCAATCTTCACCCCCATGGGTGGGCAAGCTAATTTATTTTGGATTACACACATTTTGCCGGACGCTGTGGTGCACGTGGTTGTTCGGACTAAGCCCTAAGGCTTATGAAGTAGTGTCTTTTCGAGTGATTATCTCCTCAGGAATTATCTCGCACGTACGAGATAATCATTGGGGTCACTCTTCCATGAATAATCTCCATTGGGGCAGTCGGGGCAATTAAGCTAACCTACTCTAGTCTTCCTGGACCCTCTGAGACTTGAAAACACTATACATATCGCTTATTTTTCTAATATAGAATATCTGCTTCTAACTTCACAAGTTGAATATCGAATAGGCCTATCGAATTTCGAATATGTAACCAATTTCATTTAACTCGGTCCAATCCGACAGCAATATCAGGAAGAAGAAGAAGAAGAAGAAGAAGAAGAAGAAGAAGAAGAAGAAGAAGAAGAAGAAGAAGAAGAAGAAGAAGAAGAAGAAGAAGAAGAAGAAGAAAAAGATCGCCTAAATTCTGATACTCCATTTCGAATCATGTCAAGTATTTCGAGGTAGAAAATTACACCTTCCATAATTATGTTCTATGCTTTCTTGCCTCAAACTTATCCTTATTACTTCTAAAACTGTAAATGGGATCTATGTACTACAAGAATTTGACAGACTGGACACCAATTCCATTTTGAAAAGAAGTTCTTTTAGCTTGGTCAGATCTGGTGGAACTTTAGACCATAATTACATTTGAGTAATGACAGAATTTAAACATGTGTATGACAGTTTCTTTACTTTTATTACAAAAAGTGCATTGTTAATCAGCTTCAACACCATATTTCAACTATGAATCTTTCATAGATAATATTCTGTTTAAAATTTTGATTTGGAACCATCTCATATTTTTATGTACCATACAACCAATCTCTGATTACTCTTGCTCCGTATGGGGGAATTGTTCTTGACGAAACCGAAAAATTCTTTTAAAATTACAGAAAAGAGCTGCACGAATTGTTGTTGGTAATTTTGACTATAATGTAAATAGCTTAAATATAATCAAATCATTGAAATGGCAAGCAGTTGATAAAAGATGTGATTACTTTTTAGCATGTATTATGTACAACTGTATTCATGTAAATGCCCCAGTACGAATGTGCAATGAAGTTGAAATGGTTTTTGATAGACACGGTTTTAATACAAGACTTGCCAATACATTAAATGTGGTTTTACCTAAGCCTACTCTCGAATGTTTTAAGAATAGTTTTAGATACGCTGATGGTAAAATTTGGAATAATTTGCCTTATGCTCTTCAGAATGCTAAATCTACGGACACATTCAAACGCATTTATAAGGAAAGATATTTTAAATCTGTAGGGCACAGTATGCCTATTCTTCAACTGTACTTGACACGGTACATCCATCTCACATTCCACTTCTAATTTAGTCTGCCTTTAATTTCTCTCTCTCTCCCTCTCTTTCTCTAGTTCTTTCTCTCCTTTCTACCAATTTCCCTTATATCTCCTCTCTTGCTTCGTTCTATTTATTTTATGTATTTGTACTTTTAAAGTCATTTGATCAATTTCGCTTTTTAAATTCTAATTATTAAAGTGCATCTCCTTTTGTTATCTGCTATATTTATTCATAATGCTTATTATTCTCACAATTAGTTTTATTGCTAATTTATATTTAATTATTAGCATGGTTGATTCTCATTATTACCATTTTTATGTATTACCTTTTTATCTGTTCAGGACCAGAATGTAAAACAGATGTTGTACCTATATCTGATTCTTGTTATCCTGATTAAATATATTTCAATAAATAAATAGAATAAATATTTCTATCTATTGTAGATTGGAAAGAAATTAGACATGACCCCCATCGTTCATCCTGAATACCTAATATTTTTTCCACTTTGTAAGACTTTTGCATTCTTGGACTTTGTATTAAAAAAAAAAGAAGGAAAAAAAAGACTGATAAATATGGAAATAACCAGATTTAGTTTTCACGTGCAACGCTTAAGGAAGTATAGGTGCTATGCCTTTTGGAATATTATATGTTCTCTTGTTAAAACCTCGCCGAACCGCATCACATCACATTGGGATCCTACCCTCGTCACCAATTATTATTTTCATTGGGATCCCATTCTACACAAAGCAAAAGACAAACTCAAAACTCCAAGCGTGTGCAAGTGCAAGTCCAAAAACAAATGCGAGTGTACGTGTAATTTATTCATGAAAACAACAGTCTATCGGCAAGGTAGTTACATAACAAAACACAGCTTATGTTTGCCTGAATGGATCAGTGCATGTTGGCGAGGCTGTGGATTTGTTGAGATAAGAAACGGGCAAGGAGATTGAAAACAAACAAGACAGTGTGGGAACAGGATGATGAAGATGTAGACTGAATTGAGATGATATAATCAGGACACAATAGTACAGCAAAAATGTCGTTTACAAAACGTATTCCTTTTGCACTCCAGGCCAGGACCTAAAATACAGTACTCCATCAAAGGCATTTTTATTTGGGGGTTATTCAAATGAGGTTGAAATGCAATATCACTGATTAAAAGTTCCACCAGGCCGGTCTATTAACGAGAACCTCTTTCCAAAATAGAATTGGTGTCGCGCAGTCTGCCATTTTTTTTTTTTTTTTTTAAACACATCATAAAAAATAAGTTCCCCCTAAAACAAATCTCTGAATCAGACACCTTTGAGGAAATCTGAATACAGAAACATGTAGCTGTACTTATCAGCTACCTTTCATGTGAACTTTAGGGGAAATAATTTGGTCGCGCTTCAGTGAGCACACCCTAAAGGCAAAATGGCCACTTTTTAAATGTCCCAAGCCCAAATGTCATCACTTTGATTCAATAAAATCGGAACAAATTTCAAATTTTCAGCAGCAGAAGGCATGCAACAAACTTTTAATGTCCTTCCTAACATACCAAATGACTTGTGCGGAAAATGTCACGGTTGAGTGAGCACGGGGTGAAAACTGCCAAAACTCCAGTTTTGACATCTTTCCCGGAGTAAATTGTATCTTATGCGATTGAATCCATATTTTGGAAAAGTGTTCGACTTTAGAAAACAATATCCATTAATTCAAGGTTGAATGAACACATAATAAATACCAAAAAAAAAATACAATATAATTTTTTTTACAGTAAGTATTGCTTTGATTTGTAAACTTAAAACCATTTGAATAACATCTATTCATCATGTTTATGACCGTTGTACATGTATCAATGATCCAATGGCATTATATTCAAAATTTTACGCTTCAATGAGCACGTGGGCTGGAAAAGCCCTTTTTACGCTAATGGACTAAAATTCGATTCAATTCAATTCAATTCAATTTATTCAAACCAATCAAACATATACATAATAATAACATGATACAGTGGAATAGTAATACAATAGTTTGAATGAGAGGTTTCAATTGCTTCCTTTGGTTAACTATCACAAGTCTTCTTGGGGAGTTCGATTGATTTTATTTTGATAAAAATCCCGATGTGTTAAGCTTCAGTGAGCACTGGGGATGAGCAAATTATGCAAATGAGAAGAAAGTTCAGGGCTGTAATGCGCTTTGATCTTGCTATTGGATATAAATTTGGCGTTAAGTTATTGGTGACCTCCTGAAGAAATGTCAACAATTTCATGCAAAAGTTAACAGCAAAATGAATACAAATCATCATGGGAAAATGCGAAATTTCACTTCTATTAGATATTGAGTCAGCGGAATTTTTCTTGTATACCTTATAAAACATAAATTTTCATTCACTTATGATAAGATTCAACAGAAAGAAATAGGGTCGTGTTCTTGCATTATTGCAAGCAGTGTCGATTGAATTTTATTGAATTTTATCGTAAGTGAATGAAAATTGATTTTTAAATTTTTTAATATATAAGGGACAAAAGAAAAATTGCGCTGACTCAATACTTAACAGAAGTAAAATTTGGCATTTTTTAAATTGATGATTTGTGTTCATTCTACCGTGAGTTATTACATGAAATTGTCGACATTTCTTCAGGAGGTCACCAACAAGTAGGAACTTAACGCCGTAGTAATATCCAGTAGCAAGATCAAAGAGGATAAAATCCCTAAACTTTCTTCTCATTTGCATAAATGGCTCATCCATTGTGCTCACTGAAGCTTAACACAAATCTCGTGCTAGGTTATTGCATTATATTGTATTATTACTGGATTTATTCAATCACGGTAAAAACCAGCTTTGAATTATGATGCAATTGGTTCCTTTGTATCAATATTTTGGAATTCGAAAGCAACTTCCTCATTTTGATCAGAGATTTTTTTTAAAGGGATTTCCTCTTTTAATCTATTGTTCAGATCCACTAACAGTGTATGGTGTGGGTATGCTCATTTTTGCGTGTGTGTGTGTGTGTGTGTGTGTGTGCGTGGGTATGTATGTGTGTGAATTCGCACTTAGAATGAGGTTCGTAACTTTCTAAGCCTAGTCTGTTCTTTATATGGAACTTAAACGTGGACTAACCGAGACTGTATGTAAGCAAACCACATCATTTGGAACGTGAGTGTACAGGAGAATGATTATATCATTATGAAAACATATGAAAGCCGACAAAGATGTATTGCATATGGCAGAATTGAAACAAATTATCCGGATAGTTAAGGAAAGGAAGGCAAAATAATTTAGTGACATCAAAATACATCAGAGTTTCTTTAAAGACAAGTTAGAAGCAAAGGTTGAAGAGGGAAGCCAAGAACCAAGTGGAAAGAGAGCATAATGACATGGAATGAAATAACACTGCAAGAGTGCAACTGTGGAAAAAACAGAGAAGAGTGGAATATTATTGCAATTACCCTCCGAACCGGGAGAAGACAGATCCTAACACGAGTGTGTCTCAAAATAACTTGGTATCGAATATGGATCACTGGGGTGTAACTGTAATACTGTAAGAATTCAATAAAAATGTGAAGATCAGAGAAGTGTGGAAAATGTTGCAATGACCTTCCCAACAGGGAGAGGATAGGGCCTAACATGATACTATTGACAGTGCGTCTCAAAATAACTCGGCATCCAATATGGATCACTAGGGTGTAACCAAAAAATGTTGGAGAGCAATTTCATTTTCTTTTGTACATATCTTGCATGATATTATTAAAATGAAAATTTGACTGTTTTTTTTTTCACCATAATTTTGCATTGTCCCACACATCCAGTTCCTTTAACTGAATATTTATGAGCCGACAACCCTTGGATCTCATTTAATGTATGCATGCCCCTAAAACTTTTTGGGAAGAAGCAACTGGTTTTAATATCATTCCTATTACGCAAGTTCTATATCTCTGATTTAGTTTATTTTGTTTTCATATGGGGTTTTCTATCTTCATTATTAAAGGAAACTGATAATAAGCATGCAGAATATTTCTACATTTTGTCCCATGCGTTACCCAATCTAAGAGTTAAGTATATCCGATGACTGTTTCAAGTTGTCTAGCGTGTGACCAGACATAACATCAAGTAAAATCATAATTCTATGTCAATGTATGTTAACAATCCCATAATACGATTCCATAATGTATTTAAGGTATGGGAAATACCTTGGACTTGCCTAATCTCAGTCGTGAATCACAACCATTCTCACATAGCTAACGAAACTGATCAGAACAATTATAGGAACGCTTTAAGGCCTCATTGTCTTTCATATTCAAAACACCAAGTCGATTCTTCGATGATTAGTAAATATACGGATTTTTTCTTTGTGTATTTTATCATGACTCCGCTGCCAGTGCGAGGTTCCCCATACCCCTTTCAGAAGATTCATTACTCTCTCATTACTTGTTTGATTTGTCTCTACATTTAAGAAAAATATTTCCTAGATATCTTGGTTTCTACATCAGAAGGCAATATAATATGACGGCTCAATTCATCTTTACGGGAAGTGAAAAACGTAATAAAATTTGCTTCATAATGTGTAAGCTATAACTTATTATGTGCCACGAATGGTCTTTAATGAAATAATACTATTTCGGCGCTTAGAAACATTGTATTAAGCGCAATATAAATGTTATGTATTATTATTATTTAATATCCCGCAGCCTGCAATATCATCTAGATGTCGAATAAATGTTAATGGTTCTGGACATTTATCCATTTTAGCCACATTATACCAAATCGAAAGAGGCTTGGGGCAAAGGACTGTTCCAAAGCACATGGTGCCTATTGCCCATTAAACCAGCAACCCACTGCAATTAAAATGTATAATTTGCCGGGATAACAGTTAATGAAAGTCCCGTAAAATTAATTGCATAGATCTCACCATCATTAATCTCATGTTCTGGTAAAGGTGGAAAACATTTCAGGAGGTTTCTCATTCTTTTTATGTCAGTTTATTAAAAAGAAAGTGTCCCCTGAATAGGATTGCTCTTCATATGCCCTCATAATGGAAATGGCGAGAAATAGCTGGAAGGTTTCGACCAAACTTTTAACTTTCATGTCACACGCTTGTGTGAAGTCCCACATACCCTTTGAGGTATGAAGCGCATGTGATTTTTTTTTAGCAAGACTGAGTCCATTTCCTATCATTCTGATAATTTAAAACATCACAGTATAAACAAAATCTTATGTACTACACATGCTACATACTGAGGTAAATCATCCTTTCCAAATTGATTCTTGACATTTTCTTTCTCCTACAATATAATGGCATTACCATAAATCAACTTCATTTTCTAAAAGCCATTTTCTGGCGCTCAGTGCATAAATGATCATCTATAAATGTACCTACAACTGGGCAATTGTCTAGCCTTTAAATTATTGTAATATAAACGTTGAAAATACTTACCGTGATTCTGATCTAACTTGCAGGTAAATCTTGATCAGTTATTTCTGCCTCCTGGTTCTGCTTGTTGCTCTTTTCAATGCCTAGGAATGGTTACGAACGTTGGGATTTTTGGATTCGCCAACTTTTTGGACGAATGGTGGCGACATTTAGCGACGCTTAGAGACAATCAGCAACATTCGCGCGAATGTTTGCAAAGTGTTTGCGAATTACAATTAGCGACAAATAGCGACTGTAAGCAAATGTTTGCGAAAGTTTTTGCGAAGATCAGCAACTATTTGCCAATCAGTTGCCACTGTTTATAAACGTTTGGGACCTTTTGCCAATTTCTGGTGAAGTAACCGGCTAATCTATTTTACCCTACTCTGCAGTGCGAGTCAGAAAAAATGTTACACTTTTTAAAATGCTTATATTACAAATATGATAGAAATATCATAATGCTTGCACCACAGTTAGATAGAAGAACTCTTCCACTTTTATTTGATACCACATTTGTGGGAAATCAGTGATGAATTTACTGGATAGGAATCAATTAATGTGTCTGGGTGAAAACCCACTTGTGCCAACATCAACAATACCTTGTCTGATTTGGATGAGACTGCACAATGAGCAAAAAAAGGGCCTTTTGTAAAGATAATTGAGTTATTCCAATCAGGCAAGGGGCCGTTGAAGCTAATGCTAAACAGCTTCTGTGGAATGGCCCCAAGATATCCAGAATTAACATCCATGCATGGGAGCCCCCTCCCCCCCAAACACACATTTTTGAGTAGACACATGTCATAAAACCTCGGAAAAAAGATTAGAAAATTGTCATTAATGAGTGAAATCTAATCAGCTCCCCCCCCCCCCCCCCCACTTCCGCGGCCCCTTCATGGACTTCTTCGTCTGGGGGTTCCTGAAGTCCAAGGTGTACAGCAGCCCACCTGCAGACCTGGATGACTTGCAGACTAGCAGACACTTCGTAGGGCCAATTGCAGCGATGCTCCATCGAGCTCAGAAATGCATCGAGAGAAACTGACACCATGTGGAAGATGGAAAGCTATGTCCAAGTGCCCAAAATGACCGTGAAAAATGACTTTTCATTGAAGATCACTGAATGTTTGCCTTCTGGCTTTATTTATTTATTCATTTATTTATTGGTTCTCATGTTTATTTATCTTGACTAAATATATGCATAAACTTTACGCTCATTGTTTGTGTGAATGTTGTTGTCGCTGTGTTAGCAGGTAATCATAGGACTTGGCGCAAATGAGTTTTGACTATCTTTCAAACAATGGCTGTTGTGCACTCAACCGTAACAGCAACATTGAAACAAATGTTACCAAACGACAAAGGAATATATACTCTATCAATACATGCTAAATGTACTCTGTTAATCCCTCAATTTCTAAAGCAATACCCAATTTAAAAAGTGTAACATTTTTTCTGACTCACACTGTATAAAACGATGAGCGAACCTTCCCTAGCATTCTCATTTCTTCTGACTACCGTCAAAGATAAATCTCAAAAGACTTGTCTTTTTAAGATGGATTTCGATAATATGGAAATGAATTTCTGCCAGGAAGAGGCCCAACGTGCTGCTGCCCTTGAATAATTGCTTTGCCAGGCTGCTGCTACAGCTATTGTATATATCGGTTTTTATTGAGCTAAAAACTATCAAAAACAAGGAAAAACGGTCCAAAGGCCGATATTTGTCTTGTGTACAAATTAAAATTGTATACATGTACAAATAAAGATAAGATGGTAAATATAATAAAAAATAATGAATTACAGTAAATAAAATAGCTATAACATGTAACAATACATTAAGTTACTCCCAAGTACTAAATTGTTTAGGAGAAGAGAAAAATAGCAGAAGGAGAAGGGAAAAAAAAGGAGAGAGGGAGAAAGAGAAAGAAAGGGAGGAAAGGGAGGAGAAGAGAACACAAGCTAGGAAGAAGGGGAATAACTATCAAGTAATTAAAAAGAAAAAAAAAAGATAAATACAAGTATACGTATAAAGTGCTTACTATATATAAAGAAATCATTGGAACTAAGCACATACTGAGGTTTCATGCAGAAATGTGGCACCGTACATATACACATAGGGTGTTCTTACTGTCACAACTAAAATTACTACCTGCCTGTGCCATAAAAGAATTTTGAATTTTGAATTTACGGTAAGGTAGCAGGCATAAATGTCACTATTCCTCAACTGATGAAGATTGAGGAAAGAGCTCAGAATCCCTTATATTGCCAAAATGTAACATACAGTGCATGTAATTCCCCAAGGAGCATAAAGTTAAGAAAAGGAATAGAAACAGAGCAAGAAAGAGAGAGGGAAAGAGAAGGAGATAGATAGAGGGGGAATCACAATACAGTCTGTAAATCTAGAAGTTCATGAATAATTGTTGTCATCTATCTGCAATAGTGGGAATATTCAAATACTCAACAGTATTGTAGATAATCAAGATATTTAGCATAACATATTGCGAGGAAAACATGTATACATTATAGTACATTATAGTACATGTACTGCATTAATATCATACTATACATGTGCTTTACATTAAGCTACCCAAAGATGTCAAAAAAATTTGAGAAGGGAAGAAATAGTAAAACAAGAAGGAAATAGGGAGAAGAAGAAGGAGAGGGGAGAGAAAGAGATGGAGGGGAAAAAGGGGGGGGGGTAGTTAAGTAGCACATTCAGCAAGCAAATAAATATATTGCAAAGATATAACATACCAGGTTCAATGTATGTAATTCCCATAAGAGTAAAGCATTAGGAGAGAAGATAGAATTAGAGTAAAAAAGAAAGATGAAAGGAGAGAGAGGGGGACAGAGGGGAATAACAATACAATCTGTAAAAATTGAAATTACACAAAATTAAATTTGCAGATAATATTGCAGTGAAACCCAAATGAAAATATAATTATGATAA
This sequence comes from Heliocidaris tuberculata, assembly GCA_025618425.1. Classification (NCBI taxonomy): domain Eukaryota; kingdom Metazoa; phylum Echinodermata; class Echinoidea; order Camarodonta; family Echinometridae; genus Heliocidaris; species Heliocidaris tuberculata. The sequence continues at coordinate 27,684,355 of CM046841.1, forward strand.
CATGAAAAAAGTGGCATCTTACATTGCTGTCATCCATCCACAAGTGTGGGAATATTCAAATACTCAAAGTATTGCAGATAATCAACATATTTACTATAACATATTGCAAGGAAAACATGTATACATTATAGTACATTATAGTACATGTACTGCATTAATGTCATACTATACTTGTACTTTACATTAAGCTACCCCAAGAGGTTGAAGAATTGTGAGAAGGGGAGAAATAGCAAAACAAGAAGGAAATAGGAAGAAGAAGAAGAAGGAGAGGGGAGAGAAAGAGAAGGAAGAAAAAACAAAAGGAGGGGGGGGGGAGGGGTAGTTAAGTAGCACATTCAGCAAGCAAATAAATATATTGCAGAGATATAGCATACCCTTTACAATGTATGTAAGTCCCAAGGAGTAAAGTATTAAGAGAGAAAATAGAATCAGAGCAAGAAAGAAAGAGGAATGGAGGGAGGGAGAGAGGGGGCGGGGAATAACGATACAATCTGTATAATTTGAAATTACACAAAATTAAATTGTAGATATTATTGCAGCGAAACCCCGAATACAACTATGATAATTTGAAAGAAGTGGCATCTTACACAAGTTTTAAAGTGTTGATTATCTTCACTGCCTGTGGTAGGCCTATAAAAGAGTTTTGGTATCTGGAAGTACGGCAAGGTGGTTGGCGAAAGGAATCACTATTCCTCAATTGACGAAAGTTGGGTAAAGAATCTATACGTGGGGGAAGCATGGAAACATGCCTAGATTGTAAAAATGACTTAACAAAGTTCGTAAGTAATTGTTGTCGTCTATCTGCGAGGGTGGGAATATCCAAACACTCAAGAGCATGAAGATAATCAACATAGTTACTATATCCTAGCATTATACGACAAGCTCTTTTTTGGACTCGTTCAATCTTATCCAACTGTTGAGCAGTAAGAGAGGATGACCACACTGGTGAGGCATATTCAACTAACGGCCTAATGTACATGCTATAAATAGCAACTAAATCATCCCTTGGGGCATTGTGTTTCTTCAGTACACAAAGAATATACAGTCGTCGAGATGCTTGCTTGACAGCATTATCAACATGCATATCCCACTTCATGTTAGATTGTAAATACACACCCAATAACTTAATGTAAAGGGGCCGGGTGGTATTAAAGGGACAGCAGGAGCAAGAAGTGGGGCACACTCCAGACGCCAAAGATACGAATGAAAGCCGGAATTTGGGTCCATGAACTTTATTCCTCCTTCCATCGCCATCAGGCCGACGCACCGCTATGAACATGAGAAAGCGGGGTCACAAAAACAGTTGTAAATGACACTTACAGAGAAATAACTTATAATTATACGTTTCACGTGACAAAATTAAATATCAATAACATTTAAATAAATATACGTTACCAAAGTAAACAAGGCATTAATAAATTCAAAGGTTCAATGCGAAATCAACGATAACAATACAAATGGTGTCATTCCCAATAGACCTGCATATACAAAAAAAAACCATGGACCGTGTCCCCATCTACGTGTACCTCTAACGTGGATACTATATACGAACATGTAACGGACCTTATATATATGTAATTACACTAAATAATGAATTTAAATCAGAGTTAAAAGTAAATGCTTCTTACCTATGAACATGAGAAAGCGGGGTGAAGGTCACAGGTTATGAAGCCTGCCACCACCGACCCCAGCGACCGTACGTTAGAACCTTTACATTAGCGAGCTTTCGATTTCTGCTCCGAACGACTTTTGCGACGAGTCACCAGAGCGTGGAGACGTCGCACAGGCCAAGTCCGTTCACTTCGCGTTATACGCTTTCGATCTCTCACGACGGTGTGGGTCGCACTTTCATCCATATTTGGAGCTTGTATGACGTCATATATATGAACGTTCGTGCTGAATCTAGGACGACGACAAAACCAGGGTGCACGTGTCCTCGATTCGGCTAGTGGACGAGGGAGACGACGTGACGCATGCGCAGAGCTTCAAAATGTGGTTCGATCGTACCAGTCGACTATGTCGACGTGCAAATCGAAAGCTCGCTATTAATGAACTCAGTGGACTGGAGAACAACATCACCAATGCTGATCTCAGGCATGTCAATCTGGTTCCTAAGAAAAGAGATATGCATTACTTTACACTTTTCTGGTTTAGGGGTCATTTGATTATCAGCAGAACATTCAGTAATCAATGACACATGGTCTTGCAAGGTAGAAGGTTGAGACTTGTGTCTTATTTCAGCAACACTTAAATCATCCACATATTTCCATCTTAAGGGGGTAGAAGTTGCTATATCATTAATCATAACCAAAAAGAGGATGGGGCCGAGCCTTGTACCTTGCGGTACTCCACAAGTAGTAAATGCCAGCTCACTATGAGCAGACTCTACACGAACGCAATGAGATCTGTTCTGTAGATAACTACACAGGAGGAGGATGATATTTGGGTTAGTGCCCAATTCAATCAGCTTCTCAATCAGGACATTATGGTTAATGTGATCAAACGCCTTTGCATAATCAATAATGCAAAGGGTAGCGACATGACCAGGTTTGTCAAACCTTTCAGAATCGAATCAATCATACTAATCAAGTAATGTGAGGTTGATGATGTTTTCATGTTGCCGAACTGTTGATCATCAATTTTTCCCAGGATATCCTGATAACCACTTGGTAATAAATGATTCAAATACTTTAGCAAAAGTAGGGGTGAGTAATATTGGCCTTAACTGGTCAACAGTATCACAGGGTGTAATCTTTGGGACTGGAACAATATCTGATACCTTCCAACAATCCGGGAAGACACCTGTCTCTAAACTTCTATTGAAGTTTAAACACCTATTGAAGATCATAGTCAGAGGTTCTGCTATCTCAGGAGCAAATTCAGAGATAAGTCTCACAGGTAGGTCATCATGATGGGAAGACTTGGAGTGGATTGAGTTTGTATTACTCCCGATACACTTGGTAGGCATCGACGCTGGGAGGAGGATGTGAAGCAGGTAAAAAGGCACGTAGGGTAGTCCTGTCAAGTGCAGGCAGCTGACAACAAATTTCTGCGAAGTGATTATTGATGAAACTAGCTTGATCCGAGGGACACATTTCATTACCAGGTAGGGCAGTAGATTTCTTTTTGATCCCGGTGATACTGCGTATTTGCTGATGCCAAATTCTAGGAAGACATTTTCGTAGATTCTTCACCTTCTGAGCATAGAAAACATCCTTGCGTAACTGCACTTCACGCTTAACTTGATTGCGAAGGCTCTTATAACGTGCCATACTATTGGGATTAAAGGCACATTAAAGGCATATTGTGCGACAGAAGAGAATGACAAATGGTCTCAATCGGTCGATTTTATATAGGATCCATGGTCAAGTGGTCGCTAGCACTGGCGAATCAAAAATAACTTAATATTAGCGACACGTCTTACTACCTTTTGCAACGCTTGCAACTATTTGCGGGAAAATAAATTCGAAAAGAAATTTTGAACATGTTTGAAATTGCTGTGCAACTTGAAGAACTGTTTACGTCAATAAAATATGTTTGCGAACTTTGTTTGCAACCATTTACGAACCTTCATGAAACCCAAAATTCGGTACTCAGTGATAAACACTTCAAGGGTAATTTTAATCGCTATGCAAGTGCACTCTAAGGTAAATTTAAAAGCGACTTCTTGGGAATGAGTAGCAGTAGTAGACCTTATTTTGATAACTTGTTTAGCACTTCGTTACAAGAGGTTTAAAAACATGGTTGAACTATTAATCAAAGACAACATCCCTACCAAATATATCAAAATAAAATAACAATAGATAAGGGAAAGTGGTAAATAAAAAAAAAAAAAAAACAACAACAACAACAACAACAAACAAGACAACAACCTAAACCCGTTACCTACGGGAAGCTATGGGGGAAAAAAGAGAGAATTCAATAGTGATCGGGTTAATCTACTCGAAATTCACTAAATGCGAAATGAAACTCTTCAGATATTAAAATGTTGACAATTAGGCCGACTTAATGCAAAAACACAAGCTGATAATTATCTCAACTTCCATTTTCTAAAAAAAATCAGAGCCAATGTGGGGCGCCACAGGGAGAGGATTATCGATTCTCAATTCATCACGCTATTATAATGAAAAACGGTTTTAAACTGTATCTTATTAAGGCAAATAAGATTAATTGCATATAAAAACTCATTTCTTAATTGGAACTGAGCGATTTTAAATCATTATGAGATAATTCATTCTATTTTTTCTTTTCTCAGAATCAAACGTCAATAAACGTTTCTTCTTTAAATTTTGAAAAAAATTGTGAAGTGAATTTCTGAAGTGGTCCTATCTCTGAGTTAGCTTGTAGGATTCCTCTATGAACTTCTCTTCTCACTGCTTCTCTTAACAGCCTTTCAGCTTCAGCCCTTCTGGCCTGAATAATACAAGCTCTCAGGCGCAAAATTACAGCAACAAGTACAAAAAAAATCCCACACAGATTCCAATAATGCCTCCTACACTCATGGTACTTAAATCTAGGATATATGGAAGAAGAAATGAAATGAGAGAAAATAAATTAGCTTTAAAGACCCCAACCGAAGCCAAAAATGGAATAGACAAATTATATATCTACAGAAAGCTGTTTATTCTCTGAATATAACAATGCAAGCTTCATGAGCTTTCATTGCCTGCGGGAGGAGTAAGAGCATCTCAAATCTTTGGATTGGAGGGCTTGGAAATGGGCAGCCGTCGAGTATAATCACAGGCCTGCGGGGGGGGGGGGGGGTCGAAATTTATGACGTCATTTCGTGTAGACGTCCCGAACATATGATCCAAGTCTGCATGCGAAATGTACGTGGTGGGTTTTTTTTTTTTTTTTGATTTCGAAGTCATTCATGCATTGCAATGGAAGATATGGTGTTTCAAAGTATTCAATTGCATCTTACTTTGTTACAGAAATGAAAACCGAAGTTACAGCTATTATTTTGTAACCAAAACACACATTATAGGCGTCTTGAGTGTTTGGCCCAGCGCAGGCTCAGCTGAGCTGAGCTGCACGAATGTCTCGATAAGACGGCTTGCTCTGCGTCTCGCTCGGCCAGGGTCTAGCGTTACTGCGTATGGAGCTGTGCCTCTTGACTGCGCTGCGGACGAGTTCCATTTATTTTTCTCGATCACTCGAGCTCTAATTTCTAGTTCTAAGGCAGCGGTTTACCCTGGTAAAATTTGGTTACAACACATTCCTAGTTTTCTTTAAAGACACTAACTGACTATTGATTAATGATTTGGAAACTCATAATAATGGAATTCTACCATGTTTTTTTAAGGTTAATTTAGTCAAACTAGAACGAAAAATAAGTCTACTCTACATTGTATGGTTTCAGAGATATTTCCCGCTGAGACTGCTTCTAGCTTCACAGAATCCCTGAAATTTATAGGAGGAGAGCCTCTGAAGTCTGAAATGTTATAAAAATAATCAAACTGCAGTGCTATAGATGATAACTGATTTCGGGATGAACTCTGACTCCATGAAAATTTTTCTTCTGAGATCTGGGCACGAAAACCTCTCTCATGTCTCATTCCCTCTCAAAAAACCCAAGGCAGTGTCTGTCAGATTAAGAAAGTCAGAATTTTTTTCTTCAATTTTCTGTTCAAAATCTTGATCCCCTGTTGATAGAGGACTTGATTTGCTTATGCGGCAGGAATGGGACATGTAAATCAAACCTGATGACGTCATAAGTGTATCGGCCGAGCGAACCCTTGTTATTACGTAACCGGGAGGGGGCGGATAGTGAGGTGTTCTTTCTGCTTTTTGTGGATTATTGAAAGGAAAAATGATGTTTACCCACATGTATTTGTATTCTACGTCTACTTAGCTTTCCATCGATCTATGGTTGTATTTGCTTCAGTTGGGGTCTTTAATACTTCCAGTCAGACCCAACTCCGGAAAACCGAGCACAGGAATATAGTTCGAAAACGGAGTATTAGAGCAAGATGAATATAGAGCCCTCATCGTTCAGTGAGAGACAGAATATACAAAGGCACGGGGGGAAATCATGCAATGTCGACCTGCTGTTAATAATATATTTTTCAAAAATATATATATTTATTTCATATGTTATTAACTTGAAATTTATTTCATATGACGTATCACTGAAGGGTCTGGAAGATAATTGACACACAGCATTATATATATATATATATCTATATATATATATATATATATATACACACACATACATACATATACTAGGACGTAGTGGGATGAATTCAAACCAAAGATGACGCAGGATACTCAGGAAATTTAAGCTTTCGTCTTTCGACTTCTTCAGAAATTTATTCTGTCGTAGACAGAAGTGAATAAATTTCTGAAGAAGTCGATTATTAGTATTAGTATTGTTATTATTATTATTATTATTATTATTATTATTATTATTATTGTCATCATCATCACCATGATTATAATCAATTTCATTATCAATATAGCACGATATACGCCGCTCTTGTGTCTTTTGGAACCAGACCGTAAACATTTACCAAAGGGTCACAATGAGATATAACTTGCCTAGATCGTCATCGGGGTAATACCATGAATACTGTGCTAAAACCAGAACTGGAAAGCTAGCAGTTAAGACGATGTAAAACGTTCGTATCATATCCATTGCAGGAGATGTTGAAATGGCTGTAGCTGAAGAGATACAAAGGAGGATTTTAAAGGGTTACCGTACGTTACATTTCTTTTGTGATAGCGACTCCGTTGTCCTTTTTTTATGTGTAACTACAGTGATCATGGTGATTGGTTGTATTGGGGTGGTTTTGTGAGATGGCCGTCATGGGCCTTGTGACAGCCATCTTCCTCAAATTGCTGAACTCCATCGTCAAGAATTTTGCTACTGCCCTTGAGGTCATCATGACCAGTTTTCTTTCATGGATATTCTTTGATTTTCCTGAAAACCATTTCTGTAATGAACAGTCAGTCACATTTTGTGCATTATAACGAATAAGGGCACTTAGGGGGTGCACTTGGGACATTTTCATGACATAGCGGACAAAAGCATCAAATTTGGCATGAACACTCCTTATAAGTTTGAAGTTTTATGTTTTATTTGTCCCCTTTTACATTTTAAGAAAGTCAGTTTTTACAGATATAAGTGTTAATTTAAAAATGTGCAAGTAAAGAACTCAAATCAAGTACAATGCATGGTAAATAGGTAGTAATTTTCGAGAGATATATGAACGACTGGCAAAAAAAAAAGAGAATGTAAAATGTGGGGATCCTAAATTAAAAATAATAGCTTGAAAATGATTAGGTTCCCGTTTAAAGTAACATAAGTAATTCTAATTGATATAAATAAAAAGCGAAACGTTATAGCAGATTCACTAAACGTACAAGGAGAGCAAACGTCAGAATGTGGAGTAAACTAAAGAAAGCGACGACTGAGAAGAAGAAAATGAAGAATAGAAGACAAAGAAGGAGAAGAAAAAAAAAGGAATTAGTAGAAGAAGAAGAAGAAGAAGAAGAAGAAAAAAAGAAGAAGAAGAAGAAAAAAAAAAGAAGAAGAAGAAGAGGAGGAGGAGGAGGAATAGTAATAATAATAATAATAATAATAATAATAATAATAATAATAATAATAATAATAATAATAATAATTATAATAATGAAGAAGAAGAAGAAGAAGAAGAAGAAGAAGAAGAAGAAGAAGAAGAAGAAGAGGAAGAAGAAAGAAGGGGGAGAGAAATTATAAAGGCAGTACAGTGTAACACGAACAAAGTCTATGTGACCACCTATACGATCCAACATGACATGAATATTCATACATACATGTACTTACTTAAAAGGTAACACCTCAGCATTTTGGGGTCTCTTTTGAAGTCCAAACATCTCTGACAAGCTATCATTTTACACGTTTGGAGGGAGGTTTTTTAATAAAGCGGGAGATTTACATGCTTGGCGGGAGAGCGGGAGGAAGAGCGTCGTGGCGGGAATCTCCCGCTTTGACGCTGGAAGGACGGCGGGAGAATTAGCGTCGTGGCGTGAGACTCCCTCCAAATGCGGGAGGGTTGACAGCCCTGTATAAACCATTTCGTTATTTAGGCTGTTCCAGAACTTGGATCCGCTAAAGGTGATTTTTTTGTTTGCAAAAAAACAGTGCGAGTTCGGGGGAGGTGGAAATGGTTTGTCTCTCTAGTTTGATAGGAATGTACAGCATTATGGCGTTGAAATATAGGGATGAAAGCATCTGGTAAATTCCTTTTCCAAGATTTCATTGCAGTACAAGTCAGATATCTTAAGAATTTTACAATTATAGAAAAGCTCATTTGTATGTGCACGAAATCCAACTTTATTTACCATTCTTACAGCCCGTTTTGTACAACATTAATTCATAATGTGACATGCGCTATACAAGAACGTTTTATAACCACGATAACATGCCAGATGATGTACAGTTATTCCTCCAATTCTTGCATGAGTTTTGAAGAAAATATATTTTCATCTTGATGAATACTAAATTGGGATTGTTTCAGGGCTAAATTACGAATGGCCCAGGTACATTTCGGCCCATACTTTACATCCATGATTCCTCTACTTTTTGAGGAACGATTTCAGTTTGCCTTATTTATAATTATGGTTCTTAGTCAGAGAAAAGGCAATTTGAAGGCATGACATGCACTGACTACCCTTAAAGAATAAAAGAATAAAACTAACATTATTTCGGACTCTTTTCTTTTTCGGGGATCCCACTCGGGTACCCTTCACCCCCCCCCCCCCCCCCCGCCCTCGAGGGAGACGAAATTCACGTATCCTACTCATATTCACATCATAGTCGTGTCATAGTTTAGTGAGAATATTCCCGAGGAAAACGGAGGGGGAGCTCCACCTAGACCACCTCAACTACCGTGCCGACGGGATTCCTGATATGTCTAAATGATGCCCCTAAATGATGTATAAAGATCGGTTAAGGATGTAATCTAGGAATAATATATTGGAGGCGAATAAGATGTTTCCTATGGAATGAGGACCATTTCCCCTTTTCATAACTAATTATTTATTGTTACAAATAATATTCCATATTAGTTCAGGAAATTGAAAGAATAGAGGAAGAAGAAAAGAAAAAAAAATAACACACACCAAAAAAAATAAAAAATAAAAAATAAGCCGAATTATCAAGCCGAATTATTATCAAAACATGCAACGTCTACTAAAAGGCCAGCCTGACACACACAGCACGTGTATACGTACATATACAAAAAAAAAACTGGGCTGATCGAGAAGCGTAAAGCTCATGTACAGTTTTGGTAGCAAAAAGGAAATTGGAAAGAAACGTGTCAAGTATACTCTCATGTTGTTTTCCATGTATCAAAAGATGTTTGTACGGGATCATTTGGTATTCCATCATTGATTTCTGGTGAAATTTAAAGTAAATAATTATATATATGAGGAACGCTATATCACAGCAATACACTGCCCTACGCTAGGACATCAGAGATAGCATGTGTGTCATTGTGTGTAGGTTTTGAAAGCATGTTTGGTGATAGTGCACACTGAAGTTGTTGGGAGTTTATATCCCTGACCCTGCACCTAAATTATTGTTTGCCTCTCATTTGTTTAATATGACATTTCAGGACATGATATGACTTATTCTAATTTCTGAATAATTTCGCCCTTTGTTATAGCCGTCATCTCTGTCATGTCGCGTTTTGTTGTTGTTTTGTTTTGTTTTGTTTTGTTCTGTTTTGTTTTGTTTGTTTTTGTTTTGTTCGGGCATATTCGGGCATATTTTCCCCGTAAGCCTATGCAATTGAGAGACCTTGATTTTGTATTAACTTGAGAATCGTTTCTGGTCCTAAAAAATCCATACTTCGGAATTTCTTTCAATGTAAAACTTGTCTAAGAACCGAACCTGATATTTAAGAATAGCTTTATACTATGTTTTGCGTAACAAATACGCCGTCAGTTTTCGATATAATGAATACCAATTTGGCGTTGTCAGTCCCATTCTGCCCCGTGTGCGGTTTGTCCATGGTCCATACGGTGGATTTCGTTTGACGATAAAGATAAATATTTTATTACATTATGGTAGCAAAATTAGACACTGATAGTAAGTATTTTCGAATAATCGCCCCTTAAAATCAACAAATGGAGTACAATAAGCCCATGGTACCTGTTCTTATCAACAAGGGTACAGAGGGACATAAAATGGATACAATGAACAAAATAATAAAACATTAGTGACAAAGAAAAATGCACATATCAAACTAATAATGTCAAATCAAGAATATGGAAAGAGACTTAAAGCGTGAACGGCTACAATGTCCCGATGCACAATAAATGTGAGAAGATTTTAATAGTTTGTGGTGTGGAAAACATTTCATTTTTTAGGAGGTGCAAAACACAATCATACAAAAATCTCGTCCTTTGTTATTGCATTATATTGTATTGTATTGGATTTATTCAATTACGGTAAAAGACTGCTTTGAATTATGATGCTTGCTTTTTCGATGCAATTGGTTGATTTGTATCAATATTTTGGAATTCGAAAGCAGCATCCTTATTTTGATCAGGGAGCTTTTTTAAAACAGGGTTCCCTCTTTTGATACCATTGGTCATATCCACTTGCATGAAGCCAGCAAAGAAGTATATTGCATATGAAAGGATTTAAACAAACTATCCCGATATGAATAGGAAAAGAAAGAAAGGCATAATAGTCACATCAAAAGACATCAGAGTCGGAAGCAACAATTGAAGTTACTCGGTCAAAGTGAAGCCAAGAAACAAGTTGGAAGAGAACTTAAGGAGATGTTGTGTTTTTTTTTTTTTTTACATTACCTTTATTCATATTCATAAAACAAAGGAAAATACATAAAGTTCAGGTTACTTTTTTTAAAGAACAATGTACAGGACTGTATAACTTATACATGAAAGACATATTAGAGAATATAACACATTAAGACGTAAAATATACATATATATAATTTTTCTTTTTTCCCCTATTAAAAAACACTGAAGTGGTGTCAGTTGATATTAAAACTATTGTATCTTCGGTTCAATTCAATACTTATATGCCGCACATTTGAATTTTATATGAAGAAAAGAGAAGAGTAGGGAAACTGTTGCAGCTACCCTCCGAACTGGTAGAAGATATGGCCTAACATGATAGATAATATGTCTCAAAATAACTTGGTATCGAATATGGATCAATATTGGTGTAGATGATCTTTGTAGGTTTGCATGGTGGAGTTTATAACGTGGAGAAGGTTTACGGTTCACCATGTGTAGTTAGAAGAAAGGAAATATGGAAATTGAAATAGAAAGACGAGAAAGGATGAGAAGAGGAAAATAGAGGTATTCTTTCTTGAAAATGAGTGAAGTCCTGAACAGGACTGTAAACCAGATGAGATGAGCTGAATGTGGCTTGAGTAGCGAAGGTTTGAGTAGTAGCAGGTTGAAGTGAAGAGAGGTTACTCGACGTTACGGGCAGGTTGACTGTCCGTCTTCAGGAGTGAAGGAAGCTAGACGAGCGGGGGGTTCTTATGGCGTGAGAGCGGACGTCGGAGGAATCGGCGGCCGGTGGGGCCGGCGGCGGGTGTGTCGGTGGTGGCGCTGTGACGTCGGGGAGTTGTGTGGGCGTGAGTGCGGACGTCGGAGGGATTGGTGGCGGACCGAGTCGGCGGCGGGTGTGTCGGTGGTGGCGCTGTGACATCGGGGAGTTGTGTGGGCGTGAGTGCGGACGACGGAGGGATTGGTGGCGGGCGGATCGGCGGTGAAGTTCCTCGGTGTACGTTGGGTGGGCGTGGGCGGAGATTGTAGCGGCACTGTTGTGTCGGCGGTGCGGCGATCTCGGGTGTTGGGGATGCGGCGGCCTGGGTTGTAGGTTGTGTGGTAGGCTTAGTTGTCGGCGGGGCGGCGAGTCTGGTTGTCGGCGGAGTCGGCGGTAGTGTGGCGTGAGTAGATGAAGTGGGATTGGTGCCTAGATGAAGGATTGGGTGCCAGATGTTGTTAAGGTGAAGTCCTCTTCTCATCCTTTCTCGTCTTTCTATTTCAATTTCCATATTTCCTTTCTTCTAACTACACATGGTGAACCGTAAACCTTCTCCACGTTATAAACTCCACCATGCAAACCTACAAAGATCATCTGATTCAGCTCTACGGGGAGCAGACCCAACGCGACGCTAGACAACTGCAACGCCACCAAGAGAAAGCTGCCAAGCTCACCAACCACCTCACCTTCCTCAAACGCTGCCGCGACTCCCACATCATCCCCACCGGACTTCAACTCAAATCTCCCGTCGACTCTCCCAAAGCCAAGCGCATCCTTCACCAAGCAAGTGTCTCCCTCACCAGAGAACGCATCACACACACCCGGCACCAGCTCCACAATACCAACGCACTCATCTCCACTACCCAAACCAAACTCAACCGACGACTCAATTCTGAAGACCTACACAAGATCACCACCTTCAACCAGGACACCGCCAACCAAGCCTTCCGATCCACCCGACTCAAACACATCAAGAAGTTCAACCAACTCATCGGACCCACACCTACTCAAACCGAAAACGCACTCCAGCCCAAACCCAAGGACACCGTCATCAACCTCAGCGGACACCAACTGACTCAAACCCAACACAAGGTACTCTCCTTAGGACTCAACTTCGCCGTGGCTCCCAAGAAGATTCCCTTCCCTGATGTCATCCAACAGGTCGAACCCAAACTCCGATTTCTCTCCAAGACAGCAGCCGACGAAATCCGACGCAAAGTAGCTAACGCCCTCGCCGACGCCAAACCACCCAAACCCAACCTCACCAAGGACGAACACCAAGCCGTTAAGGAACTACGGGAAAACCAAACTATCCACATACTCTAAGCAGACAAGGGCAACGCTACGGTCGTCATGGACCAACAGGACTACAACAGCAAGATCAACGACCTACTCAAGGACAACGACACCTACCAAGAACTCAAACACGACCCAACCCCCGCCATGGAAAGGAGAATTAAACAGAAGCTTCTCGCACTCCACCGCACCGACGCCCTACCCAAGCCACTCTACTTCCAACTCCGTTCATCCTCAGGAACATGTCCCATCCTCTTCGGCCAACCCAAGATACACAAACCAGACACGCCGCTTCGACCCATCATCTCTACCCGAGGATCCCCCAGCTACAACATAGCACGCCACCTAGCTACCATACTCCAACCACTTGTAGGTCTCTCTGAGCACCACGTCACCAATTCAAAGCACTTCGTCGACATCATCTCCAAGACCCAGCTCCAACCAACTGACACCCTCGTCAGCTTCGACGTCGTCTCTCTCTTCACCAGCGTACCAGTCACTGAAGCCTGCGACATCATCAAACAACGACTCATCACCGACCCAAACCTTGCCTCCAGAACCAGTCTCACTCCAGACCAGATCCACGATCTTCTACTCACCTGCCTCAACTCCAACTCCTTCAAGTGGCGCACCAACTACTACAAGCAACTCAAAGGGGCCGCCATGGGTTCACCTCTCTCACCTATCATCGCTAACATCTTCATGGAGCACTTCGAACACCAAGCACTCAAGACCGCCGACAAGCAACCCTCACTCTGGCTCAGATACGTGGACGACACCTTCGTCATCTGGCCACACGACACTACGGACCTGCAACTCTTCCTCGACCACATCAATAAGCAGCACCCAGGCATCAAGTTCACCATGGAAACCCAACTCAACGACTCAATCCCTTTCTTGGACGTCCTCGTCAAGAAGACCACATCACGGTTCCCCTCGCACCAGGTTTACCGAAAACCTACCCACACAGACCGATACCTCAACTACCGCTCCTTCCACCACCCATCCATCCGGCAATCAGTACCCAACTCTCTCATCAGACGCGCCCACCAACTCAGTGACAAGGACCACCTCCAACAGGAACTCACTCACATCTCCAACGCACTCACCTCCATCAACCAGTACCCAAGGACCAAGGTCTCCACTCGGCACCAGCACACAAACACAGCCACCAACAACCAATCCACCGACAACCAACCCGCCACAGTGGTCCTCCCATACCTAGGCAAGACCTCTCACCAACTACACCGCATCCTCACTCAAGCCAACTTCAAAGTCAGACACCGATCCTCCAAGAAACTCCACTCAGCCCTGCACTCACACAAGGACAAGATCCCTCCCAACAAGCAACCAGGCGTCTACAGGATACCATGCGACTGCGGAAAAGTCTACATCGGGGAAACAGGCAACAACTTCGACACACGACCCAAGGAACACAAGTCCTGCCAACGACTCAGCGACTGGGACAAGTCAGCCATCGTCAAGCACGCACAACAAGAAGATAACCGCATCGACTAGACAGACAGCAAACTCATCACCAACATCAAGCACTGGCACACCAGACGAGTCAGAGAAGCCATCGAGATACAACGACACAACACAGTACCCCAGGACACAGGACTTCACCTTAACAACATCTGGCACCCAATCCTTCATCTAGGCACCAATCCCACTTCATCTACTCACGCCACACCGCCGACTCCGCCGACAACCAGACTCGCCGCCCCGCCGACAACTAAGCCCACCACACAACCTACAACCCAGGCCGCCGCATCCCCAACACCCGAGATCGCCGCACCGCCGACACAACAGTGCCGCTACAATCTCCGCCCACGCCCACCCAACGTACACCGAGGAACTTCACCGCCGATCCGCCCGCCACCAATCCCTCCGTCGTCCGCACTCACGCCCACACAACTCCCCGATGTCACAGCGCCACCACCGACACACCCGCCGCCGACTCGGTCCGCCACCAATCCCTCCGACGTCCGCACTCACGCCCACAAAACTCCCCGACGTCACAGCGCCACCACCGACACACCCGCCGCCGGCCCCACCGGCCGCCGATTCCTCCGACGTCCGCACTCACGCCATAAGAACCCCCCGCTCGTCTAGCTTCCTTCACTCCTGAAGACGGACAGTCAACCTGCCCGAAACGTCGAGTAACCTCTCTTCACTTCAACCTGCTGCTACTCAAACCTTCGCTACTCAAGCCACATTCAGCTCATCTCATCTGGTTTACAGTCCTGTTCAGGACTTCACTCATTTTCAAGAAAGAATACCTATATTTTCCTCTTCTCATCCTTTCTCGTCTTTCTATTTCAATTTCCATATTTAGTTTCTTCTAACTACACATGGTGAACCGTAAACCTTCTCCACGTAATATTGGTGTAACTGTAGATATTTCTATGAAATATCCCTTTTTTAACGAAGCTAATGTGTTTGCTACCTTAATTTTGCATTTTTCAATTCATCTTGTACCTTTAGCTGCATATAAGCTTTACAACCCTGGAATATCATTTAATTTAAAATAAATATGTCACAAACATTATAGAAAGAAGCAAATTTAAAATAGAAAGGCTGCTTCTACGAGTTTAGCATTAGCTAAAGCCGGTTTAATAATATCCAAAACTCTTCGGAAGCGCAGCCATAGGGACGTTAATATCATAATGTGCTATGCAAGAACGTATTATTTCTATTATTTTGTTAAAAATCATTATTATTGACATATTTGTTATTATAGATATATTATTAAGTAATAATTCCTTTTACGTCTTGTGCAAGCTATATATCCTTGATCGTGTTACATCTTCAAATGAATGAACAGAATATGTTTTTGTGATTTGTTAATCTTATTCGTGACTTGTAATCATTCTCAGCATTTTAGTTAAGTAACAGAATTCAAAATAACAATTAAATTGCAGGAAGGCTTGGGCCTCATTGTCGTTCATAATTCTAAACACTGAGTCGTTTTTCAAATGATTAGGATATCAGAATACGGGATTGTTTAGGTATTACATCAAAAATCATGGCCCATAAGTGGAAGATTGCCCATATAACAAGTCTTTTTTCACAAGATTCATTATGTTCTCATTGTTTGTCCTATTCTTCTCAATATTTCAGTGAATGTTTCCTAGATTTTTTCGGATTCCCCATCAGAGGCCAATATCCTAATTTTATGATTAAACTTAACGGGAACTTGGGGAAGTGCATTGTACTGAAAGTTTTATAGTAAAGTTTGTTTCTTTAGGGATGAGCTACAACCTAAAAAGTACCATAAGTGGCATTTCATATCCTTCAGCTTCGATCACCTCAAATTCGATTCTTATTGAAGGATTCGAGATATTCATACATTAAAAAAAAATAAATAAATAGAGAGTTATAGATGTAGTAGGTATAAACAAAAACAGTTTTGATGATTGATAACTCAAAAGTTATATCTCTTATCAGACTGAGGTTTTCATATTTCAAAGATGAAGTATGTCACATTTATTTGACATTTCTTACAACACTTGTTTTAAAATAATGCTCTGAATATTTAATCAGATTTTCACTTTTTGACAAATCTAGGCCCCTAAATATGTATGTATCAGTAATTAATTAAGAACAAAACAATTGCCATTGTGCTTTTTATCTGAGCATCTTTTTCAACCCAGTGTCAAAAATCATTAATGGCCCTAGAGAACAAAAGGTTGGCAGAAAAGACAGGCGATATACACAAAGGTAATTGTTGTGTTCTGAATTGATAACTAATATACGCAGATTTTGTAGGTTTGATTTTTTCAAAGAGTAACATCGACCGAAATCCTGTGAACATCATTACATAGATACGTGTATTGTTTTTGTTTGTTTTTTAAGAGAGGCTCATTACCTGGTAAAAAAAAAAATAATGATAAATAAATAAATAATAATTTCTCATTCTTTCTATATCCGTTTGGAGGAATTTCATAGTAAAATGTCCCCTGAAAAAGGTTGCTCTTTAAATGCTCTCATATTGATGAGAAAAAGCAGATAAGATTACAACAAGACCTAGCGATCAAGTCACACGTTTGTGTAATCCCACATACCCTTTTCTGTGTGAAGTGCATGTGATTTTCAGAAAGAATGAGTTAATTTCTTATCATTTTGATCATACAAAATATCACAGAATAGGCCTACACAAATTCTTATTCACTTCATAATCAGGTAAATCAGCCTTTCCCAACGGATTCTAGACATCTTTTTTCCTCATGCACAATGTACTCGAATTACGAGAACTCAGCTTTATCTCTAAAATGTCATTTTCAGGCACTCAGTGCATAAATGGCAAACATCTAATTTTCCTACGACTGGGCAATTAGCTAGCCTACATTTTAATTATATCAATATAAACGGTAAACTACTAACCTTGATTCTGATCTAACAGGTAACTCTTGATAAGTTCTTTTCCCTCCTGGTTCTGATTGTTGCTGTTTGGTGGCTCACTCGACATTGTATGGTATCGCGTAAATAAACAATTTGAGTTAATAATCATTACCAAGTTCTTAGTTTATGATCAACCAACTGGATGATGACAGTTACGTATGTTGGCATTCTGAACCGTAAGTAGCATACATTAGTTTATCTTATTTATGTGCCCCTGTGAATGAATTCGATAATAGCAATATCACACAAAAATGATTGCTTTTGAAATTGTCTTTTACTTCAAATACTGGATTTTGTTTACATTTTTGGCCAACCTTTGATGCCATATTTTTGTTAGTCCCATTTACACAAATTTACATCATACATGAGGACAATATTTTCACTTTTTGTGATTTTCGACAAAAGCCTTGCAATGCATTGTCTATTCAACCGCGTAGCCTCTTAAACCCGCCAAGTAGACTTGCCCCCCCCCCCCCCCCCTTGGAAACAGCGATCATTGCTCCATCTTGTTGAAGCCAATTCACGAACTAGTTAAAAAGAACCAAAGTAATATACTTACCGGCCCTCTCAAAGACTCTTCCATTAGAGAATTTGGTCAATGGATTGTTAACCATGGTTGGGATAATGTATATTCTCGGTTGTCAAGCAATGATGCTGTCAGTGTTTTCAATAGTGTACTGAATAGTGCCTACATAGAGCATTTCCCTCTATCTAATTCTGTGCTCAACAATAAAGACAAACCTTGGATGACTTGTAAAATCAAGCAACTCTTAAAGGATAGGGATAAGGCTCATAAAAAGAATGACCATACTAAATGGGCTTCTTTGCGTAATCAGGTGCAATCAGAAATCAGTAAAGCCAAAGCTAATTATTACAACCAAACTATACAGGATCTGAAGAGTTGCCAACCAGCGAAGTGGCATAAACATATTAAGAAATTATGTAAACTAGGTAATAAGAGAGTTGCTATACCTGGTGCTGACAACAATCCAGTTGGTACAGCATCAGCCATCAATACCCACTTTGCGACTACATGCAATCAATTACCACCTCTTGATCTTAACTTACTCCCGGCATACCTACCTGCGAATTCCCCTCCACATACCATCTATCGCGGACAAATTTTATCTGCTCTGAGAAAATTAAAAACCAATAAATCACTCCATCGCAATGACTTACCTACTCTCCTAGTCAAGGAGTTTGCTGTGGAACTCGCAGAACCTTTGACATACCTTTTCAATAAATGCTTACTAGAAGGCATTTTCCCAAAGGATTGGAAAACATCGTGCATCACTCCTGTACCGAAGGACAAAGACATAAGCTCCTTTGATCAGCTAAGGCCTATATCTCTCACCCCGTTGTTCTCGCGAGTACTTGAATCCTTTATCGCAAAGTGGGTAGTGGAGGATATATCAAACCATGTTGATAATAAACAGTTTGGGAATGTCAAGGGTTGTTCAACTACACACTACCTTGTCCACTTGCTCAAGTTCGTGTTGGAAGGCCTTGATAAACCTGGCCATTATGCCTATCTTACTACCATCGACGTTACTAAGGCCTTTGATAGGGTAAATCATTCAGTTGTAGTCAAGAAGCTTATCCTGTTAGGTGTACGCAGATCGATCATCCCAATTATTTGCAGCTCCCTAACTGCACGTACTCAAGAGCACCAAAGTTTGTAATTACTACTCTCCCCTACTAGCATGACTAGAGGTATCCTGTGGCGTACCAAGGGGTACCAAGTTGGATCCCGTTTTTTTTTCTTCTGATTCTTGTTAATGATGTTGTAGATGATTGGGAGGCTCGATGGAAATATGTTGATGATTTGACACTTGGAGAAATTGTGAAGCGTAATGCTGACCCCACACTGCAATCTGTATTAGATCATCTTTCAATATGGTGTAGTGATAATGACGTGCTCCCCAAACCATCCAAATGTAACCTCACGACCATATCATATTTAAGGAACTTAAACCCCAGGACCGACTTCCAGCTTAACTCAACCCAACTCAATGTTGTTCAAAATCTCAAACTACTCGGAATCACAATTCAGAATGATCTAAAATGGAACTTACATATCTCAGATATTGTGTCAAAAGCATCCAGAAGATTGTACACACTATGTATCCTTAGAAAATCTAAGGCAAGCCTGATGGATATGGTAACTGTCTACACTACGTACATAAGACCCATACTCGAATACGGTTCCCCTGTTTGGCACACCTCAATTACCCTAAATGAGACTAATGAACTGGAATTTGTTCAAAAGCGGGCCCTCAAAATAACTGTAGGCTATAGCGTGACTTATGCCAATGCCCTTGCCATAACTAAACTCACCACTCTATCTGATAGAAGAGATTCCCTTTTGCTAAGCTTTGGACAAAAACTCAAAAACTCTGACCACCACAAACACCTTCTCCCCGTCCCTAGATGTAATACAAATGTAAGACAGCTTCGTAACATGACTGGCTTCCCCACAATTAAATGCAATACAGAACGATATCGAAAATCCACCATCCCTCACCTTGCCAGAATTTTGAAATAACCCCCCCCCCCCCACGCTTTGCATCCCAAACCTTTTCTCTTCTCAGATTGCATGTCTAGATGTAATGGCTCATTTTGCATGGTTATGGCTTCCTATCTAACTTGGTTATATTTATGTATTCCTCCCAGGGGGAGGGGGGGGGGGAGGTGCAGGGAGGCTTTTCTCTCACTTCCTCCCGCTTTTTTGCTCCTGTTTTTTTTTTTCAGTTGGCGTTTGGGGGGCGCCCCACCGTCCGCCCCCCTGGCTACGCGCCTGTGTCTATTTGCTACACTTTAGACTTTGCATGATAACTTAGAGACATTTTTTTTTTTACACAATAATTACATAACCGCTTTATCCTGTGTCTATTTTGAAGAGATAAAGACCTTGTTAGGGAAAAGTTAATCGCTATGGAAGTGCACTCTAAGTAAATTTAAAAGCGACTCGTTGCGGATGACTAACCTGACAATTCTCTGATCTTCCCGCTTATATCGCATACATTTCCGTCTGTTTCACCCCTCTCTCTCTCTCTTTCTCTCTCATTTTTTTTAAAACTCCTCCTCTTTAGTTTTATACGCATGTTCTACTAATTTCTTCTTCTATTCTCCCAGCCTCTCCTGAGTCCCTTTTTTTCTATTTCTCACCCCCACCCTCCCCTCCATCTCTCTCCATCCCCTTCTCTGTATGTTCTTTGGACCTTTAAGGTTCATTCGTTAATGTTCTTGCCCCCATTTATGCTAATATCAACAATCAATTTCTCTATTTATATCCCTCATTATAGTAATTTGTTACGCAAATCAAATTCTGCATCTAACTATCTACGATCATTACGAATCAGTGAACATCGTGAATACGGAATAATACATAAGATGCATCCGTTTATTGACCCTAAAACAACAACTTTAAAACGCATTCACCCTTTCACCCTACCATAAACCTAGCTTTGAAATTCACCAAGAAATATACAATACCTACGTTACAAAATACATTGTACTATTATCCTACGATAACAACAGACGTTTAGAACGAAATATAAGATTTAAAGTAATATGACTTTTCTCTCTGCAAAACTATTAAGAATTTATAAAAGATTGAGAACTTGATGTCAAATCGCTTCTAGTCCAACTTACTATACAATTAAACATAAAGCAGCTAAACCATGGCTTGTTAGTTGTTTAAAATCAGGGTTCTTTGATCTTAAATACCTCTACATTCTTGTTGTTCCAAAGAAAGTAGAAACAAACAAACCAAGTATTTCCCCCCCCCCCCCATACAGTATGATAATAAAACAGGGGCTGATCCAGGATATTGTAAAATAGGGGGTACAATAGTCTGTAAATATTTCGACAAGCACGAAAAAAAGGGTATTGAAATTTTCTGGGTGTAATCCAAAAAAATACTAACAAAAAATGTCCCCATCCCCCTCCCCCCCCCCCCCTAAAGAAAGAAAAAAAAAGTGGGGACACATTTCCTTAAAGGCTTCAAAACGGGAAGTTCGTTACGTATCAAAATCGAATGCTTTTTTTCCCTTGCATATAGAAAGGGAAAGAGAGAGACAGAGAGAGAGGGGGGGGGGCTCTTAATTGTATTTGGACTTGGTTGAAGTGCTGTTTGGAATGCAAAAACAATTTTCATTGGAAGAATAAATATGCCTTTCCCCATAGAATTTTAAAAAAGGTCTCTCCTCACTCACTAACCACTTGTTTTGTGGAAAAAATATTAGACTAAAAGCTTGCACAGATTCAAATATTTCCTGTAATAGTATAATAACAATTATGACAAAACTTTGAACAACTTTGAGGGGTGGTTCACGTTTCGGTGTCAAGTTCCGTATTGAAGAGGAATAATTAGAGTCGATAAAAATGAAGTCAAATTGGTTATCCCTATTTACTGTTACATACAAACTGTTACTGCATATAACGTACACAACTAATCTCAAGACACACTAGTTCAATGACCCAACAATTCAAAAGTTTATATAAAATCATCTAATCTACAAAGTTATATACAACTTATCGACAATATACAACTTATCGACAATATTAATGTTATTTTTAAAAAAAATCCCCAGCGAGATATATCACAACTATATCACAGAAAGAAGTTTCTCATCTATCCATTTACTTATAGTTACAATCCCCATTACTCTACAAAATTAAATAACAAACAAACTTGTTAGTATAAAACTCTAATATATCCTACATGTCCTATATGTTTGGGAAAACAGATTTTTAAAACATACAAAGCTGTATAAAGCTAACCAAAATACAAGATATCGCTTGTGAAAAGGCCCAAACATTAGATCTCTAAAGTGCTTTTAAATTATATGAACCATAAATTGAACTAAGCAGTTCGAAATATCAAATTTTATATCTATGAAAATCGATTATAAGGCAGGTATACATTGTTTGAATAAAATGTGATGTTTACTAATTCACAACAGTTAATACATAAAGACTCCAATGATAAGAGCGACCAACAAGGTACTGATTGTTGACTCCAATCTCACCGCAGCTCCTGGCGTTGATGTCGAGCACTCCGGTCCACAAGGGATATCTGCACAAGGAACAACATGATAAAGTTCAATATCAGTAGTTTGATATCATACTATACCTCATGCCTAGATGATGCATTTTTATTAGCAAATTAATAGACTTTAAAAATCAACCTTTAAATCAAATGAAATTCAAATCTTAAAAAGGAATATCATTTATTTGTAAATGGACTAACCATTTTTCCTCTTCCACTTTATATTAGATACAGCTGTTAATGACGGAAACATATTCCCGAAAAAATAGGAATAAATTAATATTTTTCTCCCAGCTCAATTAGATATGTTACGACATTGCTCTTTATGAATGGTTATGAACAATTTATTAAGGTGATAGTGAAACAGTTCTTAACACGTCTGAACCTATGAATATCTTTACCAAATTGCTTGCTATTGTTAAAGTTTCATTTCATTAATGTTTTTGCCTTGTTTGTTTGTTTGTTTGGTTGTTTATTTAGATTGTTTTCTTTTGTTTGTTTATTTTGTTTGTTTGTTTTTGAGGAAGCGGCTTCTTTTTCTTACCCGATTTCTTAGCGTACACCATGTACCGTGTCTCTGTCCCAAACATGGCGTGTTTGTTACTACCATCTTTCAGGAGCCAAGTCCCTTGCTGGGTGGCTTCCATCTCAACCGTTATAAAATCACCTGCAAATAAACAGCAGCAAATCACAGTCACTGGCATAGAAGCCTTTGCAAATAGCGGATTAAATAATGCCGTCATTTACAAATAAACGACATATATTTTAAGAAATCATGTGGAATGGTCACAGAAACTCACCTGGCAAGGTGGCGACACTGTCAAGATTCTTGATCACCTGCGTCTTCTCCGTTACGGTGTGACCATGGAAATTGATGGAGTGAACATCTGCACCGCCCCCTACGACAATTATATACCAGGCAATGTTGTCATCAACCGCCATACTGATGTTCAGCGGAAAGCCGAATATATACCCGTTAATGGCTGGATATGAAATAAAAATGAAATTTTATATATTAAAAGACAAGATTATTTCAACATTTAAGGTGAGACTCCTTATCCCAAGGCTTTTCCTAGAACACCAAGTACGCGAAATAGGCCTTTGTCTGTTTTTTCAACGTAATTTTGATAAAACAATTTTTAGGTAAGACGCTATCATTTGCTTGCCCTACATTTAAAAAAAATAACACATCAATGTCTATTTTCTACAGCCATGATATACACAGATACAAATATAGCTTCTTTAATTGAGTCATTATTGGACTAAAAATACAGCTATTTACATCATCTCTCGGTCACAAGGTCTCTACAGGGAGACAAACCTCTTAGTTTTCTACTTTCCTATTACATGTAAACGGATAAACTCACCGAATGCATCGTTGCTGTGCTCAAAGTCTTCTGAGTCCTTATCAACTTGATTGGGTTGGGTGGTGAACATTCGGATGTTATCGTCCAGGTACCAGTTGTCGTTTTCGTCGAAGATCGTGTAGAGTAAAGCGAAGTCGTGGTCAACGTCTGTACGCTGCCCTTGGTCGTTAAGAATACCACTTCGGCAGACGATGAACGGAGCGATCAGTCCGGAGTTGGTGTCTTTCTTAGTGACGACACTGGAGTAGTATGGCCACACAATACAATTCGACTGACTATCGGTTGGTCCCGCGCTTTCCAACATAGTCCATCTGCCAAAAAAGTTGTTATTTGTTTCATTTTATTTTAGTTGTGCGATAGTGAGCGTAATTTTGGTAGACAATAATTTCAGCAGAACAAAATAATTTCCTGACCAAAATCTAACATGATAATAATAATAATAATCGGTGTTTTGCTGAGAAATCTAGAGTCACACATTGGGGAACCAAGGTGGCGGAAATCTTCTTTGGTCTTCATACGTCGATCTATTAATCAAAATCTTCCAAAAAGAAAAAGAAAATAAAACCTCCATTACTCATAGCGATCTATAAATCAAGAAATATCAGTTGCTTCATTTGAAAATAGTGTTCTTTTTATAAGTCTTACTTGTAAATTGCGGTTTCACCGGGCTGAATTGGAAGTGGTTCGTTGAAGGTCTGACCCATGTATTCCGTGACCTGGCCCGGAAGGTTATGTGCATTGACGGAGTATTGTCTGGTTGCGTTATTCTTGAAGACAATCTTCACAGTCTCGTCCACCTGGGCACGAATGAAAGGACCCATGATACCCAGATGTTGGTCCCAGTAACTAATGTTCTTGGGAGTAGTGAATGTGTCGTCTGTGTACTCTACAAAGCGAACCTTCTTGTATTGCCTGCCGATGTAGGTGGGACCTTCTTCCACAAAGTAATACCCTTCACTAAATTGAAGAAAATGAATGCAAGAAATACAGAGACGACCGATTCAATTGCTTGCCATTAATGAAGAGAATTTTGAAGGATATAGTGCTTTCACTATCCATAAATAAATCTATTAATAGGTTAAAACGCAATAATCTCAGTACAAAATGAATATAACGAACATGCTACGGCATGAAGCTACATTTAAGGATGATCCGTCGTGAGAATATGTGTTGTTGTTTTGTTAAAGAGTGATTTAATTACAATCTAGATTTAGTATTGTATTTTTGAGAGCTTAATATGGGGGAATCGTCGTTTAAGCTTTTATTTCCCATAAGGATCGATTGGCATGTTCAGAGGCTTGCAACGAGTGCCTATCGGCATAAAACAGCCACCATTAACAGAAGGATTGCATTGTGCATTACAAAAGCTTTCCGGTCCTAATTGGCTACACTTTTAGTAACTTTATACTGGAGTTTAGACATAAACCACCATGCATTGATAGATGTCACAGAGATATTATGATCATTTTTGTGGCACATAAAACATGTAAAAGGAGTTAATCCGAGTGTAGACTTTAATTTGCCATATATTTAATATGCTTCACAATCTGGAATCAGGAATTTAAGTCCATCCACCAGGACTGTAAAACGTTGTGCTTTTTTCACCACGTCTTTAGACTTTACATTTCTTCTTACCTCGTGGGATCAGACAGGCTCTGTTCCCTGATGTAGTCGTACTCCGTGGGTGAGAAATCCCAGATGATTTCCTCAGCGGCGAGGAAGATAGTCCTCTCTTTCTTCATGGCCATCTGAGAGTCCATTGTTCTGTAGCACTCCGATACCGTATAGTTCACCTCAAGATCGTAGTTGTAAACGTTGCCGTTGATGATCCATGTACCTGCCAACATGGTCGCAGTCTTAACATTAATACAGTGACCAATTTATCTGATGATTTAGGATAGGAGAATCCTGTATAGTGTTTACAACATTATCTTTACATGAATCATTCAAAGCTTTCAACTTGTATGATATATAAAACAACATCGCAAGAACTTTGTAAAAAATGAACTCTAGAGCAACTACAATACCCTATTGTATCGCCTATGGAAATCAAGTTCAGATTATTAAATTATATCGAAATTACCATACGTATGATCTCTTGACAGTCTTCGCGATGGTGTTATATTATGTCGCTAAAACGCTTAGATACATCGTAAATGTAATAGGCGCTATATAAATGCAGAATATTATTATTATTATTATTATCAGTATTAAGTCCGTCGCATGGAGGTGAACATTGATAGCACTTTCAGCTATCGTATACTTCATGTAAATCCTGCAAATTAAACTTTTATCGAACGGTGATTAAATAATTAAAGAAACATAGCCTTTAAAGTGTACCAATCACCTGAACAATTAATTTGTGTACAGCTAAAAAGTATAAAATCAACCTCAAAGAACTTTTTCTGGCATTGTATAGGTCAACAGTTATTAAGGAGTACGAACAATGAAGGAAATAAATGATATACATGAAAATGCTCACGCGGAACCAAACTCGGAGTTCGGTTCCCCGCGAGCATTTTCATGTATATCCCTTAACTTCGCGAGCGCGTACGTGTACGTCGAGTATTCTGCCCACGAGTCGCTTTTGAGTGTAATTGAAATCGCAATTTCTCTTTGTAGAATTAATATTTGAAGCCTATGTTTTGAATGTAGTATACGACACGAAAACTCTAACATACAGAGCAAAATATATTTTGGTGATTGGTACCCTTTTAGATGACATTCACTTCCCATTGCAGTATTCGTTTTAGAATCCATAAGTCAACTAACTCATACTTTATTATGAGTTTGTTAATGATGGATTCTACGCCGGGCAGAATGTAATGAGAGAGACAGTAAGAGAGAGAAAGAGAGAGGGGGAGAGAGAGAGAGAGAGAGAGAGAGAGGGGGAGAGTAAGAAAAGGGGGTCGCTGAATGGATCGGGGGGGGGGGGTGGAAGGACCAAATTTCTTGTCCACAAGAAGACAATTTTTCACCTGGACTTCCAACCGTGAAGTCAAACTCTTCCGTTTGACCTGGAACTACTGGCAGAGTGTTGGCTCGTCGACCGTTGTACTCAAACGTTTGGTAAGGTATGTGAAGGCCCATGTAGGTCTCTTCATTCCCGATACAAGGAGCATGCCACCTGACACGCTCATCCAAGCATAGTCCAAGACTTGGAAGATTCTCACTCACGTAGCCGTTGATAGCTGTGTCAGGAAGGTAGCAATTGATATAAATAAACGGAAATAGATTGTATATGATGACTGTAACGAAGTGAACACTAACAAGTAGGAAATCAGGTAGAAAATCAAGTAAAATCAAAGAAATCAAAGAAATAACTAATCGAATAAATAACGGAATGATGGGATTATAAGACAGAAATAAGCATGCGCAGCAGTCTGTCTCCTTTTATAAACAGGTTTTCACGCCACTAGTTTATACAATATTGCCTGAAAATCTATACAACCTGCATTAACTAAAACGATGCTTTTTATTTCTTGAGAGAATCATTCATTTTTTGATCAATTAATTCTAATTTGAAATACACGTTTTGGCTAAATCCTACAAAATGCGACAGAATATTTAGAGTAGTCTCGATAAGACCTGTTTAATAGAGACTGAAAAGAATATATTGAATAACCTTTATAATACGTTCAGTCTTCCACGTGTTCGATGTCATTGCTGTATATTCATGGCTATTTCAACTAAACAGGGGGTAGTGCATTCTTTGCACTTTTCAATATCTTCAATATTTAATTACAACTGAATTAATAACTCATCCAAACCATTATGCTTCTGCTTTAAATGGACTGATGACAACAAAACATATTTTGTATATTTTAAGAAGAGATTAAATGGTTCCTCCATCTCCCTCTAATAAGAGTTATAATTTGATAAGGGAAGAGAGTCATTACGATCACTGTCTTATCACTTACTTCGTATTTCATCGACCGGAAAGTCTGCATTGTAGCGGACATTTTGATTCACGTTCCAGTACCAGCTCCTCTCCTCGTTCATGGATAGAATTATGGTAATGACTTCTTGGTCTATTCCGGACTATAATCGTGACAGAGAAAGAAACACGGTACATAAATATATGAATATACTTGTAAAAGGTAGATAGAGAGAGGGAGAGAGGGAGAGGGGGTTGGGGAGGGGATAGAAACCAAGAGACGCAGAAAGACTGAAAGGGAAAGAGAAGGTGTGTTTCAGGAGGAATTGGCTAAGGTTGGAGAGGGAGTAAACTACACTAGATTAAGAAAGACAAAAAGTCAGGAAGACAAAGAAGAAGAGAGAGAGGGCGAAGAGGAAGGGGGGGGGGGCTTCCTTTATATTCTGCTGATACATAAAACAAAAAACGTAAAGGGGTATGAACGTGCTTCTCAAATTCCTATATTTTGTGTAATCATTATTCATTTTTTTCTTGTTGCTTAAAAAAAAAAAAATCATGGCTATGATCGGTATACGGATCATAACACTCAACAGAGGTATTTCCGGAACCTGTATTTATATGTTTGTTGAAATTAATGTTATGGAACTTGTGCAATATTATGCTACATTAAATCAGTTGAGAAATTAGCACAGAAAAACTCACCTGTGTTCCATTCACGCTCAGTGAACCGGCTTTACAGACGATAAGTGGTCCCACCAACCCGGAGTGAAGGTCGCGATCACCCCCAGCCGTGGAATAGTAGATTCCAGTGATGCAGTCAGGATCACTTGATGTAGGGCCGTAAGAAGATGGAATAGTCCAATTGTAGGTGTATGATGACCCATTAGAAACAAAATCCCCGGATTGCTGATTCGCTAAAATATTGAACAGAAAGGCACAGATCGGAGCTCAATTTCATGATGATTTTATTGGGATTGTTAAAATATTAATCAATTTCCCAACTTATTACAACTCTAATGTAGCACTCAAGTTTAATTTTGGATCGCAGAGCACAGTAACAATCAACAATCACTTTAAAGGGGAAGTCCACCCTGATATCAAATTGGTTTAAAAAGAAGGAGAAAATTAAAGAAAGAGATCTATGAAAGTTTGAACAAAATCCGACGAGAAATAAGGAAGTTATAATTTTTAGAAGTTGCAATCAATCAAACACAAAATTTGCAACTTCTTGATGTATCTTGCAAGGTCCTCTCCCGTTACCCTGTACCAACTGTGTACGGAAACATTCATAAATTTTTATGTAAAGAAAATATTTAATCATACATGCAACCTAGATATAAACATGGCACATAATTATGTTTTTACACAAAAGATGTGTGAAACAAATATTTCTTCAATAGCTAAGAAATGACATTTAAAACAAATGTTATATACAGACCTAATGGGATAGGAGCTCGCAAAATATGTCACCAAGTTACCAATTTGTGTTCGATTGATTACAAATTAAACAATTAATTTTTTTTGTTGTTATTTCTTGTCGTATTTTGCTGAAACTTTCACTCATCTGCTTCTCTCATTTTTCTGCTTTTATTCAAATCGACAAAATACCAGGGTGGACTACCCCTTTAAGTATAATAAATACTTCCACAATAGTTCATACCCGGGATGCCATCCATATAAGGATATCCTTCGTTAGCCTTCGTGTACATGACGTTATTCGGGTGAATGTTGTAAGCCCTGCTAGCGCCATTCATGAGCGTGACCCGGATGGTGTCCCCTACTTCCGCTCTGATGATTGGGCCAATTAACCCCAGGTACTGCTCCTCTTCGTTACGTAGAAGGAGCCTCTGGAAAGTACCATCAGTGTAGCCTACGTACATGGCCTTACGGTATATGGGCCCCGTTCCCGTAGGTGACTTGCTGAAGATAGTAAGAGGTAAAGTCGAGATGTGCTTTACAGTCTTTTCTTTATATAAGCTCTACTTTGATCCTTCATATCTAAGATCTCAACATTTTAAAGTATAAATGCAAACATGCAGTCGCACTATCCCCGCCTCAAAAATTCAACAACAAACACAGATTTATTTTGGGAAAAAACAAAGATTTTTTATTAAAACAGAGGGAAATAAGTGAATATTTGCTTTATTTTACAACTAAAACCCCCCCCCCCCAAAAAAAAAAAAAAAGATGTATGAAGGAATTTTCTTTCTTATTCTACATCTTCGATAAAATTATGCCTACATTATACAAATTATGGAGAGTTAACTGGTTTTGAAAAGTGTATTTTTGAACACTGGACAATCTCTCTGGCTTCAAAAAGCATTCCATCATCTCAGCATATCCGTTTTCATTGCACAATTTCAAAAGAATGTAATGATAATTATTCATTTTTTCTCACAGGAACATTTATTTTATCATAAATGAACACCCTTCATTACCTGGCGTAGGGAGCGTAGTTCCAAGGAACTTCTTGAATGGCGATGAAGTGTTCTACCACATTTCCATTGGTTGTACCACCACTCGATCCGCTCGCCGTACCACAGTCTGATCGTACAGTGTACAGAGCACTGCCACCACCTAGATAACACAAGCAATCGGCAAGATTGAGCAAGATTGAGCAAGATTGAGTAATAAGAGAGGGCCGAAGAAATTACCTAATTTTATAAAATAATAAAACGTTGTTATTTTTAATATTGATACGTTATATCTATTAAAGAACCCGGCCACTGAACTCTCCGTAAAGATTAGGAGGAACACAGAAAATGAGAAGCAAATAATACAATTCCCGAATTCATGTTCACCGCCTCCCCTCACCGCCCCACCAAAAAAAAAAAAAAAAAAAAAAAAAAAAAAAACACAAGTGGTTCCATAATGTTTCTTCAAGAACAAATTCAAATACGGTGATACAGATTTCAATGCCAGTCCTCAAACGATATTGTTGTAACCACCTTTATTGATAAATTATCGATTTTTTTACCCGTTGGGATATTGCTTTTCACAGGATTACGAAGTGAATTTGAGTTAATATTTCCCCATGTGTATACCTTCTTGCCCCTGTTAACTCTATATATCATAATGACATGCTTACTTAATGCATCGGTTGTGGACAGAGATGAGAGGAGCCACACTCCAGGGTTCATAGCTTCCATGGTAACCACCCTCACGGGACCAGGGATTACTGGAACATTGTCGGCTCTTTTACCATCAAGTTCCTGCAAGAGTTTATATAAAATCAAGTTAATTATATCAAGGTGTGGAGTCGATCACGGCATTCGGATAACCATCAGAAAGTAGATTCAGGATGAGACTAAAGACAAAAACAAACAAAAAAACAAAAAACAAAATAATCTGATACTGATTTTTAAATATCAGCAATGTTTCTTTCTAAAATGATTTATTTATCTTTTTTCTTTCTTTTTCTTTTTCTTTTTTATTTATCTATTTTTTTTTTTGGGGGGGGTGCAACTATCACTCTAGCATTTGCATGGTCGTATTTGAATTTGAATTTGAATTTGAATTTGAATTTGAATTTATACGTACTATTATTTCGAGTACACTCAAGATGATGAAATTCGGATTTTTTTTTCTCTCTAACCAACTTAAAATGATACTTTGTTTCTTTTCTTTTCCACATTTGGGGTGGGATTAGATGTATCTTCTTCTGATGAGTTTTCTACACATATTCATAAATGTGACGACGAAGTCATACCTTCATCGACAATAAAGGACAAAAAAATACATAATTGTCCATACTTGTTAATAGTGCTAGAGTTAGCAGATTTCTTTTATGGACTGTAACTACTTTCATTTTTCAGACTGACGTCTATGACATACAAGCCATGCTTTCTACATAAACCCCTCTGCTCATGTTTTCTTTACAATGTTTACGTCATACCAATTGCTTTATCATTTTAAATCATACCAAATTCTATTGAATTATATCTTTACATATTTATGTCTATGTATATTATTGTTATATTCTTGCTCTTAATTTGTACTCTTAAAAAATATTGTAGAAGACATATGTGGAAAATCGATCAACTTTGAAAACGTAATTTTTTTTTACCCATCAAAATTTCATCTTCCGACTGGTCATTTGTTCATTATTAACCTCTAAACCTCTCTTCATTCTTTGTTCCTTTGCCTACATCATAGTGTCAATTACATGTATAGTTTTATACTTTTGTTTCTACAAACTGTTAAGATTGCGAAAAAAATAATTTTAAAGGCTGCCACATTTGGCATTGGTTGTTGAAAATAACTCTTATAATTTTAACAAATTTGAAACGTGGAGGTGCAAATTAATTGGAGATATGGAGTAGAGGACGTATGGGATATACAACCTATTTGTTTTCTTCTTTTCCTTCCAGCTGATAAACTTTACTATATTAACCTATACAGCCCTGGAAAAAAATTATTAGACCAGCTCCTTTTCAGGCGTATGTATAAAGTACTGGCTACATCAATAACTGAACTCTCAAATTGATTTCTGTTAGCTAACTCATAATTAGTGGATGACTACTCCCTAAAACAATTACCCTCTACAATAACTCACCCATCGGCCAATTACCCTCAGGGTAATTACCCCCCCCCCCCCCAGGGTAATTACCCCTAGGACAGCTACCCCCCCTCCCCCCGAGACATTTATCCCTCAAGGACAATTAAACCTAAAGGTATGCACCCCAACGGATGGATATTTAAGATCAAACTAACAAAATGAAAATATCCTAAAGGGTAACTGTCCTGTGGATATTCTCCAGTGCTAGGGGTTTTGGAACAAAATAATGTTCTGGCAGTAGTTTTCTCGGGGTTAATCGTCCAGGAGGTATGCCTTGTTCACTTCTCTAGAGGCAGTTTGTTCAGTTCTTGGTGGGAAATTGCTACATTTGATGATAGCAGCCTTGCCTTGTGGCATTCTGTCCATAAGGTGTTGCATTTTTTTCTCTTCACAGCAGCTCATTCATATAGCTAGAATCATTTCTTATTTGATAACTTCAATTTTCTACTGTCTTTAATTTTTATGTCACTCTAAATGTTCTCAGTAGAATAATGAGTAGGCCTTAGTACTCAAACTAAGACAAGTTACACTTGAAATTCATCCTCTCAAACATTTATAGTCTATTATGTGGTCAAAACCCTTTCTCATATTAAGATGGGGGGGGGGGGAGTAATTGGGAAAATTTGTCTGGGGCAGTTTGTCCGTGCTGTATTCGTCCTAGTGGTAATCTTCCCGGGGTAATTGTCACAAAGGTAATGGGGAGTAGTAGTCCATTAATAATGAATTAGCTGTTAATAATAATTTTCCTAGTTCCATAGACAATCGACTTAACACTACATATATGCCTCCAAATGCAGCTGGTCTAAAAAAAAAATCCAGGGCTGTATATGCCCTTCGTGTTATCACTGATGTTATGTCACCCCACCTGTCATTATGTTATTTAAATGCCTTATGCATCTTAGTGATAATGAAAGAAATCTTTAACATACCAGTGGATTTCCGTTGAAGAATACGCTGTGGATAGATATTTCTTCCCCAAAGTTGAATATAAACCATCTTATCTGGTCACCCTGACATATCTCTAGACCTGGGAGGTTACCGTATGAATATCCGTTGACCATGTACATCAAATTACTCCCAACGAATTGTTTCGAGTCTGCAAAGAGGAAACGGAAGAAAAGAATTATCCTGTAGTTTTCTCTTATCATTGCAGTACTACTATTACTATAGTATGGGCGTTTCTCTAATTCTCTAGATCTCTTGCTGTTTCTCTCCTATCCATATTATTTGGCTAATGTAACTGTGCCAAATATCTTCCATTGCTTCCATACACGTGACTGGTCCCAAATTGTAGATATCTCACCTTGTGATCAGTTTTTATGTACATAACATTTCAGCTAGACTAGATTGCTGAAAATTACAAATGGTAAATTTTCTTTGGAAGCATTCTCTTAACAGACGATTACTGCATGCGTACAACATTTTGCAATTAATGTACCTCCTCTCTTGGAGAATTTCTAATAATACTAGTCGACATGAGACAATATTTTAATATGACATCAAACAAAGAAAAGAAAAGAAAAAATATACTCCTCTGCATTATCTTTGCCAATATAAATTGATATAATGAAGGGTAACTGAATTTTTATGCGTTGAGCCCAGCAATAGTACATCATTATTTGTGGGGTTTTTTTCACAGAAAAAACTAAGTAGAGATCTGAAACACCAATTATATGCCTACCCTTCACTGCTGTTGTTACTCCTGGTGCATACGTCTGAATGTTTTCATCAAGATACCAACTCTGGTTTTCATCGACTATGCCATAGAGGAGTACGATGTCCTTGTTCGTACCAGCCAAGAAACCTTCAAAATATAAACAGAATATAAATTAAGCCCACCGCACACTATGCGATCGACTACGATCCGATTTTGGAAATAAATCGCATTAAGATTAAGTATACGCATTTTTAAAAATGAAATCTACCTAAATTAAGGTTCTGAACAATAATATGAATACTCAACACAGGTGTATGGTGCTATATCAGCCTTATATCCCGAATAAGGGCCAGATCAGTTTCAATAGTAGGATTGCTCTGACGTCACTACGATTCGGAGCCGATTTGGCCTTTCTTCCGACTAGAAGGATCGTAATAGGCCGTAATTTTCAAGTTTTATATCTATATATGATTATTCAGAACCTCATTCAAACATATTGTATGTTAAAATGTTGCCTATATTACCCTTTCTTCCAAATTCGGATCGCAGACCGATCGTACAGCTTTACACATGAGAAGTACGTTTTAAAGAGGACTGAATTTATTACCATATCTACATTTAAAAAAAACCCCACCAAACACAAAGAAGAAAAAAGAATGAATGGAAATTGTGTGGGATCATAAAAAAAATGGCAAAATGTTTAAACATCTCATTTTACATTAAATGAAAAAAATAATACAATAAGAGTACACAAATATGAATATAGAGGGGGGGGGGGAGAAAAAGAGATAAGCAAGGACAATTGTAAATCAATAAAAATAATCAAAATATTCATAACACTGTATTGATATTGTTTAAAAATGAAAGTCTGAAGAAAGACAGAAAAGACATTCACTTATAATATGTAATGTTTATTATTTATAAAGCCCTTTTGGCATGACTGTCTGAATTACTTCAATGGACAATGAGTCTACTAGGATCGTATACTTATATATATAAACATTTCAATAAACATAATGGCCCGTATTCTACTCATGGTCGAACCTTTCCCAGGGTCTAAAATCAAGCTTAAACAAATTTAAAGAAGTTAGACCAAGGTTTTAGTTTTTCAGTAAGCGTGAGCTTTTAACTTAATTAGTAGAATACCAACCAATGTGAATTAGCAAAAGGAAAGATGGTAAACCCTGTCGTTACCTTAAGTGGATGAACAACAAATGCTGATTCTAAATCTGATACTTTAGATCATGATTGTTGTTTGCCTGTTTGTTGTTTATTTCTTTCAGAAAATAATTCATAAATATTATTATGAAGTCCATAATCATGGAACAACATTGTATGACGATAAACTATGGAAAAAGGGCACTGTCATTGGTATGCGAACATCTCACAAAACAAATAAATTTCATTATGTAAACAATCGACTTGATAAAGTAAGAATGAGATTCTAATGTATTGTGTCAAGACATTGTATGTAAGGTCATGATACCTATCTAGGTCAAACTGAATACAGCGATAGTCTAAAGTGTAATTTTAAACCAGTGATAAACCAGACTTATAACTAGACTTAACTTAAACTGGCTATCAAAAACCCACCGAAATTTATACTACAACCTTCATCCCAAGGTGAGGTTTATTAGTCTAGTTTTATTTAACACAGCTGGAATGGCTCGGAGGATGGCAGCCACTGTGTTTAACTATCTTTCGGTATAAAATATAGGAATTAAGCAGCCCCCCCCCCCCCCTAAAAAAAAAAGAGAATACCTTTTCTGCAAATGATGGTTACACCAACTAGACCGGCGTTCTGGTCCTGTGGTGGAAAGCGGTGTGAGGTGTATTGCCAGCCGATGCAGTTCTCGGCCTGTCCCTCCTTGGGTCCTGATTTTTCTGTGGTCCAGCGATATACGAATGTAGTGTTAGGTTGGACGTTGTCGTCTGCTTTCTGGTTCCCTGAAGTTCCGTCATTGTACAGCGCACCTGTCGAGGAACAAGAATCAGTACCATGATCAATTACTCAGCTAAAGCGTGTTTCGATTTATTCTCATATATACATATTCAATTTGATTAACTTGAAATCTCATATTCAGCTCAACAAAATAGTCCTTAGACATACGGATACTTGTTACAAAAATAATCGTAATAAGTAAGAACTGTGGTGTATTGGTGAAGGCTCTTGACTCTCTTACGAGAGGTCCTTGGTTCGATCCTCGTTTGCTGCTTACATCCTCGGATAAGATAATTTACCCACGTTTGTCCCTCTCGTCCCGGGATTAAATTGCGATTGTTTGCGTAATAATAGTTGTAGGGCCCTCAGGAAGAATAGTATTAATGCTCATGAGGCTTTCCCAGGTAAAAATAATTTTTTTTTAAATGGTTGTACTAATATTATTAGTATTGAAATAATAACATTATTATTATTATTATTTTAAGCATGCACACAATTATATAAGGCCTAATAAATTTACATGACCAGTCAGACCCAACTCCGGAAAACCGAGCACAGGTATATACTCCGAAAACGGCGTATGGAGCAAGATGAATAGAGAGCCCTCATCGTTCTGTGCGAGACAGTGTGTACAAAAGACATGGGGAAAATCGTGCAATGTCGACCTGCTGTTGATAATA
The DNA here is from genome assembly GCA_025618425.1 of Heliocidaris tuberculata. Lineage (NCBI taxonomy): Eukaryota > Metazoa > Echinodermata > Echinoidea > Camarodonta > Echinometridae > Heliocidaris > Heliocidaris tuberculata. Next base: position 27,720,707 of record CM046841.1, read on the forward strand.
TATCTTTCAAAAATAATACTGCGGATATATTTATTTCAAACGTTTGTCATTTGAAAGTCATTTTATATGACGAATCATTTAAGGATTCTTAAGATAATTGACCCGCAGCATTATTTTAAAAAAATTATATATCTTTGGCTGGTTCACTTTGCAAGATTTTCCCCATGCCTTTTGTACACATTACCTCACACTGAACGATGAGGGCTCTATATTCATACGCCGTTTTCGGAGTATATACCTGTGCTCGGTTTTCCGGAGTTGGGTCTGACTGATGACGATGATGGAATATTCATTTTGGGTGCACGTGTAGAACGGCCTTTAAGACAAATAAAGCAAATATCACAATTTTTATATTTTAAATAACTTTAAAAATTCTCATTTTCGGGGTGCATTGTTTGGGGAAAAACGGGAATAAGAACTTTACAAACTTCAAGATTCATAGTTATGTGTTTGGCCAGGACGAGTCATTTGATTTTGTTATTCTTATTTTTTCAATCCTAGTACACAGTTCCCCTTGCAGGAATTTCCATTTTGCTTTGAGATTGATCAGCCTGAATATAAAATGTAACTGTTAATATCCCTTTTTTCTCCTGAATGAGAGATCGGTCTGAAACCTTGTACTGTTTGCGGAGTGAAATAACAATGATGAAAAAAAAAAAAAAAACCGTTTGAATATGTCTAGACTTTAGGCCTCGTTGATTTCTAATGTCAGTGACGAATTTCATTTTGAAGAGAAAGAGATAGTGATAGGTGGTTTACAAAAGGTACAAGGAAAATCATTTGTGTCTCAGTCGCCTTCACGTACACCATGCATGTGACCTAGGCTACATGAATGTACCCCCATCGGATCCAAGGACATGGCGTGTTACACCCCTATAGTAAAACCGTTGATCCAATTTTGCAGGTATTTCACTTGAGTGAAAATAAATCATGTATGTAGTGTGTGTCACTCTTTTAAAACAGTGTAAACTGGGATTTTATCAAACAACTATGTGCAGGTAAATAGCAAGGCCGATTTACCATGAGATACTACATTAATTAAGCGGCAAAAACTTAAACCTCAAGAAAAATGCAAACTTTTAAACATTTGTTTGTTTGTTTGCTTTGATTTATTTGTTTTTTGTTTTGTTTTCTACATCTGAAAAATACTCATAGCTGAAGCAACAATAATCTGCACGAACCTTCGCCGGATTTTGTATAGGCCAATCCTCCAGGGTTGATAGAGTATTGGCGTGAAGCCATATTCCGGAAGTGGACGATGACCTTGTCGCCTACCTCTGCCTTGATGACAGGTCCCATCATGCCTAGCCAGGCCGGTCGCGGTGACCGCTCGGTAAAGGTAGCATCCGTGTATTCACGAAACAAGGCCTTCTTGTAAACACTTCCGATGCGCGTTGCACTGCGAACCATCTTATCAACTTCTGCACTGCAAAGAGAAATTAACAAAATTATTTGAAAAGATAATGTTCTTTGGAGAATTTGTTTCGCATGATTTCTCATAATTTTGTTCTTTGTGTATTTTTTTTTCTGTAAGGATCCATATCAAACATGCCCTATTTGTGATTTTCATTATTGTTCATGATTCCGTCACTATTACCATGCTTTATCAATGATTTTTAAAATGCTTTTCTTATAATGGAAAATATATGTTTTGAAGACAGGCCAAATGACAAAGTAGACAGTAACTAAACCTCAGAAAGTTTCCAAAGGTTGGACGTCATCTAGTGAGGTGTTTATGAAGGGCGGAAAGCTACATGAATATGCCAAACTGTACAACTATACAACTGTCGAGTAGATGTATGGATTTAACCAATCAGAACACAGGAAACTATAAAACTATATAACTGTGCAACTGTAAGGAGCTACGCATGTATACTTTGCATAGTTATATACTAAGCGGGCCATAGTGCCATAAATACGTGCAACTATACATCCGTACCGCTGACAAGTAGATGTATCATGTGTATAGTTTTAACCAATCAGATCACAGGAAACTATACAACTATACATTTACACCCGCAGTCTGGAATAGATGTATAGTTTTAACCAATCGAATCATAGGAAACTATACAACTATACAATCAACTGCCACAGTGTGGAAGAGATGTAAAGTTTTAAAAAATTATATCACAGGAAACTATACATCTACTCCCGTAATCAGGAATAGATTTATAGTGTTAACGAATCAAAACACACGAAACTATACAACTATACATTTACTTCCATAATCTCGCATAGATGTATAATTTTCTGTGATCCGAAAATAGGTGTTCTAAATCATAATAATCCTCCTGGAAAATGCCATAAAACAGTGTCATACATTACATTTTTCTAATTTTTGCGATGTATAGTGTTAATTTCATAAATATCCCCTTTTTCTCCTGAATGAGAGATCGATCAGGAACCTTGTACTGTTACGAAGTGAAATAACAATGATGAAGAAATCGTGTTTGAATATGTCTAGACTTCAGGCCTCGTTGATTTCTAATGTCAGTGACGAATTTCATTTTGAAGATGAAAAAAAGTAGTGAATAAAATGTATCGAGTTCATGAGATTCAGGTGGTTTACAAAAGGTGCAAGGAAAATCATGTGTGTCTATATCGCCTTCACGTACTTCATGCATGTGACCTAAGCTACATGAATGTACCCCCCCCCCCCCCGATCCAAGGACATGGCGTGTTACACTCCGATAGTAATACAAGTGCTCCAAATACATGAGGAAAGAGAACAGGATATGGAAAAGGAAAAACAAAGAGATACATAAGGAAAGACGTTCCCACGTTTCCAGGTTGACTGTCCGAAACATCGAGTCTTCTCCACTCTCAGCCTCTCATCTGGTTTACAGTCCTTTTCAGGACTTCACACTTTCAAGAAAGATTACTTCTAAATTCTCTTACTTTCCATTTCTTCTCCTCTCATCTTTCTACACTTACTTCTTCTAATTCAAACAGTCCTTTTCAGGACTAACCACAATGGTGAACCGTTTGCCTCTTCAACGTTATCAGTACCACCATGCAAACTTCTACCTTCAAAGATCATATTTCTTTTTCTTTCCATTAATCTATCCTCTTCAACTTTCCTTATGTATACCTTAGCTGTAATTGGGTTTTTTTTCCTTTAATCGATCATCTTCTCCTTCCTTATGTATTTCTTTGTTTTCCTTTAATCAATCCTTTTCTCTTCCCTTATATATTTCTTTTTTTTTCCTTTTCTATATCTTCTGGTATTTCTTATTTATTCATTTCTATTTCCACTAATCTATTCTCTTCTCTTTCCTTGTGTATTTCATTGTTATTGTTGTTGTTGTTGTTTTTTTTTTATATCCCTTCTCTTTGATTAGTTAAAACTATACATCTATTCCAGACTGCGGGAGTATAGGTATGGTTGTATAGTTCCGTGTGTTCTGATTGATTAAAACCATACATCTATTCGAGGGTATGGAATTAGATGTATAGTGCACAGTTTTGTTTGATTGGTTAAAACTATAAATCTATTCCTGACTGCGGGAGTGAATGTATAGTTGTATAGTTTCCCGTGATATGATTGGTTAAAAGCTATACATCTATTCCAGACTGCGGGAGTGAATGTATAGTTGTATAGTTTCCTGTGATCAATTTGGTTAAAGCTATACATCTACTCGTCAGCGGTATAGGGATGTATAGTTGCACGTATTTATGGCACTATGGCAATCTTACTATACAACTAGCAACTATCCATGCGTAGTTCCTTACTGTTGCACAGTTGTATAGTTGTTTAAATTCCTGTGTTCTGATTGGTTAAAACTATACACCTACTTGACAGTTGTATAGTTGTACAGTTGGGCATATTTATGTCGTTTTCTGCCCGTCATAGGTGTTGCATGAAAAATCTACATCTAAATCACACTCAGGAAGGATGTACGGAAGAAAAATAATATATTACATATATATAGCGCATTCCGTGCATATTTCAATGCGCTTTACAATGTTATTCATTATGATCCCTGGTCACTTGATTTCAAGCCCGCACACAAATGTGCACCCTCTCCACTCCTTAGGGAGTATTCCTACTATTTTGTACTGTTCACATGCATACATGTAGGGCAATGGCAAAAACGGTCACATTGACTTTCGGCAATCCTCACAGGTACCCATTATCTCCTATATATAGGTAAGAGTGGCAATGCAGATTAACGAACCACGAACCGTGTAATCCACAGTCCAGTTGATGTATCCACTAGACCACGACACCCGAATTGTGTTTAAGGAAGGTTGATGTTATTCTTGGAAATTACAACTCCTTAATAATTTTTTTTTTTCATAATCGTGCAATTGGTCGAGAGATACTTTTATATCTCAGAAATAGTACGACATTATTGTTTTTATAATTATTATTATTATAATTATTATTATTATTATTATTATTATTATTATTATTATTATTATTATTATTATTATTATTATCTACTTTCGTTTGTCATTAAGGAGTTTATCGGTAAGAACTTCTCGATATCCATCATGGAAGAATCAAACATTCATGTGCAACTCTGTAAATTGTAATGATCCAGATGCAAAACTAAGATCGTTAAGAGCGAACTATGTCCTAAAGGTTTCAAAAGAATACAAAAGAGCCCATGAATTACGATGTAAGATTAAGCAATAATCTGCTGACAAATAGACAATGAGGTAACGAAAATTTGTAATATTGTGTATATTTACTTTGTTATGAGCCTCTTAAAGTGCACTTACAAATTGAAATAAATCACCAAAAAATTGTGTTAAATTTGACCTAATATGATTATTATGCACAGGGACAATATCAAATATCAAATAACATTGAACCCCCTCTTCCGTAATTTAAAAAATCAAGCCGAGAAACTAGGAATCAATTTTACTTGGTCTGACCACTTACCAAGTTTTTCATAGTCACAGTTTATGTCATCAGTTTGGCTACATTACTTTTTTGTGCATAATAAGCTTATTTTGAAAGCAGTTCCTATGTTATTTTTTTTTCAATTGAGCTATAAGGTAACGTCATACATAATTAAACAATAAAATTTACAGAGCTTCATTTATTTACTAATACGATAACGACAAAAAAAAAAAAAATACAAGCATTATATCAACAGGGTTATTTAATAGGGTTCCCTAATGAGTTTCATTAACACCTCTGCTGTTGATACCATACAATTACCAGTGTCCTGTAGTACACTGCATCATTTGCAGTAACTCCTGCCACTTGCTACACCAAAGTTGACCTAATCCTTTAAGACCATATGCTACATTAAATCCGTCGTGAATGACAGGGCAAGTTCTGGAGATTTAGCCTTCCATCATCTCTCGTCTCTCATGATTCAGGAACACCTGTTAGCATTGCTATCAGCCTGGTTCGAGGAAGGATGGTGATTCATGTTACACTATTTTCGTCCTAAATATTTTTTAACATTTCTTTTTTTCTTTTTGACCGGGACTTCTTTAAATCCCAGTCAGAGTTTTAGTAATCACAAAAAACTGTTTTTCCAGGGTTGCAGTGATTAACAGTGTTCATCAATCATTAACGTATGGAAGTTTTAAAGGTAACTTGCTCCAAAAGAATATATTAATTTTGCGGTATTCGGGGAAAACTAAAACAAACTTAGTATTTATATTGGTATTCACATTTAAACGTTCAAATACAGTCGAGGGCGAGATGCAGTATATGATATCTTTATCATTATTAGGTGGACACCTCATATTTGCGTACGAATTTTCTTTATTATATTATTATTATTATTAATATTCATTTTTGTTTCTACCAACTTTTTTGTACGCACAATATCTCTATAATGGCTTGTTCAAATTCACTAAAATTTGGTACAATGGTATAACACTATGGTTATTGTCTCAGCATAGAAATTTTTTCAACATAGTCAATGCATCATGAAGTCATCTAGGCGCCATTTCGTAAAATTCTGACACATGTTATATCTCTGCATGATGCAAGTTAATTGCTAGAGAAATCAATTGAACATAGCGTGCGCGCTCGTACGCTCACGTCGGTAAAGTTGCGCGCTCAAAATTTGAAAGTGCTCAAAAGTGTCTAGAATCAATTTGGGGCATGTTTCAGGCCATTTTAAACATTTTAAAATTTTGCTCCATGCGCGCAAGTCAATGAGCTTAAGTTCCCTATAGAGCAATAAAATTACTAATCTTTGACTGTTTGAACATTTTAATCAATCCTATATGATATCTAAAATATTTTCCTGCACTGTGCACCCGTCAATGCATTTATGTAGGAACATGCCTCATACGGTTCCATGACATATGCTCCGCCGACATATGCTCCGCCGACAACTGCTCCGAAAAATGCGACAAGTGCTCCGCGACAAATGCTCCGGGACAATTGCTCCGCCGATATTTGCTCCGCCGACAATTGCTCCGCCGACACTTGCTCCGCCGACAGTTGCTCCGCCGACATTTGCTCCACCGACAGTTGTTCCGACGACAATTGCTCCGCCGAAATATGCTCCGAAATTGAGACATTTGCTCCGCCGACAGTTGTTCCGGCGACAATTGCTCCGCCGAAATATGCTCCGAAATTGAGACATTTGCTCCGCCGACAGTTGCTCCGCCGACATTTGCTCCGCCGACAGTTGCTCCGCCGGCAGTTGTTCCGCCGAAATATGCTCCGAAATTACGACATTTGCTCTTTTTGCTCCGTGGGTTCCATGACATGCTCCGCGGACAAATGCTCCGCCGACAACTGCTCCGAAAAATGCGAAAAGTGCTCCGCGACAAATACGAAAATTTCTCCGCCGAATTATGCTCCAATATATATCTTTCTTTAATATGTTATTCTTTTTTCCCCCTCTATCTTCTTCTCTCTCTTTTCTTATGTTATTCTTTGCTTTATCCTTCTCTCGTTCTATCTTTGCTTATGTTATTATTTGCTTTTCTTTTATATTTTCTCTTAGTTATTTCCTTTTATAAAACGGGTTCAAGAATGTAGCCATCCTGATTGGTCAAATAACACCACGTGACCGTGCAAAAAAAAAGTGATAACGCACGGCGAGGGGACTAACGCACGACTAATCCGGATCAAACACTAAGATTGTAAGAAAACACTAAGATTGTAGACCCGTTTTATAAAACTTTTAATACATGGTTGTGAGGTCGTGCATTAGTGCGATCCAGCAACACGCAGGTTTTTATTGTGGTGTCTAACACACTCGGCTACGCCTCGTGCGTTAGTACACCACGATAACAACCTTTGTGTTACCAGATCGCACTAACGCACTCCCAACCATGTATTAATAGTATATTGTTATTCTTTGTGTTTATCCAGGAGCGGCTCTACGGGGGGGGGGGGGGGGGGGGGGGGGGGGGGGGGCTTTGGGGCTCAATGACCCTCAAAAAGTCGCTAAAGCCCCTCCCCCCAAAAAAAAAAAATGGACAAGATGAAATTTCAATTGCACAATCTTCCAATATCCTTATATCCTTAGAGCCTTATCCTTTCGTCTTTCTATCTCTTTCATGTATGCATTTGTTTATCCTTCTATCTTGCCTGATGTTATTCTTTTTATGAGAGAGTTTACTCTCAATTTTCATTGTTTTTATCCTTCTACAGTATGATATTCATGGCCGTAGGCAGCGGGGGGGGGGGGGGGGGGGGGGGGGGGGGGGGGGGGGGGGGCTGCCCCTCCGGCGTAAGAACGTCGGGCTCCACCGGGATCGGACAAAGGTTCAGGGGGGGGGGGTGAGCCCCCACCCGATCCTTTGTCTAGCCCGACCTTCCTATGCCCACGGTTGCCACCAGAAATTTTTGAAAACTTACATTGTTTTTTTTTTACTAAAAATCCTTCAATTTCACAAGCAAAAGCTCCCCTGTTACCCGCTCGGTCGCTTCGCGCTCTCTCTCTCTCTCTCTCTCTCTCTCTTGAGGTTCTTCGAAAATTTTTGCGCGTCCTCCCCCCCCCCCCCCCCCCCCCGGAAAAAGGGTCTGTGTATGATGCTGATGATAGTCTTTCTATCATCCCTATACGGTATTTTTTGCGTTTTCTTCTTGTATCTTTTTTGGCCTTTCCATATTTTCTTGTGAAATTTTTCGGGGTTATAATGACCGAGTTGAGCCTAGCAATTACATAGATCTTGATACCAGGGTTGCCATTTGGCCTTTTTTCCGGCCAGATTCCAGAGATCTGGCCGTATAAAATTTAGTTTGGCCGTGAAAAAAAAAAAATATTTCAGCGCTCGCTCGGATTTTGAGTATCCAACCATTGACAGTTTTAATAGGCAGTGGCGTACAGATGCCCCCCCCCCCGGAAAAAAAGTTCTACGCTACCCCCCCCCCCCCCAAAAAAAAAAAAAAAAAAAAAAAAGGAAAAAGAAAAAAAGGAAAGAAAAAGAAAGGGGAAAAAAGGTAAAAAAAATGAAATTATTTACCAGATATATGCTAGGATCTATAACAAAATTAGCTAGATTTTCATTAAAAAGGTCATTTTTCCGCTAGCTCCCTTCGCTCGTTCGCAACTATTTAGAAATTATGCCCCATATGCCATGTTCTACCCCTTCAAATTTTTTAGCTCATTTTAGCTCATTACGCTACTGATAATAGGCCTACTATCTTTATGAAAGCAAATCGGTTCGCATCTTGTCTTTCTATCTAATGGCATGCTATTCTTATAGTCTATCCTTCCCGTTTGAACCGCACACGCTTTCTCCGCTTAGTCGCTTTGCTCGGCGTTCGAGGATATTCCATCTCCCCAACCACGAAAACAAATCAACAACCATGCCTTCATGTTCTACTTCTTGCGAAACCTATTCCGTTTGCAATATATCATTAAATCAATAACTTACATCATGCAGGCAAACTAAGTCATTTTTGCAGAAAAAAAAAATGTGCGCGTAGTAAGCCCTCATTGTTCACTGCAGGATATAAACAGATATGAAAATTTCTAGAACTTGAGAACTCGACAGAGGATGACATTAACATTATTTGAAATTTTATATACTTTACAAAGATAATTACTTCAAACTGTAATTCATCACATCATTTTAGGATTCAGAAAGCAATAATTATCGATCTTAAAAGTGTCACTAGCTGACGAGAAAATTTAGGCCGAGAGCTATTTTCGGAGCATAATTTCAGCGGAGCAATTGTCGGCGGAGTAATTGTCAGTGGAAGAAATATAGGTTGAGTATCGGAGGAGCAATTGTCCCGGAGCATTTCCGGAGGAATTTTCAGAGGAGCAGATGTCTTCTGAGCCATTGTCGGCGGGGCAAATGTCGTCATTTCAAAGCATAATTCGGTGGAGCAATTGTCGGCGGAGCAAATGTCGTCGGAGCAAATGTCGTAATTTCGGAGCATATTTCAACTACCCCAAACTCTCCTAACCAGCAATCCCTCATTGTCTTTAAAAAAAAAAAAAAAAAAAAAAACATCTTAAAACTCACTTGTTCCGTTGATAATTCATTGTAAAACGCATTTGAACATGCACATGGAAAATGTGCTATAAATACATTCTTCTTCTTCTTCTTCTTCTTCTTCTTCTTCTTCTTCTTCTTCTTCTTCTTCTTCTTTTATCATTATTATTATTATTATATTTCGGCGGAGCAACTGTCGGCGGAGCAAATGTCTCAATTTCGGAGCATATTTCGGCGGAGCATTTGTCGCGGAGCATTTGTCGCCGGAGCAAATGTCGTTATTTCGGAGCATATTTCGGCGGAGCAATTGTCGGCGGAGCAACTGTCGGCGGAGCAACTGTCGGCGGAGCAAGTGTCGGCGGAGCAAATATCGGCGGAGCAATTGGCCCGGAGCATTTGTCGCGGAGCACTTGTCGCATTTTTCGGAGCAGTTGTCGGCGGAGCATATGTCGTGTCACCGCCTCATACATCATTATTACTACTCTATCGCATTTCATGACTGTTTCACTGCCGACCTGTATAGTTGTAACTGTACAACTCAAGTTATCATTTCGTTATTATATTTTGTACAAAATGCCATAATCGATCTGTACAGACATTGTTCAGCTGTACTATCATTACTGTTAAGCAAAATAATGGTTCGTTAATGTATCCCTATTACTGCCTATGACCTACTGTATTAAAGGATGGTCACAACCGTTCGTGCACCTCTTTGCTTGTGGTCTGCGACGGATTTCGCAGAAAATCCTTGCGTTGCACGCACAGGTCCAATCACCTAGAAGCACGCAAGGCACGCAAGAAGGCAGTTAGGCATGTCCAACAATCTATGAGTGTGGCTACTTGTTCTGATAAACACACGTGACACGTGCAGCCGTCATACTTCCTGCATGTGCTTCTTGCGACCATCGCACGGGCTACTGATGGAGTCCTGACATGTCCCACGTAGGTTGCACATCGGTTGCACGGTGTCTGTACGGGGCTGTACATTCGCCTCAAAAGTTACTGCAGGTAAGAGGGGTATGTTAATGAGGAGGGTGCAAGACGCCCAAGAGGAGATGCAGAAAGGTGCACGATTGATGCGACCATGACAAACGAAGGACGTACGAATCACAGGAGGTGGCCCACAGCCGATCGCAGATGCGGACACGCACGTCCAAAAACTCGCACGATCTGCTGTGGCCATAGCATTAAATTATACCAATTTGCACATATGACACCGTGTGTCATGCATTTAAGTCGAAACTATTTACCCGATCACCTTATTTTTCTTTGCACTTTACTCTTTACAGAAAATAATATACATTTTCTACCAAAATAATTTGAAAAATACCTGTATTCTTTAAAAAGCAGTATAGGTTCCGAGGATTTTATTTCAAGTCATCACTCAAGAAAATGATGAAGATAATTTTTGTTGGTTTGATTTTGTCTTTGTTTTCACTTACGTATCTCGCTGAAAGGCCGCTCCTGTTATATTATTCATTCCACTTGGTCCATAATCCCACTCCTCTTCCACTGCTGCAATGTAATAGACACGGTCGACTGCGCATGCTCCTTTAATGATGCATCCAATCAGAGCCAACGTTGCGATGGTGCCCACTACATGTGACGCCATGATGATTTCAGTAATTTACCCCTGCATTGGAATTTAAAAAATATATATTCGGATGAAACAAAACAGAACAAAAAGCAAGCAAACAAACAGTAATCCAATTAGATGATATCACAATTAATTTATTCAATTTATATGATAATTAAATGGCCTAATGATTGCTTTAAAAAAAAAAAGGGTTATGGAAATCGTCAAAGGAATTCATATTCCATTTATATGCAAGTAGAGTTATCGTGTGGAGAAACAGGTATGTGCACGTTCAAATAACTTCCATTTAGAAATCCATCAAGATAAAACGTAGAAGAAGTGAATAAGCACATCAAAGAATTGCTGGAAACAGATGTTTGCAGTAACTTCAAATCACTACTTATAATCAAAAGTAGATACCAGGGACCAGTTTCTCGAAACCGTCATAAATCTGTGGTTTGCAGATATCCCATTCATGCCATGAGATGTTCTACGAACGTAGACTTTGGTACCATATTTCCTACGTGAGCTCACACAGCCTTGTGTAACGTCTTTTGTGATGAACTTGTATTGCTTCATACAGATAATCACAATCAGTGCAGAGCATCTAATCACACCAATTCATAAAAAAGTAATCGGAGAAGTGTTTTAATTAAAAAAAAACAAAATCCCCATGTCTAATCTATAGATTATGTACTCGATGTAGAATATTGAATATTTATACAAAACTTATAGTTTTGTTGCTTATTATTTCCCCACTCCCCCAATTTACTCTCTCTCTCCCTCTCTTTGATCAGACTATTCGTGAACTCATCTGTTTTGGTTTGAAGCCTTTTCAAATGTCAAGGTCACATTTATTTCATTCTACATGCATCTTTCTACTGTGTGGTATCATGGAGTTGTGATCCTTCACATGAGAGAGAAAGATGGCATCTAAAATCAAATTATTTACATGCATATGCATATGTATTTTGAGTGAATATTTCAAACGAATCTTTGACACGTTTGTCCTAGAAAAAAAGGGTAAATTATAGATTTTTATTTGCTGATAAGCAAGAAAAGCATACTGATTGGATTCCCGCATTGCCCTGAAGTATATGTAAGGTATTGGAAATAATTTTCGACAGAAGCTGGTTTTAACTACATGTAGCTCTAATTATTCATTGTGCGTTTAGACGGATTTTTTTTTGGTATTTATTTTTTAATAACACACATGCACACGCTGGTATCAAATGCCTATAGCACTTCATTTATTTGATGTACGATAAAAGAGCAATGTATATAAAATGCCTTGCTCAAGGGCATAAGTGCCGTGCCGGGAATCGAACGCCCGATCCTCGCATCTCCAGTCAAGCGCCTTAAACCACTGGACCACAGCACCTCCTAAGTTTTCACACACGCACACACACACACACACGCGCGCGCGCGCGCACACACACACACACAAAAAAAAAAAACCAACAACAAGAAAAACAAACATTATTTTTAAAAGGGTGCCTGAGAAATCACATTTATCGTAAAGTGCAAGTCCGGTTTGCACATTGAGAGTGCGTGCTATGAACTTGGTTCTGGGTCCCGTAACACAATTAACTGATCATACGATTGATGTTTGCGATTAATAGCATTGATGCAATTAATCGTACGATCAATTGCGAAGTTTGTGTTTCGGGGCTCGGGACTACATGTGTAATTCAATTTCCTTACATTCCATTTCCTCGTTACTCAACTATTAAAGATAATGTTGAGTTCTGGTCATGCGATTGCATTGTAAAAAAATCTGTCTCAAAGCAATTGCGAAAGGTTGACGATGTCTAAAAAAGAATTGATGTATACTGTGAGGTTTTGGAATCATCAAAATGATAAGAAATTGACCCGATCTAGCTGAAAAGCACATGCTCTGCACACAGAAATGGGTATATGGGACTGCACATACTTGTGGTATGAATGTTCGGCCGGAACACTTCAGCTATTTTTCGCCATATTTCGAATAATGATGGCATTTGAAGAGCAAGCCTCTACAGGGCACATTTCTACTATGATGCTCTTCCAAAATGACATAAAAAGGAATGAGAAAGCTCAAAGATTATTTGTTACATTTCCCAGAACTCAACCTTCCCTTTAATCATTTTCTAATAAAACCATCCTTCATTTGGTCTTGCATAATAGTTAAAAAACCACGTTACTGGAATTACCATGATTACTTTCAAGAGCAATGCCCCATTTACACTTGCACACATTTTGGTCCCGCACTGCCCCGCAGTAGTGCGTATCAATGCGTGCCGTTGCGCTGTTATCTCCCGATTTTTTTGTTGTTGTCAAGTCTGATAATTTACGAATGCTTTACGCCATGTTTACCCTAAATTTAATCATTGTTCACGCATCAATCAGCCATTCATTTTCACGATTGTTCGAGATCGACTGGATTAGTATATTGTCTCCTTGTAGTGAGGTTTTTGCATTATCTTTCGATCCAAAATGTTAGGAATTACACATTATACATGAGCAGAAAGAAAAAAATCCCATAACATGTTGACATAGTAGAGTTTATTCCAATGTAGCACATGTAGCAAGGCGTTTTGCCATTCATGAATAAGAGCGATTTAATTGGGGCATTATGCCCTATTTACAGTTGCACGTACGCATTTTGATTTCCGCATGCATGGTTTGCGCATCTTGCGTGTCAATGTGGGAAGTATTCGTGGCAGCGTGCGGGAGGATGCTGGGGGATGCGGGCCAATGATTGAAATGCGTGACAAAATTTCAAACATGTTTAATTTTTTTGGCACGACAAATTTTTTAGGGCAACATTCGTACACACCCCGTGAACTTTAAGCAACCTAGTCGCAACCTAGCCGTGCCAGTGCTTGCCAGTGCGTGCCATCGGCAAAGTGGCACGCATGTTCCGGACTAGCTCACGACTAGTTCAAGAATCAGTTGCTCAAATCTGCGAACTCGTTACGCATACTTCCCGCAGAGTAATCGCATACCATGCGCAGAGCCTACTCACGTGGAACATGTGATCAAAACACTTGGTCTTTTCGTTTATCCCATAGCACTTCAGAGTTTTCTTTAATAAGGTCTCAATTAATCAGCTTTCTCTCCTCAAATTGGCAAAAATTATTCTTATTTCACTCCTACACCATTTCTTATAAATAAAAATGTATATTAAATGAACTAGTGTGAATGAAAACTGATTGATTGATTGATTGAGAGAGAGAGCATGAAGCTCTCATTTATTTCTTTCAATACAAATTATGTACAATTAAAAACAAACAAAAAACAATTCATCAATATATTCAAACATGCATAATATATAGATAGGTAATACATATTGAGAATATTTAAATTAAAAATACAAAGAAATGAAAGAAAAAGGTGTCCCGAAAAAGCCTCAAGGGCTTGTCAAGAAAGGATCACCAGAGCAAAAATATAATAATTATATACAATGAATCGTGCAAATGACAAGAAGAGTACCGGAGTGCGACGCCACACTGCAGACACGCCAACGAGGACACTGTCCTCAAACAGGGTGAATAGAGAGGTCAAAAGAAAGAAAGAAAAAAAAAAAAAAACTCGACAAGAGTTAACTCAGCCGGTGCGACGTCACACTCCAGTACCTTGTCATGCCGAGTGGGAAAATAATTATCTATGCTTATTTGGATTTGGACAGGAGAAGTGATTTCATTCGTCTTTTAAAGAGCGTATGGAATTGTGTGTGTTGAATATCAGATGGCAAGGAATTCCAGATAATGGGGCCACAATACCGAATTGACTTTGAAAGGGTGTTTGTATCTGCTTTCCAGAGGTGGAATTTAGATGACTGTCTAGTAGCATGGGCATGGACATTTTCATTTAAACAAAACATTTCAATAAGATAGGGAGGGAGACGTTTGGCAAAGAACTTGTGCATCAAGGAAGCAATCGATAATTTGTTGGAATCATACACATTCAATGTTGAAAAACGGCGGAATAATGGTAAAGAAGGGGCTAAATAATGGGAATTGGCACATATACGAAGGGCTCTTTTCTGAAGACGATATATTCGTAATGATTTAGATGCATGAATTGAAGCCCAAACCACATTGCGATACATAATATGAGGTAATATAAAAGTATTATACAAGGTAAATAGTAGTTTGAGTGGTAATATATCTTTCACATTATTCATTATTCCAATAATTTTTGATATTTTGCTACTGGTTACATTAATGTGAGAGTCCCAAGTCAAAAATTCATCTACCTGAACGCCTAGGTATGTAAAAGTAGGACATTGTTTTAACCCAGACCCATTCAGTAACAGTTTAACATCAAAGTAGTCGGGTCTTTTATTTTGTTTATTCCTAAAGATTAAAAATTTTGTTTTCAAAATGTTTAACGATAGTTTATTACAAACAAGCCAATTATAAACATGGTCCAAATTCATATTAATCATATGGACTAATGAATTAAAATTTACATGAGAGGCTATCAATGACGTATCATCTGCAAATAAGACATACTTAAAGAAATCTGAACAGTTTACTATATCGTTGATATATATTAGGAATAAAAGCGGGCCGAGAATCGAGCCCTGAGGAACACCTGAAGAAATTATTTTAGAATTTGATGACTGTCCATTGTATACAGTAAATTGTTTCCTATTACTTAAATAACTAGAAAACCAAGAAAGGGCTAGGCCTCTTATTCCATAATATGGTAATTTTGACAACAGTATTGAATGTGACAAAGTATCGAAAGCCTTCGATAAACCCATGAAAATGGCGATTGTATGTTTGTTTTCATTAACATATTTTAAAATTTGGTCATGAAGATTAATCAGTGCAAATTCAGTTGAACAGTCCTTCCTAAAACCGTATTGGTTTGGACAAAGTAAATTATTAATGATTAAAAAGTTGTACAGCCTGTTGTATATAAGTCTATCGAGAACTTTAGAAAACATTGGCAAAACAGATATTGGTCTATAATTACTACAATCGAATGTACTACCCTTCTTGTAAATAGGCACAACTTTGACTATTTTCATTTTATCAGGAAAGACGCCGGTTTGTATAGATAGATTACATATGTGAGTCAATGGTTTAACAAGGAAATGAACACTAGGCTTAAGAATATCAGGAGATATGTTATCATATCCGGGACTTTTTCCGGATCTAATATTCTTCACTACATTAATAACTTCACTTTCGGTTATAGGATTAAAGAACAGAGATTCTTCAAACATTTTAGGCATGAAGTCAGAAAATATTGCACTTGGTTTTGGTAATGATCGTGTGAGATCATATCCTACATTCACAAAAAAATCATTGAATATATTTGCAACATCAAACGGATTTCTACCTTAATATCTTCATGAATAATTCCTTTGGCTCTTGAAATATTGTTTCTTCCGAGAATTTTGTTTAAAAATTGCCATGTTTTCTTTAAATTACCTTTGAGTTTATCAAATATTTTCTTTTAGCAAAACGTAAAAGTGAATTTAGTTTATTACGATATTTTTTGTAAATTGCTTCGTTCACACTCGTTGGGTTAGAATGACATCGTTTATAAAGAATATTTTTTTTTCTTAATGGAATTAAAGAGAGCGCGTGTTATCCAAGGCTTTTTAATATTACTGATAATTGGAGACCGTTCTTTTAGAGGCATGTGTTTATCACAATAAAACTGAAACTCGTTAAAAAATATATCGTATGCTTTATCAGCATCATTAGTATCCAGAATATCTTTCCAATTATTGTTTTTCAGGTCGTCTAAAAAAGAGTTCAAAGCCGAAGGAGTTATATCACGGAACAAAATTCTAGTAGCCCTACTGATATTATTCAATGGTATATTGAATTCTGCTATATGAAATATGGGAAAATGGTCGCTAACATCTGACAACAATATACCAGAGGAACTATTTTCATTTACAACATTCATAAATACATTATCAATAAGTGTTGCACAATTTTTAGTCACACGAGTTGGCTTATCTATTATAGGAAAAAGACCATAAGAATTAATAGAATCAAGAAACCTTTGTACATAAAGTTGTGTATTATATTTCAATAAATTGATATTCAGGTCTCCCATAATATAACAATATCCAGTCGTTTTACATGTTGTTTCCATAATACTATCAAGTTCATAAATAAAATCAGTTACATTGCTAGACGGGTTACGATAAATAACTCCAATAATTATGTTTCTGTTATTTTGATTTTGTATACTGATAAACAATGACTCCACTCCCTGAGTATGAAATGCAATATTTTCTAGAATGGAAACAGTTAAATGATCTCGTACAAACAAAGCAACGCCACCACCGCGTCCGGATACCCGGTTTGAACTGTATAGAGTGTAGCCATCTAATGAAAACAAACTATTATTATCAGTCATCCATGTTTCTGTAATTCCAATAACGGAAAATGAATATTTCAGTAGTGTTAAATCATTATTGATACTGTCAAAATTTCTTCTTAGACTCCTTGCATTGTAGTGAATTAAACTAAATCGAGAATTATTATGGTATTTCTTGCTGAATTCATCATGATCAATGTATATACAATTAAAATCAGTGTCAAAATCTAGATCATTATTTACAATACTATCCATAAAACGAAAACCAGAACCTTACAACATAATACAATCGTATACCTTACTAGTCCAGCCGTTCAACATCGCTGGCGTTCCTCACCGGGACTTTTCGACCATCCCTAGTCAGAGTAAAAATCCTTCCATCAGTGGTCCATGTATACTTCGTGTTCTGGTGGGATGAAGTTTTGGAGAACAAGGCCTGTCGAGATGCTGTAAGATCCTCTCGGATCACGATACCGGTGTCTTTCAGTCGCGATTTCGCTCCGTACATCAATCGACGAACGTTGTAACGTGCAAACTTAACAATCAGCGGTTTGGGGCGAGCAGGTTGATCTGGAGTTTGACGTGACAAGGTCTCACGTCTCGGGTGAATTCGATGACTGCGATCGATGTCCTGCTTGTCTATGGTGACACCCATCTTTCCAGCTAGCGAGATGACGAGGTCTTCAGTGTTTTCACTGCGGCTCTCTGGAAGGCCGTAGATCCGAAGGCACTGACGGCGCGAGTATTGTTCTTGCTCTTCGAGGGAGGACTGGAGCTCCGTCACCTTCTTACTTAGTAGGTCTAAGGTCGTGGCAAGGGCGTCCATCCGTAGCTCTGATCTATTTAGCTCAAGCTTGAATGCTGCATGAAGCTCATCGGCCAGTTTCTTGTAGAGTCTATTGTAGACAGCGTCAACAATGGTGTTTATGACGGCCTTGGAACTCAGAGCATTTGTGACTTCATCAGCTATCATTGTTCGGATTTCAGCGGGAGAATTTGAATTCATGTGATTGGGGTGACCCTTACCGGTTCGTTGAGCAGCCGCGGCGTTTGATATTAATAAAACTGCAAAAATTGCCAAGTTGTACACTAAAATAGTAATTTGGAATGTATATTTTATACTGCGTTGCCAATTTAGAGTCTGTAATGATAGGTAACTATTAAAGCGCTATTATTCATGAATGGCGCAACGTACTGAATTGGAAATACACTAAAAACATTTCCAGGATTTCTTATCCTTCTTCTCACGTATAAGGTGTCATTCCTAGCATTTCCGGTTAAAAGATAATGCAAAAACATCACTAAAAGGAGACACTGTACTAAACACCAGTCGATCCCGAACAATCGTGAAAATGAAAGACAAATTGATGCGTAAACAATGATTAACTTTTGCGTAAACATGGCGTAAATTATTCGTAAATCAGACTTGACATGGCTCAGCGTCAAGCATTGGTACGCAGTATTGTGGGGCAGTGCGTGACCATAATGCGTGCAAGTGTAAATGGGGCATTAGGAATACAATGCCATGTCAGAGGCATGCCGTAAAGCGATATCTGATCCTGTATGAAGTGTTGATCCTGTCGTTAACGCTGGTACTAGACATATCAGGTCGTCATAACTCGGGTTTTGACAAGCTGTAGGTTAAATACTAAATTAGATAAATTATTTAAATTACAGAAAAAGGCCCTTCGCATATGCCTGGGATGTCCCTATCGTGCCCCTTCTGCCCCATTGTTCAGTAAATTGAAAACTCTTATTATTTTTGATTTGTGCTATTACTCCCTTGCTCTCCTTGGTTTCTTTTACTTTAAAAATAAATTACCCTCTAATATTTCTCAAATGTTCACTCTTAATTACCAGATACATAATCATGATACCCGTTTTAAGGATTCTTTTCACTTATGGCCAGTAAAAACAAATAATGCAATGAAATCAGTACGACATAATTTCCCTGTAATTTGGAACTCAATTCCCAAATGTATTTCTAATTGCAATACAATCACTTCTTTCAAAAAAAAGTTGAAGCTTTTTCTTTCTCTTAAATATGTATAGTTATTTTTCTGTTCCTATTTTTCTTTGTTGTCTATATTTGTGTTATATTTTTAGTTTTAGTTTTATCTTTTTCTATTTGTTGTCTATATCATTTCCGCAATATTTTTAGGGAACTATGCTTGTACAAGGCCCAAGGGCTTTATTTATGTAGTTCCCCATTTCATTTTCTTATTTCGTTTATGACTTATTTTGTATTTGTTTCGAATGTACTTTTTAATTGAAAATGAAATAAATGAGAATTGAATTGAATTGAATTGAAATAAGATTAAGTCCTAGTTCCTTGTCCCCTCTTCGATCTTTCTCTCCCCCCCCCCCCCCATCTCATTGCTTTGTTATTTCATATTTTTGTTCTGATTATACAAGAATCTGAGGATATCTAGACAATGAGGAAAGACCAATTTTATATAATTTCACCTTGTTTTGAACCCCTTGAACCTCTGAAGCGCATGTACAAATAAATTGAATGAAGAACATTTATGTGGAATTTGACCCAATAGCATTATTTTATATACAGGAAAAATATTACATATCAAATAACTTGGAACCCCCTCCTCTTGATTTTCCAAAAATCCGGACAAGAAACAAGGAATTAATTTTCCTTGACCTTATGCTACAGCGTCAGGGAAGAACATTCTTGAGGATTATAGCATTTTGGATATTTATCTGTCCCATACCCTTCCTATACATTACTTTATACATATCCCAATCGCGGAATAAGCCGCGTGAAATAAAAAGAGGAAGAAGAACATTTTAATTTTTGCTAAATGATGTCAGATCATATAGTCGCTATCAGAAGCATATCCGGAAAAAAGGAAATATTGAATTTCATTTTTGCAGCTACGTAGTTTAGGAACAACGGTTATAGGTAAATAGTGTGTTCATTTAACAGGACATTTTTAAAAACTGCCTAAAACTATAGACGGGGGACATGTGAGTCATAAAGCTTTCTATTCCGTAATAAGGAAAGTAGAGTACTGACATAACAATTATTTTACTGAGGGTGCATACATCTACTGATTATCTGACAAGCAAATACGTAAATGTGTAAATACATAAACATTTTCTAAAAAACAGGAAGCAAAATATCTCAGTTATATGTAACACGATGAAAACTACTTTCGAAAAGTAAACTCAAGGGCAATTTCAAAGGCCTATTGTACTGCCCATAGAAATCAGGTTCGGATTACGTAATATGCCATTGTAATGTTCGCACATTTCTAAAGGTGATATACAGGGCTATTGAAATTGCCTTCAGTTGATTTTTCCAAAATAGTTTTTATCGTGTTGTTTTGATGTGAGAGTTCATTTTCATTGTGTAACCCTCATCTTATGACCATAATCATGGTTAGGACGCTTCTAAGTTAATTTTTCACAAAAGTTCATGTCAATTGCTCACGGCTTTCATTTTTTTTTCCTTCAAAATTTCGGGGCTGCTTCAACCTGCCCAGCCCCCATGTTCCTCCATTATGGGACCTGTTAAGAAGTGCTTACTTGTAACATAATAATTTTCTAGTTATATTATTGTTCGTTGTAATGTCTTGTGTTTGTAACCAGTACTTTCTTCGTAATATTCAATTTCTGTCCAAAAGGCAATCCTTAATCCACTTGAACCTTTCAAAAGAAAAGGGACAGACCGCATTGTCATCGTTTTAACATTGGCCGAGGACAATCTTTCAAAGGAGAAAAAAATGGATAAGAAAGGGTCAAACCACTGGACACAGTGTTCATGTCAGGGCTGTTTTGACCAGGCTGTTTAACAAAGCTTCCTAACAAACAGGAATCTACTCATAGTTTCCTATAATTGGATTAAAATACTTCGTCTTAACAAATAGCACAGCAGAGGGAAGCTTTAGTATTCAAGGGTAGTCTGCAGACACATGCCTTATTTCGATACTTTGATACAATTCCATAAAGATTGACAAAGCCTAACTTCGCCAGGCTCCGGCAAATTCAAAATAAGAGCATCTATATAGTTCAGGGCCTATGGTAGTCTTACACATCAGACACTCTGTTATGCGTTTGGATTGACCAAATCGCATGCAAACTAATTCATGGCTTGGGGGAAAATTATCATCAGCGTAATGTGTATGACAATGAACAACGTTTTGGAGAGTTGGATGTCGGTGTGCCTATAACTGTATGATATACTTCTTCTGTGCTACCAAACTATACCAACAATAAACATAGATTACTTTCATATTTGCTTATTTTTATGTTTAGTAATTTGGGTCTTTGTTCAAAATGTTCAATTCGCATGAAATAATCTTCATTACGCGAAAATTTTACACAGTATTTACCTATTTCTATTTTATGAAGAGAAACTTGCCAATACAATTAAGTCCATGCAAAGACAGTGTCATGATTTTACTACATTCAAATTTTGGGATGAGATTTGCCTCCAGCTGCACAGAAGGACTTATAAGTAAGAAATCTTGGCCTTGTACTTACTTGGACATATTGTTTTCTGTGTGTATTTTTATGTCGAGAAACTAATATTCTCAAGTTACTAGGAAAAGGATATGTCAGTGTTTAATGGCCATAACTTTAGGTAAATGATTTAATGAACCCCAGCAATTTTGATCAGTCATTTCCTTTTTTCATCAAAGAAACAATTACTTATATTGGCAAGGGTCACAACAATAAAGCAAAAGACTGATATCCTGTTTATATCTTACCGAGGTTTAATTGAAATTGTGCAAACATCAAACATGAGTGACGAAACACAAATGCATATTACTTGGAGACATCATGACGATTTTGGAACTATACTATTTACTACAAAGTAACAAAGTTCAACGAGAAAGGAATGCACTTTTAGTTAAGTGATTTAACTATGTGTCATCGAGAATAATGAATAACCGTAATAAATAGAGTGCAAGTACATTTTCTTAAAACTGGTTGTAACGTGAATTTGTACTAAAAGTTCTGAGAAGCAGGATACAACAAGCCGGGTTGCACAAAGTACAAATGAAAAAAAAAAATTATGCAAAAGCTACACAAAACCGACAATTTACCAAGACCAAACAACATTCTGAACACTGACGTTATTGTTCCCAGTTACTGTAGTCATGTACATTGGAATTTTGGGAAGAAGAAAAACACACATATACACACCCGCACACGCGCACACACACCCATCCACACACACACACACACACCAATTGGCAAACATTTCTTTGGAATTTTAAAATCGAGAACATCGACAATGCTTGTTTTTCAATTCCATTTCAAAGAAGCATTCATGCCGGATAACTATGTAAATTATGTAAAGTCATGCGTGCGTCAATGTTATATCGTTAGTTACTGATTTTGTATCTGTTTTGAATATAATTTGTGAGATTGATTGTATTTGTTATAAAACCTGACTGGAAAGAAAGCAATTATAAGCTCGAAGATAAGAAACCAGTGGACCTTTGGCTTCAAGTCCTGTCCGAGGGACTTGGTAATTGATAATTCACTCCTCACCAAAGGTTACTCATTAAGAAATCACCGTTCTACTAAAATGTTCAATTGCAAATCGCTCAGTAGAGGGGAAATACAATAACCATGATCTACAAAATGAGAATATCTAATGAACATTATTAACATTCACAAGTAAAAATTAGGAAAAGTGGAGAATTGTAAACAAGTGATAAACATTTCCGGGGAAAATAATGAACCCGTCATTGCGTACCCCCCCCCCCCCCAACACACAAACACACACACACACAAACACACACAAACACATTCACATTCACATTTCATATATAACATTCCACAGCAGGAAGAGTACGATGAATATATCTATATATAAAAAAGCTCATTCCCAGGTGAGTACCGAAATAATCTAAAACATCCATTATCAGACTATCACTTTGGGTCAAGGTTTCATTCATTGTTGATCTTTTATTACCTAAAGTTGCAGACAGACCAACAAGTACCCTGAACAGATCTTCCCTATCTTAATTCAATACAAATTACGAAAAGGTTAAAGAAGGAAATAAAAAATACAAAACTCAATGCGTTTTGCCAGTATTTGGCCTAAAATATTTTCTGGCCATTCTACTAAACGTTCCATGCCGGGAGAAAGATATTCCGCCCTCAATATACCCAATATATTTATGATATATTTCCTCAACCCGGTCAATCGAACAGCTGGATTTATTGGAAATACTTCATAGGTTTGCAAGACGGAAACAGATTTTAAACCTAGGCTAAAGCCGGATGTATCATTTAAGGGGAATTCAACTAATTTTCTAAAATCAAATTAAATAGGGTCATTGCAAAACGAGCGTACAAATGATGTAAATAGTGAAATAAAGATTTGTTTACATGGTAATTATAATGTACTATAAGAGTGGCGTATACATTATTGGTCACTTGGGGCGATTAATCTTTCGGGAATAAATACTAGGAAGTATAGGTTTTGTGTTTCTCCCGTAAGCCTACGAAACATGTCTATTTCCATTTTTTTCATCCGAATCAGTGATCAGTTAACATCACCACCACAATCACCACCATCACCATCAGCATTAGAGGCAAAACAAACACATCACTCGATATGATCAATGAATGATGATTCTTTCTGAAACCACGATGTGCAGACTACAAAGTATTTGATTTCCCCTAAGTACTTCTACAAAGTAGTTAGCTAATAGACATCTTAGAGTACGAGGCAGGGAGCTTTGTGCTTGACCCCCCCCCCCCCCCACACACACACACAATACATTACAAACATTTTGGGTAACCACCACAAAATTGCGAGCCGATCAATCAGTAGTTTATATCTAGTTACTATTTCGATGACAAAATACCGTTTTACTAAGACAGACTGTCAAATGTAGGCATAGGAAAGTTGATATTCGGGCAAGCAAAGTTTGCCCCTTGACGAAATTGTGTCCGTTCTTTTCTGTTAGTTGGTAGAAACGATGTCAAAATGTCATTTTTTAAAAGTCCTTAATGGTCCTATACGATACCAAATTTTGCAAAACAATTTTCTCTCTGGCAACCAAAATTTCAAGCACAAAACAAATAATCTTTAATTCAGTGAATGTCTTACCTTTTTTTTTAGAGAGATGACTGTTATGTGAGCCTTTTCTAACACTGCCGAAATACTGCTGAAGTGCCGCCCCTGTCCTCTCACCGTCGTAGAAATAAATTGAATAAGTTCCCGTCTGGGCGTGCGCTGGTCGCACTCGCATAATGCAGCTCGTCTTCAAAATTTGAAAAAGATACGCCCTTCCTACAACGGCCTTGCGACCAGGCGCTTGAAATTATTTCCACATGCATATATACGGCTGCCCATAATATTACTGAGTCTTAATAATCTACTTGCTATCTACCATTTTGTGACATTGTTAATAATAATTAGAATAAAAGTACATGCAACAAACACTACGGGTAGTGATAGCCAAAGGAAGAGCCAGTGCGAAATATTATATCGTTAATGGGACTTATCGCTTGGAAGCCAGACTTTCAGGTTTAACGCAATGTTCATAACCTTTTGGGATATTCATAAAGGATAACTTGAAAAAGTACCTGTAACGGAGAAGATGAAGAAGAAGAAGAAGAAGAAGAAGAAGAAGAAGAAGAAGAAGAAGAAGAAGAAGAAGAAGAAGAAGAAGAAGAATAGAAGAAAAGAAGAAGAAGAAGTACAAGAAGAAGAAGAAGAAGGAAAAAAAGAAGAAGAAGAAGAAGAAGAAGAAGAAGAAGAAGAAGAAGAAAAAGAAGAAAAAAAAGAAGAAAAGAAGAAGAGGTACAAGAAGAAGAAGAAGAAGAAAAAAAGAAGAAAAAAAGAAGAAAAGAAGAAGAAGAGGTACAAGAAGAAGAAGAAGGGGGAGGAGGAGAAAAAGAAGAAGAAGAAGAAGAAGAAGAAGAAGAAGATGAAGAAGAAGAAAAAAAGAAGAGGTAGAATAAGAAGATGATGAAGAAGAAGGAAAAGAAGAAGATGAAGAAGAAGAAGAAGAAGAAGAAGAAGAAGAAGAAAAAGAAGAAAAAGAAAAAGAGGGAAATAAGAGATAGAATAAGAAGATGATGAAGAGGAAGGAAAAGAAGAAGAGGTACAAGAAGAACAAGAAGAGCAAGAAGCAGAAAAAGAAGAAGAATAAGAAGAAGGAGAATAGAAAGAAGCCCATATAGGTGTATCACTCCGAGAGTTTGGAGATTATTATGTTCAAACATAATACCAGGCTGCTAAGGCCAAGTGAAATTGATTTATAGTTTCTCGTCCAAATTTTTCGAATAGGAAAAAGAAGAGGCATGTTATTCTATCCATCACACACTACAAATGCTATTGGTTCACTTTCAAACCTAAATCTTTGAAATGAAATTTGATATAACTACAGGGGTTCAAAAAAGGTGAAAGTGCACTAGATACATGTATTTTGTTATTCTAATTGTCTAGATTTTATCAGTTTATTCTTAACATCAGTTACCGTTGACTACTTAATTTCTTTCATTCCCATAGGATCAGTACGCCCCCCCCCCCCCCCCTCCGGTTCCTGTAGGCAATGGGCTAGCAAACAAACAAACAAACAAGCAAACAAACAAAATACACACAAAATGAGGTAGAAATAAGGAAAGTGGATGGGGACAAGATTGAAACTAACGATCAATTTTATTCGAACTTTCCAGATCTTTACAAGTTTATGCAAACGATGTTGTTGTTTTTTTTCTTCAGATCTGATAACTGTAACGGAAGGCAATAATGCGGGTTATAAGATTGCTGCGGGTTATAATATTGCGGTGCAAAAACAGACTTTCCTTGCTGGTGATACGTGTGCACTCTAGGTGGTTGTCTGTACCTGGCCCCTAACCGAACACGTCATTCTACTCCGGAAATCCACTTTCTTTAAGATAGGTAGAATGCAAATGTGAACAGGATATTGTTCAGGAATTTTCAGGATAGTCTACCTCCTAAATGTTTGCATTTAGATGGTTCGGTCAACCCCCCCCCCCCCCCCTATCTGTTAATCCCGCATGCTCTTTCTCCTTCTCTCTCTCTTCATTAATCCTCACTCCTTTTCCTTTTCTCTTCCTTGCTCCTTACCCCCTTTTTCTCTCTCCCTCTCTCTCTTTCCCCTTACAACACCCCCTCAACATTGGATAAAAAGGGAATGTGCATGGTTGCTGTGTAAATGATAATAATATTGATAATAATAATAATAAAGATGAAAATGATAATAATAATTATAACAATAATAATAATAAAAAAGTAATAATAATAAAAAAGTACTCATAATGATTAAAAAAAAATAATAAATAAATAAAAAATAATAATAATATTATTATTAACCTGCACTGAAAACATACCTCTTCTATTGATTGATATAGTACTCAGTAGTGAATGCCAATGCTATGGTGGCCCTGAAGGGACATCGTAAATCGTGAATATCTTCGCCAATATTTACGACCAACTCTGCAATATCGCGCATTTAGTCGGCAATATCTGCGCCAATATTCACGAATCGTCGTGAATTTCGTCTTGAATATTTGCGAACATATTCGCGACGAAATTTGCGACTTTGCACATTTCGTCGTAAATATTAGTGAAGATATTCACTACAAAATTTGCGACGAGTCACACATTTTATCGTGAATTTATTAAGTACCTAAGTGGTCTATCTCACTGGATGGAACTTGGCTGGAATCCAGCCGGAAAGCCAATTTGAGGAGTGTCACAAACTGTAATGATCTGAAAATTAAAAGATGACAAAATAGCAATATAGAAAATCATAAACTTACCTGGTAGAATGAAATCACAAAGATCAGGTTTATAATTATTCATGTAAACATTATCTATCATAATAATCGCATCCATGTGCGGCGATTTCTAGTCACGGCTGTGGGGGGGGGGGGGGGGGGGGGCTATTTTTTCTGTCAGGAATTGCGCCACCCGACGAGAGAGGGCAGTATTTGAGGGTCAAGAGCAGAGCCATCCATACACAGAGTTTGGCCAACTCGGCTTTAGTTGGGCAGAACATGGCGTATATTCCTTTGTTACATGCTTGCCTAACAAAGCAACATGCCGCCATATTGTTACCCAATAGAGCAGAGTTGGCCAAACTATATGTATGGATGGCACTGGTCAAGAGGGGTGACAATATGGTTTATTTCGACAAGACTAGTCGGCATGAATATTCATGAAAAAAAAATTGGGTATTATAATAAAACTAGCTGAAGCAGCCCGTGGACATATCATCAACGGGCGCTAGCTGTGTTTATGATTAATCACAGTACCGTATATTTGTCACAATAATCAAGTGAATAAAGAAAAAAGTCGGGTAATATGTTATTTTTTTACCAAGAAATATTTACAACATGTGAGTATGTGTTATTTATCCAAATCTTGCATGAGTTCTGAAGAAAATACATTTTCATCTTGATGAAGACTAAATGACGATTGTTTTACTTTATGAATGACTGAATAATGATATTTATTTATGTTACGTCGGCCCTGTGGCCTATGGATAACACACGATCTCATTTACACCTAGGCGGGATTCTCGCATACAGAGCATGGATATAATTATGTCCAAATAGTATATCCATGAATAGAGCTAGAGTGAGCGATTTGATCTTGCCATGTTTCTGTGGTTTAATACTCAGAGAAATTAAGGCCATAAAACATAACATGCATAATTAGCGGAACGTCCCTTATAAAGAATGCAAAAATTAGAAAAAAAAAGAAAGAATTTATTTTCTTTTCTTTTCAGGGGGATTATGGCCCCCTTATAAGTCTTGGGAGGACCGACGGATTGACCTTTCCCTACCGTACCCCCTCCCCAACCCCATCGGCCTGCCGTCACCCCCAGCGCGAGGGTTAGTATCCTATACGTATTCATATCATAGTGGAAATATTTTCGAAGGAAATTTTGGTGGGGGGGGGGGGGGGACTCCTTCTTTACACTGTGGCAACCGATATTCCTAAGTGAAATAAAGAGTCCTGAAATATGAAGTGGCCGAATTCCCCCCTTTTTTTCTTACATCTAACAGTTACATGTTCCTCCCGGCTTCACCCTGTCTCATTGAACATCAACCCCCACAAAAAACAACAACAACAAACAAACAAAACTATTGTATCACAGAAATTAAGTTCGACTAAGAAACAGCCCCCCCCCCCAAAAAAAAAAAAAAAAAAAAAAAAAAAAAAAACGCCAACAAAATAACAAACAAAAAAAACCTGTTGAAAGTTTAACTTATAAAGTAATGGAATGCTTACATAAATCAAACTTCCAAAGGAGCCGAATTTTTACAAATAAAAGGCAGAACAGTTTGCGGGCACCAGAATCGATCCGAATCGATCACGACGACCGCCCCCCCCCCCCCCCCGATGTCTTAATGAGACCTGTACATCATCCACGTAAATCACTTGCTGAATTAAAAAGCAGATTGCAGTAGGAGCAGATTTTGATACTCTAAACAGGGAAACCCGTCTATCTCTGATTTTTATACCATTATTAATAGCGATTTTATATCTTGCTTAAGGTATTTTACATCCTATTTGAGGATTACATCATCATGATAGACCCCTTTTAACCAAAAAGGAACCGTAAAAGAAATTTAACCTACTTTGGAACACACTACAGAACTATATCCCCCCCCCCCCCCTTCCGCGGATCTATCATCTCTGAATTTGCTGCCCTTTTTCTTGATTTTTTCTTTTTTTTTTATACCCTAAACGCGTAATCCGAGTTATGCGCTTATTGCTGAAAAGGTACCCTTCTTATCCGTTTTCATGTACGTGTACCGGCTTCAATGAGACATGTCCCCCCCCCCCCCCCCCCCCCCCCCCCGCCGTGAAACCATAGAGTTACACACGCACTAAACTGTTATGTAACCATGAAGCTACAAATACATGGAGCAGTACATGTACATGTGCGAACAAATAACACGTGCAGTTGTATACTCTGAAGCCAATATACACATGCGGATATGGCCTTGGAGAATACGTCACGTTGTTCTTTGGCAATACACCAATGAAGTTTCTCCCCTTCACAGGTAATCGGTATGGGTTGGGGGCATAACAGAAGGTACTTTTCCGTGCTACCACAGTGAGCTGTTCCATCGACAGAAATATTACTCCCTCCGGAAATTCAATGTTTAAAAATGAATTTATAAAATTTGGACGGCACTTCAGCACTTAAAAAGTGCCTCCCAACCATCTGGGGACTATTCCCCGCCCGTGGGTACCAAAAGGTGGGGAGGCATCTATTCAAACAAAAGAAAAGGCCCCATATCCTTAGCGTATTATATATAAAGATGAGCGAACCAATCTCGCAGTTCCTTGTGTGGCGCATTCGGATCCACGTTGTGCTTGTAATGATTGAAGCACGAGTTCGAGTCTCGGCAGGGTATAAGGGTAGAATTTAGGAACTTATCAATGGCAAAAGTTTCTTTTGCTGAAATAAAGTAAGGTGAAACTTTGAGAAAATACAAGTCTTAAAGTTGTAGTCTCTCTCAAAGTCTCCAAAACTGGGCCTCTTGGCGCTCAAATACTGCCCTCTCTTGTCAGTGGCGCAAATCCTGACAGAAAAAAAAAAAAAAAAACATATACGCGGCGGGGGGGGGGGGGGGGGGGGGGAGGACGCGACTAGCCTTACCATTGGTTGCTATACACTCTTCAAAATCTCCGTGGGGGACTTGTCTCCCCCCGACCAACCCCCCCCCCCCCCCCCTCGTGGGATCGGCGCCAATGATATATATATATATATATATGGGTATATATAATAATAATAATAATAATAATAATAATAATATAATATAGAATACTTATTAAGCGCATAATAACTCGGATAGTTCTCTATGCGCTTTACAATCATTTTTGAAAATACATGCATACATATATATCATAATAACATTTTAAATGGGAACATAGAATAAATTTAATACAGGTAAGAACAATTAGAACAAGAATTAATAAATCAAGGCATCAATCATTAGCTAATTGTACAATTAACTAGTCTGTATTATGAAAATTCATCCACCCTGTGGAACCAAACACCAACCAGCTCGAGGAAAGTGCACGTATAGGACGGCCTCAAGAACACCTTGAAAACAAATAAGTCTTCAAGGCACTTCTGAATCCGTCAATGCTCTCAACCCCCCGAAGCTGGTCAGGAAGCCGATTCCACAAGGTAGGTGCTGCTGTTGAAAATGCATGATCGCCATATGTTTGAGTAGATGTAGAAGGAACAGTAAGTAAATTCTTAGCGGGGGAACGGAGATTTCTAGCAGGTATATATGGAGTAATGAATCAAAGAGGTAAATTGGGCATTTGTGGGTAACAACTTTGTGACACAACATTAGAATTTTATAAATAATTCTCTCCTGTATAGGTAACCAATGGAGGCGTGACAACATGGGTGTAACTGGATATCTCCCTTTTACATGTTCAACAAGTCTGGCAGCCCTATTTTGTTCAATTTGCAATTTTTTGATATCTTTCTCAGGTAAACCAAAAAGAAGAGAATTACAACAATCAATTCTGGAAGAAACAAATGCATGAATAAGTTTCTCAGTGGTTTTTTTATCAAGGAAATTCCTTATCTGCCCGATTTTTCTAATTGCTGACATTGCTGAAGGACATGTAATTTTGAGATGGTATTGAAGTTGCAAATGATTATCCATGTGTACAGCCAGGTTTCTTACCACTTTTGTCTCAAGGACATTAAGACCGTCAACTACTACAGAGGCAGGGTAAATGAATCAGCTCAGTCTTTTGGGCGTTGATCTTTAATTTATTAATTTGAGCCCATGTAACTATGTCTTTAAGGCAGTTATTAACATGTAGAATGGCTGCCTGCTGATCACATCAAGAGTACGTCACATATATTTGCGTGTCATCAGCGTATAACATCGAATTCAGTCCATGGGAAGAAACAATGTCGGCGATAGGAGCGCTGTACAACGTATAGAGGAGATGCCCGACGACCGATCCCTGAGGTACTCCGCATTTATTGCCGACAGAACTGGAGAGTGCCTCCCTTACCTTCACGACATGAGACCGCTCAGACAAGTAAGAAGTCAACCATTTAAGAACCGTACCATCTAGTCCCAAACGATGTTGCAGACGATCAAGCAAAATGGCGTGGTCGATGGTGTCAAATGCCGAACTAAAGTCCAGCAAGACTAGAAGAACTTCCTTCCTTTGATCCAAAGTCAGAAGAATGTCATTCTGGACACAGACAAGCGCAGTTTCAACACTATGAAACTGTCTATATGCCGACTGTAGAGGGCTGTGCAGATTGTTATCAATGAGATACTCCTGAATTTGTTTCACTGCCGCTTTTTCGATCAGTTTTCCAAGAAAACAAAGATTGGAGACAAGACGGTAGTTTGACAAATCTTGAGGAGAAGTGTCGCTCTTCTTTATCAGTGGCATGACAACAGCTCTCTTAAGGCCGGCAGGCATGACTCCAGAGCCAAGACTGACATTAATTGACGCTGTGATGAGTGGAAGTAATATTGAGACACATCTCTTGGTGAGTGATGTCGGCAAGGGGTCTAGAGGAGATGTGGAGGACGATGATGATTTTATCATTCCTATAACTTCATCCTCAGTAACACTTTCAAGTACCATCATCAAGGAGGCAATTTTCAGGCAGATCAATAGAGAGAGTCACACTGCTGCATTGACGAAGTTCCTCTCTCAGCTTTTCAATCTTATGGTGAAAAAAGATCGCAAAGTCATTTGCCAAAGTTTCATCATTTTCATGTTTTGGCAAGAGATGATCTGTCGTCTTTGATGTCAGATCATTTACAACCTTAAAAAGTCTTCGTTGATCACAGGATAAAACTTTACTCCTATAGTACTCAGTCTGAGCCTGTGACAGATGATGATAGTATGACCGGCATTGCGATTTGTATATATCCTTGTCAACTTGCAATCCAGATTTCAACATGCGTCTTTCACATCGCCGTCGAAGTTGTTTTTCACGACGTAAAGATGGAGTATACCAAGGCGTATTTGGGCGGATAATAACATCTCTGTCAGTAATCGGTGCATGAGCATCAAGGACCTTTCGCAGTGCCATATCATAAAAGGATGTCAAAGACTCAATGTTGTCAGCAACATCAACATAAAGAGCAGATTTGAGATCATATAGAAAGCTGTCAATGTCAATGTCCTTAAGATTACGACCTGAAAAATGTTTCTTAATGACTTTTAGCTGACCCATTCGCAACCGACAGATCGCCGCGGCATGATCAGAAGGTAAATAGCTACACTTTTGAAAACTGAATGCAATGCCATCATCTCGACCAGTTATAATCAAGTTTAATGTATGACCAGATGAGTGGGTTGGAAAGTCAACATGGTTCCTAAGGGTGAATAAATACAGTAACTCCGTAAACGCTACAGACTCTGCATTATCAGCATTGTCCATATGGGGGTTAAAATCATCAGCAAGTATGATTTTCTTTCTAGATATATGCAGACCTTCCAGCAAGGATGCCAATTCCTCGAAGAATTTCGCTGGTGTACACCTGTTCTTCCGTGTATACGGCGGGCGATAAACTACCAAGAACCGAACTGCGTGTGCCGGAGCATTCGAACATGAAATACAGAAATCTATATACTCGAAAGACTGCACACTGAGAGGTTGGTTCAGCATCACGTTAAAGCCCCTGTGCACAAGAATGCCAACCCCTCCTCCGACAGTTTTACTTCGTGGTATCTGATGTTACACAAAGTTTGGAAGTGTATCCCGGATGTTCGCAAGAGCACGTATGTCCCGGTCAGAAGCTGTTAATAACCATGTTTCGGTGACTGCTAAAATGTCGATCTTCTCAAGCTTCACAAAATCACATAAAGCTGTTGCCCTTCCTCTTGCTTTAATTGACCTAGCGTTCCATACCGCAAACTTAACCGACAGTTCTTTATTGCTAGAGTTAATTTCTGGAATACTAACAACATTTCGCTTACGTGTCTTCTTCATGGAAGAATTCGATGACTCACGGTTTGAGATGCATGGTTCAATGTAATTTGTCATCCTGATAATATTTCCATTTGAAAATAGGATTCGTTTGCGATGGGTGTGAGATCTATGGCCCCTATGGGTTTTGTGTTTACGGGCAATGCCCAGCATGCCCAGGGAGTCGATTATGGCCCATGTGTCTCTACAAAGACCATTATAATGCGGACAAACTCTTCCAAGCTTGTAGAGAGTGCCTATATCATATGCAAACTTTTTGCTGGCATGAAGAGAGGATGATGCAGTGGCACTAGCATCATAGGTGAAAGGGCCAGGGTTTGGACAAATATCACCTGCTCTGAGAATAGAACAACAGTCAGTTGCAATGGTGTTACTATAGCACAAAATATTCCTTCCGATGTATTTCACAGACTTCAGTCCAGAATGACCCAAAGAAACTCCTATACTATTTACTGTGCTGGTGGTGGTTGCACATTCTATCTCAGGAGCACTGGTCAAGACACGAAGAAACAGCACAAAGAGAAGATGGCAATGCTTGAACTCTCCCATTGTTCCGTCCCGATGGATTAAGTAGCAAACAATGAACACTGGTCATTAGAGTCCGGGATTAACTGATGAACAGAGTCCAGTGATGTGTGAAGCTCTAAGTGTCATGGCTGTGAGACATATATTAGTGAATTTCAGCTCCAAATTAAAAGCCAAAATCAGAATCGTCAAGTTGCAGCTAAATCATACTTTAATGAAGTTCACAACTTGTCCTCCGGGGTCAGTGAATGATAACAAATCATATGACATAAACCAAATACACAATCTCCAACAACAAACATAAGTAAAACACCTTGAAGGAGAGCACTTGTAGAGGGGCCACCATAAGCGCACACCTCATACTTTCTTATATATATATATATATGAAAAAGAGGTATTAAACTTTGAATCTATCAGTTAGCGTTCACAGAAAATACCAAAAGAAGCGACTTGGGATGTTGAAGAGCAAGGTCTGATCGAAAAAATGGTATTTCATTTCATATTTTTATTTATTTATCTATTTATTTGATACAGGGTGGCCCATTCAACAACAGTTGGTCTCCCATGGGGCCCCAACAAAAAACATGATACAGAATGCATATATATATATATATATATATATATATATATATATATATGTACAGATGAAATCATTCAAAATATAAATACAATAATATCGAGTAAAATATGATTATGATATAATATAAGCTATATGTCTTTCCGAACTTTTCTTTGAATGATATAACCCCCCCCCCCCCCCCATTATCCCATATGATATTACACGTAGAGTATGGAAAATGTCCGTCTGCAAAAAGACCAGTCCGCTATGGTCAGATGGTCAAATACATATAACTTTTAATGAAATATCATTTTTTTCGATAGATTAGACCCTGGTATTCTACCTTCACCTATTCGCTTCTTTCGGTATTTTCTGTGAGCGCTAGCGGACAGATTAAAAATTACCCCTTTATAAAAGGAAAAAGACAGTCTACAAGACTAGTCCACTTTCAAGTGAGATGCGATCATCATGGTCCCGAGAAGGGGGGGGGGGAGGGAGACGGGGGGAGACTCCCCCCCCCCCCCCCCCCCCCCCCACCGGACATTTGAAAGATTGTACAGCAACCAATGGTAAAGGCTAGTCGCGTCCCCTATTCAGGACGAGTCTTGGATATTGGCGCAGATATTGGCAACTAAATGTGCGATATCGCAGAGTGAGGCGTGAATATTTGCGAACATATTCATGATTTACAATGTACCTTCAGGACAACCATACATTTTCCGGCAGCTTTCTTATTTTTTTTCTCTTCTTTCTCACCTTTTTCAATTGCCCAGTCTTAAATAAAAGCTTGACCAGAAGATATAAACAGTCGAAACAACTTTAGCCTGTAAGAATGAAATATGAATAAAACAATAAAATATAAGAATAAGAATGCACTCAATGAGGAAGCAAAGATATTTTAAATCACCTGACAATTTCAAAATTTGATTAGTATTTGTCTTTCTAAAGCTTGCAAATGCCGTAAAGCGTTTAGTTCCAGAAAAAAGTTAATGCTTGATGACGAGAGCTATTTTTTTATTTCAAGCTAGCCTCTGTTTGCCGGGAAAAGCCTTTGTTCTCCAAACAAGCTAAGGCTTGTTCTTGTCAGCAAACTCTGACTGTTCTGACAGGATGATAATTCTAAGCAAATGCTTGTCTTTATAAGCATTTGCTTTGCATATGCAATTCGAAACTTTTTCTTGAATCTGGAACATTTTACTTGCTAGTATTTGCTTGTTTTGAACTAGTACGAATGCAAGCGAAAGGTTAGAAAAGGGAGTTGGCTAGGTTTTATTGATAGCATTCTCTTTTAACTGAGACGTTCGAGCTTTATACTTTCAATACACCCCGAACTAGTGGGATTAGACTGATTTATAACATAGCTTAAAACACAATGTTTGTCCTTCACGTGCTCTGCCGTTTCCTTTGTCTTTAACCCGTTAACTCGTCCTAATACCAGGGTAATAATAGTCGGCATTTTGCGCAATTAGGATGTGCTTTCATGTTTGATATAGTATCACTTTTTTCTCTTGACATGAATTCTGTCATAGATCTGATTGATATTTCAAAGAGAGCATAATATTTCATTTCCATATGAACATGATGAAGGCTATACAGAAAATGGATTCGTGTAAGAATTGACGCATGCATGACATGTCATGTATATTCAGCACATTGATTTCAGAGGCCTTGCCACCTTTCTTGAAAGTCAACGTGTAGAGGACAGCATAATGTATGAACAATGAAAGCACATTGATACTACCATGGTTGATACAACCCTTTTCTCTCTCTGCACGAATGCTGTCATACCGGTTGATGTCTCAAGAAGGATATATCTATTTTCATTTCCCTATGAACATGATGAACATATTGGAGATTTAACAGAAAATGAGAGTTGTTTATGTTGAATTAATGTCTTTATTTAGCAGGACATTCATGTACCCTTTCATTGCTTCAGGAAATCACGAACCGCTTAGAGGACAACATGTACATTAATGATTATTGAGCAGACATTTGAAGTAGATGAGAATGACTGGCAATTTCGCCATTGAGACAGTTTCGTTTTTATAAAAACAACGAGGTGCATGAACTATACTCAACCACAAAAGCAATTTCCCCCTGACACTTTCCGGTATAACCATGATAACTCGAGAAATATTTGATGACATCTGTTCATTGAAATAACAAAGGATGCAGAATTTTCTTACCCACATTTTGATTATTTTTTTTTAAATTATATTTTCAAAATGAAGTTATTGTTTTTATTGCAGTCGGTACAAGGAAAAAAAAAAAACTTTGCGTTTCACAACAAATTACAATGTGTCCCGTTTGTACTCTGTTAAATTCATTTGTTCATGTACAGGCACATAACTTGCATTTCAAATTCATAAGACTGCATTGAAAAAAAAAATCATAATTTTTGATACAGTTTCATGAATCGAGATGAGAAATTAGGTGTCTTTACAAGAAATCTAGAATTGAAAAGATTATAGAGCCTACACCGTGCATTGTATTTTGAAACACATAGTGTCTTTCTTTCTTGTGTACCGACTACAATAAAAAATAATAATTTGATTACGAAAACATAATCATTTGGTTTACAAATAATCCAAATGTAGATAATGAAATTCTGCATACTTTTTTAATGAAAAGATTTCATGAAATATTCCTCTTGTTATATTAAAAAGTATCTACGGAAACTTAGGTGTTTTGTTAAGTATATGTATGATATGGAAAAATACATCTTCAAAATAAGAGACACGTTAAAGAGAAGATTGAGTTCTGGGAAAGGTGAACAATAATTTGTGACCTATTCATTCCTTATATCATATATATGTCAGTTTGGAAGAACATCAAAGAACAAGTTGAAATTAAAAACTTTACAGACGACGCAACATTACAAAAAACGTTTTCATCTTTAGATTTTAAGATAACTCCGAATGAAGTTTTAGGATGCATTCAAAAATTGAAAAGGAACAAAGGCCCAGGAAATGATTCAATTTTAAACGAAATGCTGAAGGCCGGACAATTTGTGTTGTCACCGACACTGGCAAAGATCTTTAACCTAATTTTAATCAGTGGTTGTTTCCTTGAAAACTGGTCAGTCAGCTTTCTAAAACCGCTTTATAAAAGTGGATCAGTGTGTGACCCCTCAAATTATCGAGGAATATGCCTATCCAGTTGTCTTGGAAAATTATTTTGTTCGGTTTTAAACCAACGTTTAGTACAGTTCCTTGAAGAAAATGAACTTTATTAACCCAACCAAATTGCCTTCAGAGCTGGCCACAGAACGTCTGACCACATGTTTGTCCTGAAAACCTTAATAGATAAATATGTAAGATGTCGTGAAAAGAACGAAAAGAACAAGTTATATATATGTTTTGTAGACTTAAGGAAAGCTTTTGACAATGTTTGGAGAGATGGTCTTTGGTATAAAATGTTAAAACAAGGTATTGGCGGAAATTTTTTAAGAGTGTTACGTGACATGCTCAAAATGTAAAGTATCCATAAAATTAGACGAGGGCGCCACCCCATGTTTTACCACAAATACCGGAGTAAAACAAGGGTGTGTCATTAGCCCAACATTATTCAATCTGTTTTTAAATGATGTGGTAGATATTTTTGAAACATCAGTTAGTGAACCCGTAACGCTACATGCCAAGGAATTGAATTGCATAATGTATGCAGACGATCTCGCAATTATTTCTAAGTCCCCCCAAGGAACGCAGTACTGTCTAGATAAATTTACTCAATACTGTAAGTCCTGGATGTTGAATATTAATGTCTCCAAAACTAAATTAATAATATGTACTAAGTCAGGCAGGTTGAACGAAAAGTGTACATTTGAAATAAATGGGGAAAAAACTTAGCTCGCTAAAGGAAATGAAATATTTAGGGATTGTTTTTAGTAACGATGGATCGTTTAAAACGGCGTCAAGGAACTTAGCTGATAAGGCCAGGAGAGCATTATTTAAACTTTATAAATCTTTCGGAAATTATACTCCCAGTATAAAAACGTTATTACTCCTTTATGATTAATTGGAAGGTATCCTCAACTCATTGAAATTGCAATAAACATGCTAAAATATTGGATACGAATACGAAGTGTGGATGGAAATAGCCTAGTCTATAAATCGTTCGAAGAAAACAATAATTACGAACAATTAAAACTGGATTTATTTGATGATAGGGATACCCGTAACAGAAATAAACTCAGAACTTTCCGACAATTCAAAAGTAAAATCAAGCAAGAAAATTATCTATCTTATATCAAAAATATAAAAGTAAGGAAAAATATCACTAAACTCCGATTAAGCGCACATAACTTACCCATAGAAACGGGAAGATATAAAAGACCAGAAAAACGCCCCCTCACTTACGAATATGTGAAGATTGCAATATGAATTTAGTAGGAGATGAATTTCATATAGTGATGAAATGTGAAAAATATAAAGTTTTGCGATTGGATTTTCTTTAAAAAAATTAACAATTTGGAAGAAAACATTAGGAACTTGGAATGCCAGGGAAAATTCATAAATATAATGAAATTATACAATGAAGAAAAAATAAAAATCTTTTCTTCGTTAATCAAAAACCTAATTGCATTGAGAGGTAACTTTTAAAAGAAAAAAAAAATACAATACGATACAATTTTGTTGATACAATTAAGTATATAACCCTATTATCCCCTTTACACTCCCGTTCTTTTTTCCACGTATTTGACCTATTGTATTATGTTATATTGTTATATACTAGTACTATCTACTACAATGATCCCATCTATAGATGAACAAAGCAAAAGCATAATATTACTGTCTTTGTTTTTACACTAATGACTTACAGCATCCTTTAACATTGTAGCTTTATTAAATGTGCATGACTGTATCATTATGTAGTTTAAATGAAATTTGTCACTGTTGCCTTCTCTGTACTTACTTTACATTTTTGTATTATGATCTATGATCTATTTTGTTATGCTCTATTACCTTCTTTGTATCTATTATCTTCTTAAAACACCTTATCTTTGCCATAGGCAATCGTCATTTATAGTTCTATTCTATTTATATCTTGACATGCATATTTTGGGGGATATATTATGACTTATATTTCTTGTTACTACCTACTTAATATATTTATGAATTCAGGTGGATAAAACAAAAGACTAAATTTCAAAGCTTGGAGTGTACATTTTCCGTAGATATGCATGTAAAACATAATAATATCCTTTAGGTTACTATCCTAAATTATTATGAATTCACTGCCCATATTTTGCATTGTATTATTTATGTATTTACCTTCCATTTGACTTATGTTATACTTCTGATGTTCACTCCAAATATTTTGTATCTATATTTTGTTATATGTATGATACACTCTGTTATATGTTTATGAACAGAATATTGATGTAAATCAATTATCTTTAATGAAATTCAATTCAATTCAATTCATCACAGTAGAAATGTTCCCTAAAAAGGATTGCTCCTCAGCTGCCCTCATATTCAAGTTATGACCAGAAATAGCTGAAATATTAGGGCCGAACATACTTATAATGATATGCCACATATGTATGTAGTCTCATATACCCGTTTATGTGTGCAGTGCATGTGCTTTTCATCGAGATTGGGTCTATTTTTAAATCATTGTGATGATTCCAAATCATCACAGCATACATCAATTCATATGTAGACATGATCAGCCTTTCCCAATTGCTATATGAGACAGTTTTTTGCACAATGACATCGCATGACCAGAACTCAACTTTATGATTGCATGCATGTAGTACTCCTTTAACCGTCAGTAAACATGGCAAAGGTGTGTATCTATTCTCCGTCTTACCAAACCTCCCAGTGAGGTAGTGTGGGTCCAGACATGAAGGGGGTGCGAACATTATTATTATTATTTTTTTTTTTTTGGGGGGGGGGGGGGGGACAGCGTCCTTATTCATTGGATGAAATGCAAATTAACAAGGCAATTAATTAGATGAGGTCTTGAAGGGGGTCGTAGAGTCTTCTCTTCAGGTTCACTTCACCCCCTCTTTTTTATGCTCTTTCCATTTTTTTTTTCTGTTTCTGTTTTCCACTTATTCACCTGGGATGGGGGAAGGCACATGATTATCCTATGTCCTCTTAGCTACGCCCTGAACATTCTTAAAATTGACACAGGTACTCCAGAAGCTCTTGCAAAGGATCAGATTGTAAGAACTAATCACTCCCCCAAATCTAGTTCATCGTGATAATAATAAACTGTGCCATGGCTACGGGGTCTTCTGCCTTCTCCCTGACCGAATGGTGAAAACAGAATATAAATGATGGGGGGGGGGGGGGAGAGAAAAGAGAGAAAGGGAGAGGTGGCAGGAAATGAGAAACGAAGATGATACGGCCCTTCAAACATCCTCGTTCACTCAATGGCATGGTTCTCTCGCACTCTTATTTACCGAGTAAAATCAGTCCCCATCTAATATCTTACGTTCATGATATTTAGTCTCCACAAGTGTACAGGTGTTGTGGTCTAGTGGATAAGTCACCGAAACTGCAGATCACAAGGTACGGGGTTCGAATCCCACTACGACACTAACGTCCTTTGGCAAGACACTAATCTACATTAGCCACCTTTCAACGGGTCCACCCAGGTGAAAATGGGTACCTGATAAATTTATGCTTGAGCAATAGTTATTTTGGCGGCTCGGCTATAGCCGGGGTAATGTCTAAGCGCCATGAGCATCACTGCTTGACGGATATGAGCGCTATATAAGTCATTATTAATATTATAAGCATTATTAAGTTAAAAGGTGACCCAAGAGTAACATGTTAAGTGTAGTTTTCAACATAGCCTCAAGAAGTAATGGCTTTCATTCGTGTGCTCCGTTTCTATATTCTATCACCCCATTCTACCATGGTTTCTGGATTCTACGCGATTATGAATTGCATTCACCATTAACCTGCTTATTAACGTAAATACGTCATCCCGATTTGTATTCTAAAAAGAGCACCATTCATCAAAGTTCTCGTGTATCTAACTTTTGATATGAAGATTGTCAAGATATGGCGGTCGTGTCATCTTGAATTGACGAGTATGTTTTCAGCACATTTATTCATTTTGGACACTATTCGTTTCCAAAATCTCGTCTTAGAGTGTGACAGTTGTAGGTTATAAGAAACTGCTAATGGCTTTTCGCAAATAGGATTACTGGCAACAGGGGCGGATCCAGGATTTCGTATAAGGGGGGGGGGGGCACACAAATGCAGGATTGTCAACTTTGGGAAACTGCTTGGAGGGAGACCCCATATTTTTTTGTGGTCTCGCCAGCCCTCCAAAAGTCGCTCAGTGGGGGGGGGGGGGGGGGGGGTTATGGGGTCCAGTTCTCCTCCATAATTCTCTGACAAGCAACAACAACAAAAAAATAAAAACCAAAAAAAAAAAAACCCCCCAAAAAAGGGTTTCTGGTCGAAAGGGGGGGGGGGGGGGGGGCACAATCGCAAATAGAAGGGGCACAATGCATTGTTTTCCCTCAAAGGGGGGGGGGGCACGGGCCGGGATTGCCCCCCCCCCTAAATCCGCCACTGACTAGCAATATTGGCAGTGATGTTTGATCACAGTCTATAATAGATATGTATCAGTCGAGGCTTGCTCGCAGACGTTATAGGAACGATTTATGGAAATATGTATTAGGGTCATTTGAAATTTGAAACCGACAAATTAAATTCAATAGAGTAAAAAAATAAATATTTGTCTTATTCATTGTTCATTGAATTATATCAATCATTTATTATGATGAACAGAAGGGAAATCAGTGCCGATGCAATAAAATCATTGTCATGGTCGACAGACCAAAATTTTTTGGTCATGGCGACCAAAAAAAAAAAAAAAAAATCGCCAGCTCTCCGAAAGTCGCTCAGGGGGGGGGGGGGGGGGGGGGGGTTATGGGGTCCAGTTCTCCTCCATAATTCTCTGACAAGCAACAACAACAAAAAAATAATAAAAAACAAAACAAAACAAAACAAAAAAAAGGGTTTCTGGTCGAAAGGGGGGGGGGCACAATCGCAAATAGGAGGGGCACAATGCATTGTTTTCCCTCAAGGGGGGGGGGGCACGGGCCGGGATTGCCCCCCCCCCCCTAAATCCGCCACTGACTGGCAATATTGGCAGTGATGTTTGATCACAGTCTATAATAGATATGTATCAGTCGATGCTTGCTCGCAGACGTTATAGGAACGATTTATGGAAATATGTATTAGGGTCATTTGAAATTTGAAACCGACAAATTAAATTCAATAGAGTAAAAAAATAAATATTTGTCTCATTCATTGTTCATTGAATTATATCAATCATTTATTATGATGAACAGAAGGGAAATCAGTGCCGATGCAATAAAATCATTGTCATGGTCGACAGACCATGGCTGCCTGGGCAGGAAAATGCACCTCTTAATTAATTATGTCTAACGGATAGATAAAGTAGATAAGATTTATTAGCTCTATAGACCCCACCCCCGTGGTACAATATTACAAATATATGAATATATATTCATCACACCTGCACTGTGAACATCTATAATAATAATGAACAATACAATTGAAAAAAAAAAAAAAAAAAAGCTTCTTTAATTTCTTTTGAGTGAGAGTGTGCAACAAGATCATCTGCTCTGAGAGTATTCCTCGATAAACTACAGTAAGGAAAAGGCGACTGTTTTAAAGACAAAACTTATCAAGTAATACCTTTTTTTTTTTCCACTGAAAGTACACAATACGGGGCCAAAGGGGTTTCATTTTCAATACCTAACTGGTTCACATGATGTTGTGAGTGCAAGCACAGCTAGAGGAAAATAAAATCTTGGTTAATAGGATTGAAATATCTTATGTTTTAACATGTTTTACGGATAATGCACAACAGGCCAGAAAGCTGATCCTTTTTCGAATGCCACTTTCGGAAACGAAAAACGAACATTAAAACACCGTCACGCACCCTCTTAGCTGTAGGGTTAAAATGTACTTCATATAATACACTATTAACCTAAGTGACATCATTGACGAATATAGGATGTAATGCAACCTTGCCATTGTATTAAATGCTAAAGAAACTAAGGCTTATGCCTTCACGAGCTTTTACTTGTTGTAAGTAAACTACTTAGGCTTTCGCGTCAGGTGTTTGTTAGTACAGTAACGTGGTAGTGGATAATTCCAAGGAAAACGACTTAGATAGAAGAAGAAAAAAAAAATAGTTGGAAAAAAAAAGTTAGTGCAATCAAACTGAACGTTTTTCTACATTTAAGGTTAAATTGTTCGCACCAATCACGAGCATGTCAATTTTTTCCCCCAAACCCGACAAATTTGTCATAATCAATATTTCTAAATTTTATTTAAAGATTACCTGTTCACCTATGAAACAATGGCGCCCATGTCATAGATATGACATAGAAATCTATTCTCATCCTGTCAGGAAATAAAACGATGAGATATATTATTATTCATTATGAACCTTGTGCAAAATAGGCTTGTGCTGAACAGATTAATAAAAGTATACTTTTACGAACACAATTTCAATCAAATAAAAAAAAAGGCAATTCAGTTTTATGTTGTTTATAATTATGTGAAGAATGGTAAAATTTTAATAAACACGCCATTAGGTATTGATTCCCCCCCCCCCCCCTTTTTAGGCAGTTCCCCTCTCGACATCTGTATATTATTTTGCAATTTTTTAATCAAGTGCGCAGCCAATGCAAAATCGAGTGGTTACTTTGTCAGTTCCCTCAAAATGAAAATTAAACGAACAATAAAAAAAAAAAAAAAAAAAAAAATGCGCAGCCCCTCGATTAATTAGCAAGAAGCAGAACATTAATTTTCATTTCAGAAAAAAGGGTCTAACATTTTATTTCTGATTCGTATTGAAAGTAGAGGATGATTGTTATATTTGTACATAAAAATATAACACAGATTTCATTCTGTTTGCATTGCCCTTAAAAAAAAGGGCTACATCAGATCCGTACTTTTTTGCTTCATTTTCCACAAGCAATTTACTATCATGATATTTAATGGGTTACAGATAGTGAGAGAGAGAGAGAGAGAGAGAGAAATCAGGATATCGAACAACCGATGCCTGATAAACTTTAACTAAAATACACTCATTGCTTAAGTGAAATATTTACATATATATTTGGAATTATCGTAAGCAGTCAGCAATGTAGAAAAAAAAATGGCACAAGACCACTCAGGTTTCAATCAAAATGTACCAAATATGGTTTACATCATCTTTCATCCTTTTTAACCAGATGCCTAGAACACGGCTAATGTCATCTATCAAACACAGTAGTGTATTAGGCTTATAATAAACAAAAGAGAGGGAGAGAGAGAGAAAAAAAAAACAAGACAAATAAACCACTCTAATAATATTAGGGATAAGTGCTTTTACTTATATCGATGGTGATTAGTGCCATAGTTACTTCGAATTATCCATGATTCTTCGTTTAACAGTGTTACTACGAATTATCC
This sequence comes from Heliocidaris tuberculata, assembly GCA_025618425.1. NCBI lineage: Eukaryota > Metazoa > Echinodermata > Echinoidea > Camarodonta > Echinometridae > Heliocidaris > Heliocidaris tuberculata. Next base: position 27,765,512 of record CM046841.1, read on the forward strand.
ATGATTCTTCTTTTAACAGTGAGATAGTACCAAGTAAGTTAGACCTTATAGTAGATTTTGATACGCATTGCAATATTTTTCAAAGCTTTATCTTAATATTTATGATTTATCCTTTATTTTCTCATATTTTCTATGCATGTAGTTGTTGTTTTGATGCTTGTACTTATATTTCATCTTATATTGTATTTCATTTTTACACGGCCCCTGCAGCTGAAGCGGGCTTTTGCTTTGTTTGAATATATGCATCAAAATCCAATTAAACAATCTTTGAATATTTTGGTCAATGATTCCGTAGTTAGAAAAGGGTTACCAAAATATTTTTGATGAAATGGTCTACATACGAGTAATTTTTCTCCAGGGTATTATCATGAATAGATTTCAAAACTGAAATAAAAAATCGGAGAAGTAAATAGACAATTCAGATATATACACTGTACTTAGAATGTAAGAAAAATACCAAATATGAGTTACATGAACAAAATAATTTCATCAAAGACAAGATCATTTGTTGAATATGTTATACTAAGGTTGTTGCTCTCTTTGACACATGATTTGCATGGTTTATAGTGTAGCAGATAAAGCAAACCTAAAAAAAAAAAAGAAGATATTTTTGTTTTCACTGAACGTGATGGTAAGATCACACCACACACTGTTTAATTATCGTAGCTATGAATTTTCCCTAGAATTTGATAGCTCCATTTTTATCTGTTGAATAATAAATATTCCCGGATGACGATCACATACTACTACCTTTCAATGAAAATGTAATAACTATTTACAATCTAAAACAATCGTCTTAGCCCTCTTACAGTACCATGGCTACATTCATTCTTAATCAACGTTCTCCTTTCAGTCTATCGTATTTATGTACAGCATACTAAGTACATATTTGCTTCACAGCCATACCCCATAATCCTTGATGAAAAATTATGGCTGAACGATAGCTTCTCGATCTGAGGCTGGTTAATCTTCTCTCTGACGCATGACATTAAACGCACATCGACCAAGCAACAACGATTTCTTGAAGTTTTTACGAAAGTGCACATTGGTAGCAGCATATATGAATGGATTAATGGTGGAGTTACACCATGCCAAAACCTCGGTGATCTCCCAAAGGATATCTGGTATGCATTCATCTCCGCAAAACGAGAACACAACACTTGTTGATATGTATGGAAACCAGCAGAGTAAAAAGCATCCTGAAAGAATACCTAAAACTACAGCAGCCTTCTGATGCTTGGTAATTAACTTCCTATTCTGTTTATCCATTGTGGCCCTTCTACTGTTGACAGTAGGGGTTCTTTCCAGATGGGACCCTGTAGGTCTGGAAATGACATTTATGTTGTAATCATTGGCGGAATTGCCTTGAGCACTTCGTTCTCCATGTGATAAACTGCTATCGTGCATATGACTGCCATGATGGGGTACGGCCTGTGTGCCACGATGACTTTGTGACAAAATTTCTGCTGATTGGTTTGTTTGTGGACTCTGCCCTACAGTACCTTTGGATCGTTGACGAACTTTCAAGTAGACAACAATGTTCATGAGGAAAAGAAGAACAAAACTGACAGAGAAATAAACCAAATTCAAGAAAATCGGCGCAACGGGATTGTATATGTATTCCATCAAGCAGGTAGTGCTATAATCAACATTGTATTCCCCGGTGATGGGGCTCCATGCAAACGCAATCAGCGACCAATAAATAACCACGATGGTCCAAATGGAAACGATAATCAGTCCGACTCTCTTTTTAGTCTGATAGGTGTGATACTTCAAGCCCATACTGACCAGGCAAAATCGGTCCCAGCTGATGAGGATCATTGTTAGCCATGACACATTAACCACCGTATAGTCCAAGATTGACCACAGCTTACAGATGATTTCACCATGAGGCCAAAAGCCTTTGATGAACCTAGAGAGATTGAATGTGAGACTGAACACACCGACGAGGACATCCGTGATGGATAGGTTCAGGATAAAGAGATTGGCGACGTTAGCTCTGATGCGTGGATCTCGAATGTAAGCAACAATCACCAAGACGTTTCCAATGACAGTGAGAGTGATAATAACTGAAAAGACCAGCGATAATATTGCCAATGGAAATGGTGAGTAGCGATTGCTATAGTTGCTTTCATTTAGAAACGTGTTGATAGCTGATGTCATGCTGACACTTTCCATGGTTGAAAAAAAAGAAGAAAAAAAACCCCCATTAAAAACAGGTCTTAGAGGCCTGTTGGTACGGTGAGTAAAGCAGTAACGTGTATTAGTATCTCCTTGGCAAAGTGTAGTATTTATCACAATAAGAGAAGGGCGTGATTGTCATATAAATTTGCAGGAATTATAAAGTGCTCTGGTCACGAATGGCATGTATAACAATCGCAATTACAGTGGATCATTGTCCATTAACAATAGAAAATTCATACACAGATGTCTCGAGACCGCCGCAAGATGTTGTCTAGTAAAGCCTGAAGTCAGCACCCTGTTAGATAAACGAAATCAGTTCGATGGTAAATACCCATTTATCAACTCATTACCTAGTAAAAATTTATTAGTCAAATCTTGGGCCATGATGCTAAGAGAGAATGATATATTTGCATGAACACGCGCAAATATAAGATATGTACCCACAAACTTGATTCTACCGGGGCCCAACTTCCACACCATCATGGTTAAAATTAAATGATACGTCAGTTGTCCTGCTTACTTTGATATCATTTTCAGTAACTGAACGAAAGAAAAATCCTTCGACATTATATTACACAGGAAGAATATATATATACCATTTGAAAATCATCCCTTAACTTATATTTAAAGAGTTATAAATTTCAAAGTTCATTCTGAAGTACTTACGAACGTAGTATAATGCTTTCAAAAGTTTCCACGAAGATGTTTGTAAATGATGACGTCTCTAGCAATTCTTGCAACAGGACGGTTTACCGAAACAGCGCATGATGATGTGCATATTTATGATGTGAGTTTCCTTATGGCTTTACTAAGAGATTACGATGTCAGTAGTTGGCTCAGCCCGCGCCCGTACGAACATACTCGCATACAACATGTACAAGTGGAGTCAGTAGAACGTGGAATCCTTGAAATCATGCGTTACCTTAACGTGTACGGCTCAACATCCCTGATAGCAGACTGACATCTTAAAGACGTCTTAAACTGGTCAAAACTCGTCCAACTCGTCATACGTCGTAAACATGACATCTTTACGATGTCTTAATGACGTCTTGTAAAAAGATGATTTTTGTAGCCAAAATAATGACAATAATATGACGTGAATAAGACGTCTTGAAGACGTCGATAAGACGTCTTCAAGACGCCTATATTAAGACCACTTTTGTCATTATTTTTTACAAAATTACGACATTTTAAAGACAATTTTAAGACGACTGTAAGACCACTAAAATACCATTTAAAGACATCTTTAAGACGTCTTTAAGACGTCTTTAAGACGTTTATAAGACGTCTATAAGACGACTGTATTAAGACCACTTTTGTCATTTTTTAAAACCAAAATACAACATATTTAAGACGTATCTAAGACGTCTAGAAGACCGCGGCTAAAATACATTTTAAAGACATCTTCAAGACGTCTTGTAGATGTCTTAAAGACGTCTTAAAGACGTCTTAAAGACATCTTCAAGACGTCTTTAAGACATCTACAAGACGTTAATAAGACGTCTATAAGACGCTTATATTAAGACCATTTTTGTCATTTTTCTTTACCAAAATACAATATCTTTAAGACGTATTTAAGACGTCTAGAAGACCACTAAAATACATTTTAAAGACATCTTTAAGACGTCTTTAAGACGACTACAATACGTTGATAAGACGTCTATAAGACGCCTATATTAAGACCACTTTATCATTTTTTTAAAACCAAAATACGACATCTTTAAGACGTAATTCAGACGTCTATAAGACCGCTAAAATTCATTTAAAAAACATCTTTTAAGACGTCTACAAAACGTTTATAAGATGTCTATAAGACGCCTATATTAAGACCACTTATGTCATTATTTTTACAAAAATACGATATCTTTAAGACGTATTTAAGACATCTAGAAGACCACTAAAATGCATTTTAAAGACATCTTTAAGACGTCTTTAAGACGTCTACAAGATGTCAGTAAGGCGTCTATAAGACGCATATATTAAGACTACTTTGTCATTTATTTTCTCCAAAATACGACATCTTTAAGACGTATTTATGACGTTTATAAGACCGCTAAAATACATTTAAAAGACATCTTCAAGACGTCTACAAGACCACTTTTTTCCCATTTTTGTCCAAAATATGACGTCTTTAAGACGTAATTAAGACGTCTATAAGACCGTTTAAATACATTTTAAAGACATCTTTTAAGACGTCTACAAAACGTTTATAAGACGTCTATAAGATGCCTATATTAAGACCACTTTTGTCATTATTTTTTCCAAAATACGATCTTTAAGGTGTATTTAAGACGTCCAGAAGACCACTAAAATACATTTTAAAGACATCTTTAAGACGTCTATTCAAGACGTTAATAAGACGTTTATACGACCGTTTAAATACATTTTAAAGACGTCTTTTAAGACGTCTACAAAACGTTTATTAGACGTCTATATGACGCCTATATTAAGACCACTTTTGTCATTATTTTTTCCAGAATACGACATCTTTAAGACGTATTTATGACGTTTATAAGACCACTAAAAGACATCTTCAAGACATCTTTAAGATGTCTACAAGACCATTTTTCCCCATTTTTGATCAAAATACGACGTCTTTAAGACGTCTATAAGATCCAACTTTTTGATATTTTTTCCCAAAATACCACATAATTAAAACGTCAATATAGATTTGCCATTTTCTTTTTCATTGTTCTTAGGTCAAGATCTAGAAGACCACTAAAATGCATTTTAAAGACATCTTTAAGACGTCTTTAAGACGTCTACAAGATGTCAGTAAGGCGTCTATAAGACGCATATATTAAGACTACTTTGTCATTTTTTTCCTCCAAAATACGACATCTTTAAGACGTATTTTTTATGACGTTTATAAGACCGCTAAAATACATTTAAAAGACATCTTCAAGAGGTCTACAAGACCACTTTTTTCCCATTCTTGTCCAAAATATGACGTCTTTAAGACGTAATTAAGACGTCTTTAAGACCGTTTAAATACATTTCAAAGACATCTTTTAAGACGTCTACAAAACGTTTATAATACGTCTATAAGATATTAAGACCACTTTTGTCATTATTTTTTACCAAAATACGATATCATTAAGGTGTATTTAAGACGTCTAGAAGACCACTAAAATACATTTTAAAGACATCTTTAAGACGTTGATAAGACGTCTGATACGACCGTTTAAATACATTTTAAAGACATCTTTTAAGACGTCTACAAAACGTTTATAAGACGTCTATAAGACGCCTATATTAAGACCACTTTTGTCATTATTTTTTTTTCCAAAATACGACTTCTTTAAGACGTCTTTAAGACGTTTATACGACCACTAAAATACATTTTCAAGACATCTTTAAGATGTCTACAAGACCATTTTTCCCATTTTTAATCAAAATACGACGTCTTTAAGACGTCTATAAAGATCCAACTTTTTGATATTTTTTCCCAAAATACCACATAATTAAAACGTCAATATATAGATTTGCCAATTTTCTTTTTCAATGTTCTTTAGGTCTAGATGTCCGTAGTATAGTAGTAAATCATGTCACTGTGTGAAGCGTTTATTTTCGTAACAAAATTTATAACAGCAATATGACGTCTATCACTGGCGTACACATGCATTGGGGCAGTTGCCCCCCCCCCCCTCAAAAAAAAAACCAAAAAAAAAAGTTCCACGACCAAAGAAAAAGAATTCAGGAGAAAAATTAAGAAATTAAGAAAAGGAAAGGGAAAGGTTAAAATATGAATCATTTTCTGGATATTGTGGAAAAATCTATCACAAAATTAGATTTTCATTTTAAGAAGGTCAAAATTTTCGCTCTCTCGCGTGCTCGATATGTTCTGCCCCCTCAAAATCAATTAAGTTGGCTCATTACGCCACTGGTCTTTATTATATCTTTAAGATGTCTTCAGGTCGTACTTTTTTGTCAGTTTTGGACCAAAATAAATGCGACATCGCGAAGACGTCTTAAAGACGCCTTTACAAAAAGCCCCTTTTATTGGCATTTCCCCGTCCAAAATACGATATCTTTAAGACGTCTTATACATGTACAGTCACTTTTTTTGTTTTGTTCAAAAAGAGTGACGTCAAATATACATGAATTATATTACTTTTCTATCTTTAGTAATTTACTCCCTCCTCATTTCGTTTTTAACGCTTAAATTAAATTAAAAAATAATAAACGATTATTATTAACTATTGCACGGTATTTTAAAGCGCTATCATGTCAAAACAAAAAGAAAAGTTTGAAAATGTGTGCATTGCTATGATCGAGCACATGCACAACGATCATGCTGAGCAAGCAGAAATCATGTAGCAGCTAGCTAGCTGCATGTAAACGGTACGCGTTCGGCCGCTGCCAGCGCAGCCTAGCCTGATAATGTGCATATGCATTGCACGCATAATGCACGTGTCTGATTTCGATTCCACTACAGCCGAGGCCTGCCTAAGAAAATGTTACTTTACTTTTACTTTAGAGATCAGCATTCCCATTGAATTTATACAATTACCGGTACTCGGTCTACATCAACCTGTACTGAATTTGCATACCGTACCGTTTGTCTTTGTTGAGTACGGTAGGTAAGTCTAAAAATATTTTAAAATTTCTTTAATTTTTAATTCTAACATGTCTAACGTTAACTTAACGGTCGACGGTTGACATGGTTGACGGTTAAAAAACTTGAGCTGAGTGGCATGAGTGGCTATGGCCTTTTGTAACGGAAACCTGGTTAACCATGTTAACGGTTAGACTATTACAAAGTTAACGTTAGAGAGTTAGACCTGCTACGAAAGTAGTCACAGTGTCAGTGATCAACAATTGAAAGAGATTTAAAAAAAAATATCATCTGACTTTAGTAATAAAGCAAGCCAAAGTACGTTAATGAAAACTAACGGCTTAATTGCCATGATTGCAAAATACCCTACCATTTTCTGGCTAGACTACATGAATATATGACATGTTATGTATGAATGCATCGTTCTTTAAATGTGTTGTCTACTCTGTTATGGTAGGGTATTCTGCAATTGTTCCTAACTGTTAGACCTAACTGTTACTATCTTGTTAGTAATTGTTAGCTGAAAAGTGAAACTGAAAGTTGACTAAAGTAGAGTAAGCGGTTATGTCCCTTCTCTTTATAACCCATTTTCTCCGTTGTTTTGTACATGACCTTGAAAGACTAGCGTATTTCAAAGGGTAATTTATAAGCATTCAGACTGTCCTTGTTAGGCAAGCTATATATCATTTAAAGCTTAGAATCCCTTCTTTTAGGTGCTGTAAAAAAACAAGAAACCTAAATTTCCGAATTATTCGTGGTATTGAGCCGGCGAGTCACATTTCTAGTAAACTAAGAATATGCCAAGAGTGAAATATCAACAACTTATTGTACAATATGTTTTTTTTTTTTTTGTTTGTTTTTTTGTCACTGAAGCATTGCTTATTGCATCATTTCACAGAAGTTTTCTCCTCAAAACATTACAGAGAATCCCCAATTAAATGTTGTTTAATTTAAAACTTGCAGTTACAGTTGAACTCTGCAAAAATGATACACTACCCCTAAACCTTAATTCCACCTGGGGATGATGGAGGAGGGAGGCTCCATCAATCACTTTTGATAAACTGACAAAAAATTCTGTATGCAGTATGCTCCATTGAGGTTCCCAGTAGTTGTACATGTACATCCACTGTCTTACTAATGAGAGCCAAAGACTTGAAAAAGAAATACATAAAAATTGATACAACATAAAAACTGACATGAAGGAGGATAGAAGTTTAACGAATAATAGAAACCCTATGAATTACAGAAATTTTAATGGATTTTATTTTCAGAACTCAAGTGCCTGTGTATTAAGGTTGAGGTGTTGAAGGAAGAAGTGAAAGCAAATTCAAAGCTTCTTCGACATGTTCTCCATATCCTCACGCAAGGGAGAGAGGAGGAGGAGGTCGAGCCAAACGACATGCCCTCTCTGCCTCTTAATCATGTGGAGGAGATGACCGCACTAAATGATGCTTTGAAGGATGCGTCAAAGAGAAAGTATTTTGTAAGCAAAAAATATGTTAATGTTGAATTGAAGTAGTGAAAGAAACTTGACCTCTTGTTCATGTTACGTGTAGTTGTTAAAAGTAGAAGTGAAGATTTATTTTATTCTAAGTCTTAGTTTAATACAATTCGATTATGCCATTGGCAAGCATAATTCAAGTATGCTGCTTGTTACCCTTAAAGTTAACAAAAGAAGAAATAAAAAATTACTTAATTCCATAAATGATTGATTATATAGCAATTTAAAGATTTTTTTTTTTTTAAGTGCAGGAAGACAAGTGCTAGAATATTTTTCCATGTTAAACTCGGAACATATTCATTAACCATATTGATGGCAACAATAATGTATATAATTTCTATATCAATTCAAAAAATACATTAGAATGATATATTCTAAAGCAAGCAGTTTTCAGGCTCAGCAAAAAATGTTTTCCTCCAATTTTTTTAATTTTTTTTTTTATAGATATTTGTGTGCCATTTGGGAACAGTTTTTGGAAATTCACCCCTTGCTGTGATGTTTTTCAGGAATGATAAACAAGAGTAATGCCATTGAGGATTTTCTAAAACTGATCAGTTCATATACTTGATTGCTTGTGCATCTAAATTATGAAGGTGATGCATGAAAAGGCAAGTAATAGCACAGATTTTATTGCATACTCCAGATGTCCATGATGAGTAAAGTAGGAGGAGGAACAGTGGTGGAAGCTGTGAATCGACAGCTGCAGACCTTGATGGAAATCAGGCTTGCCAACAAGTACAACTGGAAAGGTCAGCGAGGTGACAAGGTCAAATTCTGCATGCTGAAAGGAGTGATTGTTGTAATATTTGGTAAATATAAAGCATTTTATTTGGATAAAATATAAATTTAAAAAGCAGTTGCATTTTAAGAACTATAATTTGTATAACTGTGCAACGGTTTGCCAATTCGAATCAGAAATTGGATGGTAGATTCCCTGTTGGGACCTTCATGAGACAAAGCCCTACATAGACCGAATGGGGGTGCCTCGCATGATGCTTAACCACTGTCCTTATGAGAGAATCGGGTGAGGTGCCTCACCCGACACGATTACAACTAAGCCAAAGTCAGAAATTAGAAAATAGCCTAAATACTGAAAATGATGTATTCAATACAGTGGGCATACCAGCTTTTTTCAAATTTCTGACATTTGGTTGAAATTTTTATGTAAATACAAGGTAGTGTATGGCTCATCAGTTTGCTTCCTCGGTGAGTGCGAGCGCTAGAATTTGTGCAGCGACATGTACAGTGCTTGCATGTACATGGCTTGCGCTTGCATTTGCTGAGGAAGTATATCAGCGAGCCATACACTGCCATGTTTTACTTGAAAATTTTACCCAAATCTTGGAAATTTCAAAAAGCTGGTAACCCAGCTGTTTTTATAAGATATCATTTTCAGTATTTAGGCTGTTATTTTGCAATTCCTGACTTTAGTTTAGCCGTAATCATATCGGATGAGGCACCTCACCCAATTCTCCCATAGGGATAGTGATTAAGCATCGTGCAAGCCACCCCTCGTACGGTGCCTGTGGGAGACCTCCGTCTGCATAGGACAAGAATCTTAATCTGTTTAAGATCACAGATGTCTTTGTGTTTGTGAAAATTGTTTGTTTTCATACTCTAAATTTATCCGAATATTTTTCTCATAATTAAAAGTGATATATTTCTGATCTGGCAAGGACGAATGCATTAACTTGACTTCGCATGGTCAAGGATTTATCTAGTTTTTCAAACTTCGGGCAACATTTGGGAAGAAATTGAAATTGTAAGAATCCCTTAACTGTTGACCCCATGACTTCTTGATACCGACTGACTTTACAACAGCAACTGACCGTAATTTTAAAGCCAAACTCCAGTAATCACAGTAGGTTCAGACATAGATTAAACATGCCAAACGTTTTGAAATAACGAAATCTAATTGCAAATCCAGCATGGTGAAAATTGTAGGCTCGTGAATTGGTCATAATCAATTATACCTCGGAGAAAAGACCCGTCTAATTAGAGAAATCCTTGCTTATAAAGTAATTACTGATCAATTACTCATTATCTACCAGAATCATTTGGCACATAATAAGCTTCATTTGGATTTCGCTCAACTTCATTTGGATTACACAAAATAGGAAGAATTCTTAATTTTTTAGATAAATCAACCACTGAACGATTAATCCATGCTTTTGTTATGTGCCACTTTGATTTCTGTAATAGTTTGCTTTCTGGTCTCCCTTCTTCTCAAATTCAAAGACTACAACTCCTTCAAAATTCTGCAGCCCGACTTGGTACACGTACGAAGAAACATGAATCAATAACCCCAGTCTTACGAGATTTGATAAATTATAATTATGAACCCAGTGCATCTTTTCATTTCTTTTTCTCTCTTCCTTACTAAGTGCATAGAGACATGCAATTATGCTTATGTGTTATGCGCTATATAAGAATGTTTAATTATTATTATTATTATTATATACATATATGTATATATATATGTTGGGAATACTGTTGGAATGCTGTACAAACAGTTAAAATGTAGTTGGGTTGCAGTTAGAATTAGTGCTGTCGTTGAGAAAAAAAATCTGTCGACATGTCATATTAAATTCTAGCCAACAACGACAGATTGTCGATAGAGTGATGGTCGGTAATATTTTGAGGAATTTGAGTCATACATTGCAATAAGGCTGTAACCGATCATCGGATCGGACGCAGATACCGATCTGATTATGTCTGATCGGGATTGTATTTCCGATCGCCAATCCCCCTACGAGATTGACATAATCGAATTCAACATTCCAACTTGCAGTTTTGAAACGCAAACAAATTGGCAGCGATTAGAAAAACATAAATTTTCACTTCTTCATTTTAGGAAGATTTTGCGTCGGACGTTCAAGGATAATTTTGAAGCGCCAATGAATCGGTGGTGATTAAAAGAACATAATTTTTCACTTCTTTATCTTACGAATATTATATTTACATGGGAAGTTCAAGAATAATTTTGAAGGCAAACGAATCTGCGGCAATTAGAAAAAAACATTAATTTTTACTTCTTTATCTAATATGCAAATGGTATTTATGTCAGGTGTTTAAGAATGATTTTAAAATGCAAATGAAGAGATTGGTGCCGATTAGAAAAACCAGGGAGGTGGGATGATTTAACTACTCTGATTTTGTCGACTTTATCGAATCTCTGTCGACATGTCGTTTTCCGTCAGAAAACAGTGTTTGTCGACAAACGTATCGACAAAAGGCCTGTCGACGACAGAACTAGTTAGAATACACTTTGAATGCCATTCAGTATTTCTTTACTCTGAATGCACTTCAAAAGTTTTGTATATAAGCAAAACTTTTCAGCCGCCCTCATAATCGGCCTGAAGATCAAATGTTCTCAGAATGCAGTTGCACTATTATGAATGCACTACAAATATACAAGAATTACCACAGAATTTCATTCCAACAGCATTCTTGCTGATCCTGTCTCTAGTGTGACTAGAGTTTTAAGTTATCTATTTTTTCAACAGATGCTGTACGAAGTAATCCTGGATTACACGACACAAAATTAAAGGATGTAGAAGAGGCTATGAAGCGATATTTAAGATATGCATATCAGCGCTTACCAAAGCCACTCCCGGGACCCAGGAATTTGCAACCAGCACCAGGATCACCTGAAGAGATGATTGTTGAGGAAGCTGAAGCTGAATCCAATTGATCAGGACAGCCGAGTGCTCTAGTTATGTATATGTTTTCTTTTTTTATGCCTCCACCCACTGAAGGTGTGTACTGAAGGTGTGTGCCGAAGGCGTTATTTATTTATTAATTTATTTTTTACTTTTCTTTTTTCTGTTCATGTACTTTCTTATTTTACCAGAATTGTCACATGATGTTATCTTTTATTTTTAATGTGTTATTGCACTGCTATTCATAAAGTTGGAATGAAATTGTTGGCATGTGTACACACTAAGAAATAAAGGTACAAATTTGCACCTTTTAGGGTGCAAATAAATGCAACACTGGGAGCACCTTTTTGGGTGCAATATTGTACCTTTCAGAAAGGTGCAATTTTGCACCATTATTAGGGTGCAATGTTGCACCATTTAGGGTTCAATATTGAACCCTTTTTCCTATAAAAAGGGTGCAATTTTGCACCCAAAAGGGTGCAAATAAATGCAACACTGGGAGCACCTTTTTGGGTGCAATATTGTACCTTTCAGAAAGGTGCAATTTTGCACCATTTAGGGTTCAATATTGAACCTTTTTTCCTATAAAAAGGGTGCAATTTTGCACCCAAAAGGGTGCAAATAAATGCAACACTGGGAGCACCTTTTTGGGTGCAATATTGTACCTTTCCAGAAGGTGCAGTTTTGCACCTTCTGGAAAGGTACAACGTTGAGCCCTTTACCCCCATAAAAGGGTGCGATTTTGCGCCTTACAGGGACGCTTTTGGGGTGCAAAATTGAACCCTTCTAAACCTTCCCTTTTGTTTGCATACACAGATACTGAAGAAAAAAACAAAAAAACAGAGAGCTATACTTTTCCATGTTAAGTTAAAACAAAACTGAATGAGTTGTATTTAATAAGGCATATAAGCATACATTGGAGCATCTGATCTTTGAATACATGATATTCCGTATACATGTTCAAGCACAGTACTGTAATTGTAATGAGAATACATGAGGTTAAGATGCACTTTGAATGACTTTCTAACAACCCCAACTTAGCAAGACATTTTTACAATAATTAAAAAAAAATGAACAGTTCTATATAAGCTGGCTTTAAAATAGTTCACGAACAGTGACAAGCAATAGGCTTTTGTTCCATCACTACATTATCAGGGAATAATATTCTCAAATTTGATTAGCATTTTTGGTCGATGGGAAAAATACTTTAAACAAAGTTCTGTACAGTCCTATGTAAAAAATTTGCTACACAAAATAAATTTTGTGTAGCAGTCATATAGAAAATGCATAGCAAATTGCTATGCGACACCAAGAATTGATTAAGATTATCATTCTCAGTGGCCTATGTATATATATATATATATATATATATATATATACTGTAATGGCCAGTGAGTACAACATAAGCAAGCAGGATTACATACCCTCATCTCAGTTAAAATTTTAACAATAAAAGGTACATGAATTGTACCGAGTACAACAAATCATTAATCATTACTCACACACATTATGATGATACATTCGCAAATGAGTGATGCACTAAAAAAAAAAAAAACCCAGTCATAACAGAAACAGTGTATATAAAATTCAGGAATGCGTTCAAAGCTTTCCATTTCTAAAAACATATTTCTGTACTATTTCTGCAATTATGATATATTACATATGGTGTATACCTATGTGCGATATACTTTTCACTATACATGTATATTTCTTTTACAAGATATATTTTGTGTGTGTTTAGCTGTACATTGCTTCAGAAAAGAAGACAAATTGAGTAAATACTGACTCTATGAAACACAATTCTAACTAATGAATGCTTAGTCATTAAGGTAATCTAAAACAGATTGTTCCATGTATACTTTTTCAATTAACAATTATGAAATGCATTATGCTTTTTAATTGATACACATCTTAAAATTCAAACCTAGAAAGTTTTAAAAAACCCAAAATTTATGGGCATTCAAAAGGCAAGTGATGTGCATAATGGTGAAGCACTTTATTTTACAGTCTCTTTTTCCTATTTTGGGGCATTCAAATAACAACAAATGCGCATGTTCAGTTGTTGCAGTAATCTAAATTACTGTAAAGAGACAACATGTATGTGGTACATAACTTATATAACATTTTCAGTAGGTACGAAACTACTAAAATCATACTACATGTACTGTGTACATTTGGCCTGTTACGAAGCCACTCATACATTGTACAAGAGGAGCGGATCCAGGAGGGGGGAGAGGGAGAGCAGCCCCTCCCCTAAAAAAAAAAAAAAAAAAAAAAACTTTCAGAGACCAGAAGCAATGAGGTTTCAAATGGCCAGGGGGATTAAAGAGGGCTTTAAATGCCCCATTCAGGTCACTATATGAAATAAAATTCGGCCCACACTTCACACTTGTGACAGTTCTTTCACTCGCACAATTAAATACAATAGGTGGGTTATAATTACTTCCAGGATTTAAAAAAATTAAGGCTTTAAATAAATTGCACTTCACAACCGCAATTTTTTTTTTTTTTTTTTTTTGGGGGGGGGTTAAAATAACCAACTATCATGTAATAAAAAAGGGCTTCAAATGCCTTGTTCACGGTTCACTATACTGACAAAAACTTGGGCTCCCGTTTTGTGCTCGCTTCGCTCAACTGATATTTTTTTCATCTTTTTCAATTTGCCCACCCCCCCCCCTTCCTAGAAATCCTAAATCCGCCACTGTTGTAAAATATATATGTGTCCTTTATGCCAAACAAGGAAGGAGCCAAGGAACAAGTAGCATAAATTATCTGCAGAAGAATACTCTGTCCCATACTCTGTCCCAGCAGACACCCATTGTACCACATAAATGTCATTGCAGGCATCATGTACCTTGACATACATAGAATACACCATTTAGATTGTGACCGAAAGAAGCGAGTGGTGCTGCAGAGTGAACTCTCCAAAATGTATTAGACCTCGGCCATCACATGAGGAAGATGATAATGACAAAGAGCATTCTTATTGAATCTTGTTTAGAAAATGCTACACCTTGAGGGGTGCAGGTTTGCCAATACCAAGTCTGACCAAATATTGTTGTATAAAGATTAAAGGGAGCCACCGCTCGATATCCATGTACGTTCAATTTCATTCGCTTGCCCCTATTACAAGGCCGTGCATAACAACAATCTTGGAGCAGCGAACAAAATTGCCGTAGAGGGTGGGGTAGTTTGTCAGTTGGGTTTTTCAGTTCGTCTTTCTCCGGTCAAATGCGTGCTGCATACACACAATTCATGCGTTTACCGAAGATGTACGGAGATTCCTGAATATTACCCGAGCCGGGCCAAGCTCCAAAACACCACGATTGGCGACTTTTCGGTCCCTTTAAGGTGTTTTTTTTCCCAGCTTTAGGTACTCAAGCCCATAGACGTAAAAGAGGAAAAACATAGTGGCAAACCCTGTGAGTGCTCCAGAGCAGTGGCACACCTCACCCCCTTCAATCCAGACTGCAGTTACAAAGTCTTCTTGTAGCAGCTTTCCTCTAAACACTGCAGTTGTTGTTGGTGTCACAGGTTCCTAAGAATGTGGAAGGAAAGAAATTTACCAGGTCACTGTGCATGATAAAGTAAAATCATCTTATGATTCTCCATAGAACTACAGAAGTATGTAGGGAAAAGGGTAGAGGAAATGAGAAAAAAATGGAGATAAATCTAGTGTCATACTCTAAACTTTAACCCCATGTAATTTAAGTGAACAGTTTCCTGCATCAGATTCAGACCACTCCCCCCCCCCCCCCACCACTTATGTTACACAATCTCTTAATAGTATCTTTATGGTAGAATGGAATAGTGGTTGCAACATGTTTGGGAAGAAAGGGTTTAAATTGTCATTTACCTTGTCTACAACATACATCATGTCCTTCTCCCCAAGCAGGTGTGGTATGGCCAGAAATGAGACCGCAAGTGTCAGATCTGGAAGTTAATCAGACAAATTATATTAAATCTATGAAAGAACTGGCGTTCACATAACAAACAATTGATGTGGAGGAGCTTTTCACAGCAACTTGATGTACACCCCTGTTATTAACACATGTACAGAATTATAAAACATGATAGTTCTGTAACAGAGTCTGCGTAAGTAAAGAAAAAAATTAAATAATATTTTTTTCGAAGACAAAAGCTTCAAGCCCCCTCCTGTTGGAATGGTAACCAAGAAGAGCATTGCAAAATGCATTCTAAACATTTAAACAAATACTGACCTTTCATTTTGTCTCCCTCAATACACTCCTGGATGAAGCCGAGGCATTATATTCCTTGAAGAGACAGCTTGTGGAGCCAAGGGTCGAATTCCTCCAAACGTGGATGATTTTCTCTGCTACTTTTTCGAGGGCAGTCCGGAAAAACTCAATCTCTTTCAGAATCTGCAAATTCAAAAAAATATATTATAGCATTGTTCTTGTTTTGTTCTGTCAGAGAAAGTATAAGCCATGAAATTTATCAAAAATAATCCTAAGAATGGACGAAATTTGTAAAGCTAATTATTAAAGCTGACATCCATAATGAATTTGTGTGCTTTGAACATCATAAAAACAAGGTAGATAGAGGGAATCAAATTAAAACATTCCTTTTGCCTGAAAATTTTTGTACATGAATGCAACTATTATCTGTTTCTGATAATTAAGTCCAGATTATTGATAAACCTCTACTTAACCAATACTCCGAGTCTCCAACTACAGGATGGGGAACTCCTCCACCTCAAAAGCAACATGCTCGGCACTATATTGAGCTCGGTGAGTCCTAGTGCGCCTCATGATATCTTCTATGACACCTTTATCCAGGTTGCGCCTCCTCGCAAGCACTTTTAACTCTTTTCATCTTCTCCTTGGAGATCATCCTTAAAAAGTGAATACAGAATATGTAAGAGTTTGAAACTCCATTCTTCCTATGGACAAAAAGAAATCACCTACATTTTACCTTACCAAATACGCATAATGTCGTTATCAATTACATATAATTAGATATCAAAATGGAGATTCAGCCCACCTCATACAATGTGATTAGATGCGTTCAGATCAGAATTAAACGACTGCCCACTTATGCATGTACAAGCTTATCTGAAGATAACCTTGTACTCCACAATAGCTTTAACGGGTGAATAGGCTTCAATAGGTTTTGTGTGTATTAGCGGGAAGTGGTACATTCTAGATCATTCATACATGAGAGGAAAATAATTATTTAAAATTTCATTTTTAACTCTGAAACCTCAAATTTTTAGCATACATAGTGAGAGTTGACAAGTCCCTGAATCAGGTAAAATAGCAAATTCAAGAAAATTGAATCTTGCTTGGATCAAATTTGTTGTCTGTTTTTTACTACTGCAACAGTGAATGTTTGACACAGTCCCACATAGGCAAGGGCCTATGAGTGACGATTGCCTAATACCACATTGATCATTGGACGGGATCACTCATAGCGGCATTATGTGTATACATCTTGGACGGTTGTACATCTCAACACTATCAAACACCACTGCACAAAATTCACCAAAATTCACTCAAAATCGGCATTTAATTTACAAATACCGACATGAAATACGATAAATTCAACTCACTGATGTTGGAAAAGATAATTCCAAAAATTAAATCCTTAATTTACGGGGTATCGAAGTCATTGTGTACATTTCTTGGTCCCCGCGAGCGCTGACATCTCCCCCCCCCCCCCAAAAAAAAAAAAAAAATTTGGTCGGCAAAAATTTGGTCACTGTCGACGCCCATACGTAAAAGTCCCGATTTTTCGTGTGCGCAATTGTAGAGATCAGTGTGCATCAGTATACATATTACCATTGAATTGGTTAGCATGGTTAGGCCTAGGCTCTACTATTTAAGGAATCGGCTTAATTTACCAATTTAACTGAACAATCCGTTTAAAGCTCCTTTTTCAGGTAATTCAGGGTCCAAGGTATTCTCCGTTTGAAAATCTTGCAGCCGTATTCAAACTGTTATTGTGTAAGTCAATGTGTATTCGGTTTGCACAGCAGAGTGATACTGATACGACCGTTTCTGTCTCTAAGTGAAGAGCTAATGAACGAGAGACAGAATTTTCGGTCTACATGTAGGTGTGGATATGGATGGGATGGACATTGGTGGGATTTACTTACACTTAATAACAAAAAAAAACAAAACAGAACAACGTACCTCAAGTGATTACCTCAAAGCCTTCTTTACAGGAGAGGCCATCTTCTTTAGCATGTTTAAACTTTGCGCCAGGTGCACTGCTTCCCTTTTCCAGCCAAATAGCCCTCTTTTCTTGACTTTAGTCTCTAGAACATCCTCATCTATTCTAGGCCTGGGCCGGGTCGACCCTACTTTTATTTTGAGGGACTCCTTCCATGTGTCCTGTTGGATAAATGTATACCAGAAAAATTTTGTGTCCTGATGCTATTATTACTGATAATAATTTCGGTACAATAAAAATAAATTGGGAGGGAAACGTGAAATTTGGTAAACAGATCAAATCAGAACTTGTCATGACAAAAAGTTACACAAAATTGAACAGATGGGACTGGGACCTTGACATACGTAAATATTGTTGCTCGATCTTGTTTACACTGTTATTTTGTGAAATTTTGTGAAATATATATCAAAATACACATGATGTCATGCCATGACTTGATTACACAGAGGTTATATTCTACAAGACATAAAAACATATTTTACGCTTACCGTTAACGCTGAAAGCTCACCAGAGAAAGGATATCGCGCGGCTGAATTTGATTTGAATTTTGTGCGAGCAATATGCATATGCGGCTCAGAGATTGATCGGCCAATCATGGCGCACGTATTAAAGCGATACGAATATGGTATTTTTAATTTTTTTTTAAATTTCAATAATTCACGAATCAAATAATTTATATTTGAAGAAAATAGAGCTTAAAATGTGGTTATAATGAAATAAAATGCAATTCTAAAAGAAATACTGTGGCAGAAACTGTAACACTTACCCTGTTTAACTTCATGTTCAGCATTTTCGTGGGCATTTTCTGTCGATCGCTTTCATTGGCCAATGATGTTTAGACGGGCGAAGTTGACGTAGTCTTTTGGCCAAAACGTTCAAAATTGTCCTCGAAAGTACAGTTCATTTATGAGACTAAATAGTTTGCAGATGAACATGTTATTACAACAGTATGTCATAATATAACCGATTGAATATTACATTTAATGACAAACTTGAATAATTTCTAAAAAAGGACACCAAACAAAAGACTACACGTCATAACACAGCATACGTTTGAGACTAACAAAAGGTACAAGTTTGCACCCTCTTCAGATTTATCATTGAAATTACTCAAAAGGGTACAATATTGTACCTTTTACGTAGTTTGCTACACATTGCACCTTTTTTTGGATTTTTGCACCATTTGTGCACCTTTAATTCTTAGTGTGTACATGAACAACTATTTATGAAATTATTATGAAGGGTTCACAATAAATGAATGTACACATCCTCAGATTTCAATAAACTAAACTGAATAAGTATTGTCTCGCATGAATCCTAAAGCATGTATTATTACATGTATGCGTATAAAGCAACCATGGCACTTTAATTACTCTGCATTGGTAATTACTCTTAATTCCTTACAAAACGGTACTTCTTAGATGTCATCAACTCTGTTTCAAACCAGGGACTTCTTAGTTATTGGGCTATTTCTGTACATCTGAATCATGGACGTACCCAGTCGAGTACTTAAAGCTGGAAAAATGAATAAATGATACTGTAACAATCGATTGATAGAGCACTCTGAGGTAAAAAAAAATAAAAGAATTATTCCAACATAATGAGCAACAGTATACAATGATGTTGAAGGCTATATGATTGACGTTGATGGTTTTGCTATAAACCCCTCTGTAAAATATTCTAGTACAGTCCAGGTGCTGCGTGTGTAATAAGGGTTTCGCTATTTTACAATATTCCTTTGTGAATGAAGTGCCTGTAGCATTGGTGAGGATGGTGAAAATAACTTTCCAGTATAAGTCTTGACATTATCAGTTAACTGATGGCCTACACTAAAACTTTCAGCGCAAATTTTTTACCTCAATAAGTAAACAAATATTCAACAAAAAGTTAGGGGAAATGACAACATATTTTCTTAATTTTCTGTTGCTGCCAAAGATATTTTCATTTGAACCAAGCCAATTCTATTGCAATTATGAAGTTTTACAATGGTGCTTCCATTCCCAACACTTTCTTTGTTGGAAGTCTTTGCCAATTTATTAGTGATATGTATCTCATTTTTCTGCAGCTCATTTGTATTTATAGCTATACTTTTATTTAAACTGTTTGCACCGTATCAAACTGTATGTCAATGTATATGTGATACATGTATTTGCTATAGAATATTCATTTTATGAGCATGATATACAAATATTGATTGCAACTTTTAGGGGCACAGTTAAAGGCAGTCAATCAGTAGTGTTTGCATGTTTCTGGGCTGACCCAAGAAAACTTTGTCCATGGTCAAGGCTGGAGTTGCATGAAGGAGACCTAGCACTAGCTTTGTGATCTTTGTGGCGTAATAGCTAGTACGCCACAAAGATCACCTAGCTAGTGCTAGCATGATGTGTTCACTAAATAGTAGGCACAACATTAACTCCAGGCTGAACAGCCATGCCACTGCGGCCGCCGGGCCACTTGCCTGGTCTGGCAAGAGTATGACACAAGGTCTGTCAGCTGCATAGTGTGTAAGGTACCATCACAGCCATACACAATGATCTATGTCAGGGAGTAGAGCATTTTGCTGACCCTCGATATACTTTCAAATTGACCTAGATTCGTATACTGTACAAAAAGGTGTTCACTGCACCAGCAAACACAGATTTTACTCCAGATTTCCTTTGAAACTATGGTACAAGGTTATCTAGCATCTGTACTGCGCCCATCAATTTTTAGTTGTTTTTTTTTTAGATGGAAAGAAGAACATGCAAGTGGAGGTCTATTTTTTAACATACTATTGTTGTTGTTGAGTAGAAATTTGGTGTACAAAATATCAAGTCAAATAGCTACATGTAGCTGACTTCATCACCTGTCGACAAAACAATGGTTGACAATGTTGTATTCATGATATAGCTGTGCATCCACCAATATCTTCCCATCACCCCAGAATAGACAAAGCAGCATGTATAATCAACACAAACTAGTGATCAATAGCAATAACTTTGTGTTACTTTCTTACAGAAAAAAAATCATCAATTATCATTGACCTTTTGCAAAATCAGGAAGGTGCAAATGTTATGCAGCACTCAACCTGTATAGATTAGCCTTGTCTTGTGAAATCAATACAACAGCACTATACTTTTGATTACGATTATATTCCATTCCTAACATTTCTGATTGTTTTGATGGAAAAATTTTGCACTCACTGTTGATCTTTATGGCTTTCTTTTAAGTTTAAACAACTCATAATTCTTTTTGTGCAAAGCTAATTAGTTATACTGAATCAAATATGTATGATATACATAAGATAATAACTGTTCCCTTTGCAGAGCTGCCAAGTCTCCCTGATTGTCAGGGAGACTCCCTGAAAATTAGCTGATTTTAGAGTGAAAAACGCCAGATTTTCAACAATCTCCCTGATTCATACATTGATTTCTTCCATTGAATTGTGTGTAATAGAGAAAGATCTCCCTGATTTCTCTGTAAATTCTTCCTGAAAGGTGGATATTTAAGTTGGTAGCTCTGCCTTTGTAGCTGAAAAATATATCATAGTCCAAAATACAACAAAATAAAGGCTGACATACATGTATTTTTTATGATTAATGCTGCCAGATATATTTTTGTCTTTCATTGTACCCCCCCCCCCCCCCCACTTTTAGAGGGGGAATCTTCGACATTTACTGTTGATATTGTGTTTTGCATACATGTTGTCATATACTGTTATAAACTTGTATTTTTGGTGTTATTTAATAACTGATAGCACACACTGTTGCAGCTGATGAATTTCATACCTCAAAGTGAATATCTTGCCTATAATACAGTTGTATACCCTATCTTAGCCATTCTGGGGATAGCTTCAAGAGTTGAATTTGACTTTTTTGGGTTTTTTTTTTTTTTTTTTGTATCACTGCTTTAGTCAGATCAAGCTCAGAAAAGAGTCAGAAGATGTATGCTTCATGTATATTGGATAGTCAGTCAAAGAGATTTTGAACTGGAAATCATAATTGCGCATTGTCATTTAAACATGACTCAAGTCCAGCTTTACTCTTTGTGAAACAGTTCCTGGGATGTTTTCTTTTTTAATCACTTGTTTATACTTTTATTTACTTGTATCTAATTTTAACAGTAGTAGTAGTCATGTAGTAATATTTATTTGAAATGTATCAAGTATGAGTAGAAATTGATTTTGTATGTTACAAGTTGTGTCATTTGATCAGTGTTGTAAATAGAAACAAAAATTCGGGGAGAAAGGATTTTTTTTTTTTTATTATCCTTTTATATTGGAAGCTCATGATATTTTTATGTACATAAACATGTATTTATCTCTAAGCACTATCCAAAAATGATGTGCCAAAAATCTTTCCAAATTGAGATGTTATGCAATACCCGTTCCTTGTGATCAGAAACACAAGTTCCTTTTCTAGCCTGAGCTGAAGAAATGACCGTGAGATTGATTTTGCTCTATCTTCAGTTCAGGTCAATTGTGGGGTTCAAATACAGAACAAAATTGCAAATGCAAAGAAATTGTCCTAAAGGTCGCATGGGATAATCATATCCATAACAGAAATATGAGACCACACACTGGTTTTGTTTTTTATGCCAAAACAGGCACCCACCTTTTTGCTGGGTGCCATAGGCAATATGTTTTGGAGTTGGAGTTTGGAGTTATCCGTCCATCTATCCATCTGTCTCGCTTTTAGAAATGAAACGTGTGCCAAACTCATTAGCATGATCAAGGCCGTCTTGTGAGATTGTGAGTACAAATAACATGAATAATGAAAGATGCACAAGACCCGACGTAGCTGTATATACCACATATTCTTCTCCGAGCTTTCGGCTAAATAAGCCTTTTTCAAGGATCTACAACAAAATATAAGAAACAAACTTAATGGCAAGCGTAAATGAACTGAAAGGAACTTAGGAAAAACAAAAATAAAATGTTCAAACTAATATAAGCAAAATGAGGTAATATAAACGTAAAAATTATTACCTGCAGTAGTGGTTCTGTGGTTCTTGCTCATGTACGTGTGTTGAATCACATGATATGGTCCGTCACACGAGCTCAGTTCCGTAACATGATTAGGGCTGGAAAGGAATATGGGTTAATTTTGATTTTGCTTTATCAACGGGGAGATTCACTTCCGTGAATTTAAGTTACTATTTTTGTTTTCATATATCTTTTTGCTTTGAAAGGATGCAAAATATAAGATGTACATGTATGGACAAATCATGGGGGGGGGGGGGGGGTTTATTTAAAAAAAAAGGAAAATTTTATTAGATGTTCACCACGTACATATATTGTAACCGTAATACATTAAGGTTACCAGCAAAGCTTTGTTTTACTGTAGGAATTATCGAAGCAACTTCTTGTATTTCTTGATACATGTATATTTAATATGTGCATGCTGCCAACATGGGTATTTGTTTTCATATTTATTATGTATACTTATTAAAGGTTGAAGTATAAAACTAATGCCAGCTTGATGTTGCTCTTGCATGTAATTCGTATACTCTGTGTTATTGTTTGATTGCAGGCCTGGATCCAGGAAACGGGAAATACAGATGTTGCCTTTGTGGGGAGTAATGTCTTCACCTCCCATTGGATCCGGGCCTTGAGTGTATGGTTCCTCAGCATCTGTTCAGTGTGCTTGCACGAAGAAGTCGGAAATGACAATGCAAGAAAAAAAAACACATCTACTGTCTTCTGCATCCGCTAACAAGTCTGGAATTATCAAACGTCTATGATTTGGTATCTCTGATGTCTTCTTTGTTGTTACCATGTCTTCAGGATGTACAAAAGACACTTTTTTATTCCTCTGCTCACATCATGTAAGCGCCAGAGGCATTACCAAATATGATCAAGGATATGACGACTTAAGGATTAACCTGTCTAAAGGACATCGTAAAGACGTCCAAATGACGTCTTATTTAGGTACTACACATGCAAAGGATGCTAAATGATGTCTTATTTTTATAATAAGCATGTCTAAGAGATATCCTGAAGGCATCCAAATTACGTCTTATTTTGTGTAATAAATACGTCTCGGAGACATCCTGAAGACATCCAGAAGACGTCTTGTTTTGATAAACACGTCTAAGAGACATCCTGAAGACATCCAAATGACGTCTTATTTTGATAATAAACACGTCTCAGAGATGTCCTGAAGACATCCAAATGACATCTTATTTTGATAATAAACACGTCTAATAAAAATCCTGAAGACATCAAAATGACGTCTTATTTTGATAATAAACATGTCTAAGAGACATACTGAAGACATCTAAATGACGTCTTATTTTGATAATAAACACGTCTCAGAGATATCCTGAAAACATCCAAATGACATCTTATTTTGATAAGAAACATGTCTTAGAGATATCCTGAAGACATCCAAATGACGTCTTATTTTGATAATAAGCATGTCTTAGAGATATCCTGAAGACATCAAAATGACGTCTTATTTTGATAATAAACATGTCTTAGAGATATCCTGAAGACATCAAAATGACGTCTTATTTTGATAATAAACGTGTCTTGCAGATATCCTGAAGACATCCAAATGACGTCTTATTTTGATAATAAACACGTCTCAGAGATATCCTGAAGACATCTAAATGACGTCTTATTTTGATAATAAACACGTCTAAAAGACATCCTGAAGACATCTAAATGACGTCTTATTTTGATAATAAACATGTCTCAGAGACATCCTGAAGACATCCAAATGACGTCTTATTTTGATAATAAACACGTCTATGAGACGTCATAAAGACATCCATATGACGTTTGTCGGGTAAAAATAACACGTCTAAACGACGTCATATGGACGTCTTTTTTTATCAATAAGACGTAATAATGATATCAAAATACGATGTCTTTAAGACGTCAAACGTGGGTGCAAACTGATGACTTTTTGACGTCTTTACATGACATCATTAAGACGTATAGCTTTTCGTCTTTAAGACGTCCTTAAGACGTCAGTCTGCTATCAGGGATATTGTATTGCTTTTGTTTTTCTATAATCAGATCAGTAAAAGTATTGAAAACACCTAAGAAAGCTATGAACCTTTAAATTTGTTTCTGGACATGAGAAATAAACGAAACGAAACGAAAATAAAGTGAATCAATAAAAAAAGAACATTAATCGAGCAATAAATTGGCAACTCTGTCCCGTACTTTTCGAGGACTTCTCCCATTTGCTGTGTGTCGGTATGAACTTGGTATTGTTATGATAGTAATATTTTCCACCGTGCTTTTTTTTTAAAGGAAGAAAATTCAAATAGGATGTTAACATTATGAAATCATAATGGAAAGAAATCTGTTTATCTGTTAATATTTAAGGTACTTCTTTAAATATTTTAATTCAGTTATCTGTTACCTTGCCTGACAACATGATTGTTCAAATGATACCATCCCCTCTCTCCCCCACCAAAGAAAAAGAAAAAAATCCCTACCAACTCATCGACAAAAGTAAAACTGAAAATAAAAATAGTATTAGAACTACAGAAACTCGCATGTACATGACTTCAATATTCGGAACAGAATCGAACTCCAAAAATCCGAAACAACATCAAAAAGTTGCATAAGTTAATTATTTTTGGTCATATTATTCGCTCCTATCATAGATGTACGCCTTAGTGCTTCTTGCGTAACAATTGGTGGTATATCTAAATGATGCGAAAAGAAGTAGAACAAAGTATCCGAATGCGCAAAAAAAATAGATTAAAAAAAAAAAAAAACAGAAAAGAAAGAAAGAAAGCAAGAAAGAAGAAGAAGAAGAAGAGGAAGAAAAAAAAAACCACTCCGACAAACACGAACCCTCGCACACGCACACATTTTACAGAGAAAATATTTGTCAATACATTTCAAAGAGTAGCAGTGTGACGTCAAATCGTGGGCGTGTTTTTTTTTTTTCAGTAGGTGCCGATAAAATTGAACTGTTGAAAACTACTTGTAAACTTACTGTGACTTTATAGAAGGAAAAATAGGAAACTGTGACAAGGTTTACTATCTCTCTCTCTCTCTTTCTCTGTTGTTCTCTTTCTCTGGTTACTGAACGCAAAACGCAAAAAAAGAAGACTTTTTGTAGCATGAGCGTGTCAGTAACCGTGATTTTTTTTTTTTTAAATGTTTTCAGTGTCGCTTGCAACGGAGACGGGTAAGATTCTTTACATTTCTTTTTACTTGAAATGCATTGGTTTATTATGATTATGGTAACAACAAAATCTTATAGCCAGGGAAATATACCACTTTTCATAATCAACCACAAACTCAGTTTTTGCAAGTCGAGCCTTGATATGAAAGTGACATTTAACTCAACATTGAATGTAAAGAGGTAGGCTGAAGCTGATGGCAGTGCTTAGAAACAGAGATCCGCAGAACATCAAAACACAGGAAAAACACATAGACCGAGAGAGAAAGAGAGAGAGAGAGAGAGAGAGAGGGGAGGGGGTATTAAGTTGGAATAAGTTGATAACATCTGAACCTAAAAGTTGTTCATGCTTGTTTCTTTCTCTGCCAAACGTTTGATGAGAACAATGATGAAGGAATACTCGTGGTTTTCCACACACACACACACACACACCCATATATATATATATATATATATATATATAAAGAGAAAAAAATATATAAAGAGAGAGAGAGGAGGGGGGGGGGAATACTTGTAATAAGGTGTTAAATGTTAGAGAGAGAAAAAAAATAGTTTGAATGAATTGGTGATATATTATGTTAAAGGGCCAGTCTAATGAGAACTCACGGGGGAATGAAATCGTGCGGGATTGCCATAAATGATCGGACGGCACGAAGTTGACCGAACTGGAGCTAGGCGAATACTTCGGGTTTAACCGGTCCCAGGCCCTTAGTCTTGTAACTGGTCGTAACCTCGTTCACCCAAACAAGTTTAGTGTAATACTGAAATATTTCCAAATACAAAACACGGTTTACTTCTGGTTGATTAGTCTAGCCATCGCTTCTGCACTGCCCTGCCGCGACGCGTTGTCGCCACGATTACGTAACTAACCCCAGGCTCTACCAGAAGGCTGGCTCTGTAATTACTTTTCCATAATTATGTTTGATTACTTTCCCATCGCGCGAAATTTAAAACACAAGCCAGTCTTCCCCGAACTATCTCAGAGTTGATCCTATATGAATCACATGTTTTAGCACGTGTGATGGAAGTCCTTGTATCGAAAGTGACACGAAGCTCCGAGTATCTCATTGAAAATCGCCCATGCAGGCCCACCAAAGTATCCCTTTATAGAGAGAGAGAGGAAAGGTTACCTATAATAAGATGATGAATGTGTGTGTGTGTGTGAGAGAGAGAGAGAGAGAGAAAGAGAGAAAGAAAATAGTTTTAATGAGGGGATAAATCTTTAATAGAGAGAGGGGGGGGGGTGATAATACTTAGAATAAGGTGATAAATGTTAGAAGGAGAGGGAAAGGGGTGGGGAAATGGTTGGAATAAAGTGATAAATGTTAATGAAATAGAGGCTCTTCTTGCTTCTTGTAATCCTCAAACCGTCATCCGTACGTCTGGTTGATGGCAACAATTATTGTAAAGGAACAGTGGAGGTCTTCCACGACATCATGTGGACGAGAATCTGCGCTGACAACATGGACCTTAGGGTAGCGGCAGGGTAGCCAATGTCGTGTGCCGAATGCTGGGATACCAATGCCCTATCAATTCCTCCGAGGGGAAAGTCGACTTAACATAATTATGTAGCCTGTTACGGGAAAGAGAAAGACATTACTTCTTGTGACATAACGTGGAACGCGGATTGTAGGGCCTCAGCCAGTGGAGCATTGAAGTGTGATATAGAAAGCTAGGCATCTAAAAAAAAAATTCAATAAATGCTACAAGTCTGATCCAAAAAATTGCGTTTCAGGAGACATTTCGTGATGGCAGGGCTTTGTACTTTTTCGCTTATCTGTTGTTTTGTCTCTACGCACTACTGAATTTTCCCACCCGCCGAATACCCCCTCCCTTAAAAGCGGGAACGGGCTGCAGCCCCTTCGATATTTCTGATACTTTATATATTCGGGCAGTGAGGTGTTTTATTAGAAAGTAACCATTTTATATTATGCATTGTGTCGAAAAATGTAGTAAACGCACAATGCTAATTTACGGCCGGTAGTTTTCAATGCAACATAATAACTGTCTTATCCTACTTACTTCTTTTTTTCTGATATTATTTCTAACTGAATCAGAAAGCAGAAAATCGATATAAGAAATAAATGGCATTGAAATGTCGCCCTCTATCGTTTTAACTACGTCGAGTGATTCACGGGCACTTGCGTGTCATCACAACGCAACACAATATCATGAACAGTAGCGTTCTATCAAACTAATGCACATCATAATTGTAGACGAGTTGGTGTTTGTAATAAACTTTTGTAATGTAAGACTTCATAATAACAAACAATAGGCCTATAAAAGGACAGTTGTTCTCCTTTAATAAAGAGTAGCAAGAATTGTTATACCTAAACTATTAGCCTTAACGTAGTATTTTGAAATTTTCACATGGTAGTATTGGTCAACAAGTTTGTTATAGAATGTGAAGAATGGGGATCCCTGACACTTTTGAGTATAAAATGATCAGTGTTTAACAATGGCTAATTGATGTTCATCTTCAATGAGTGTACTAACAATTATATTCGCAGACATTTGATATTACCCATACGACTTAGTATTTCAACAGGATTCCTTACCTTTTTCGCTTTGACGATGATGATGATAATGATGGTGACGATGTTGATGATGTTGATGATATGCCATATTTACATCGAAACCTTGCAATGCACACGTTACACACACACACACACACTCTCTCTCTCTCTCTCTTTCTTTATATATCTCTCTTCGTATATTCCATCTCAAATATCTTTGTTTCTCATTTCTCTTTCTTTCTCCCTCAATCATCGTATACTCCCCTGCCATTTCTCTCATTTCTGTGCGTAAGAAGTTCTAGAAACTTGGTTGTTCTGAGCTTCCCCTAATGGCTGAGTATCAAGTTAAAAATTATAACACAACAGGACGGGGCTAATATGTGGACGTCCTACGTAAAACATCTTGAAACAAGCAATGATACTATTATCTCTATACTCAATCTCTATTCATTTTTCCCCCTTTTATTTCCTGGAAAGTTTTGTTTCTGTTTCTGAAAAGGAAATCTAATGCAAAAGATACTTGACGTCAGAATAATTTTAGAAATACGTAGTAAATCATCGAACTATTATCATGATTGTATGCATTAACCCTCCGCCTTTGCCATGTTTGTGTAAGAGGTAAAATTGTAGTCACAATTATTAGTATTGGCAACATCACTTCTCACCCTATTTCTATTTCTCTTTATTCTTGACGTCTTGTCTTCCTATTCAGTGGTCATTTTTTGACACCAACTCCTTGTTTACTTAGTAAGAACGAGTATGAGTCAGCAAGTCCTAGCATTTACCTAGGGAGTTTAATTATAGTTGTGAAAATAAGGAATTTTGGTTCTTCTTCTCAGTCCCACCATCAGGCGCTGAATTATTACACTCCGGCCTACTGATAATGCTGATGGCGTAACCATAGGAGTTCAAAGCTATAACTGCTTTCATACCATGTTGTCACTTCATCGTTCTGATATTTAAATAGAAACATGTTGAACTGTATATTTTGTGTTTTCGAGTCGTCCGTGTGATTTCAATATAGCTACATCCACATCTACCAGATCTTCAAATAACTAAATTATATAGAGGGTTACATTTGCAAAGAGGAAAGTTTTTAGCAATATTTACTCTAATATCAAATGTACCCCTTTTCTTAATGTCACAAAACCAATAAGGAAATATAAATGTCACATCAAATAAATCTCTCATATGATTTTAGAGCTAATTTTAACAAAATAACAAAAATAAACCCACGAAATGCTAAATAAATTCTACTAATAAGTATTACACAATTCGTAAGTTGTTATTTCATTAAACAAGGCTGTCTATTTAAAAAGAAATCCTAATTAGGTGTTGAGATTTCCATTAGGCTATAATATATTCAGATCATACCTATCGCCTAGCAAATCGAGCTATTACATCATTTCTTTATACATATTAGAAACGAAGAAACCTATTCTATCATATTATTATGCACACATTAAAACAGACCAGTCATTTCCTTGTTTGGAATAAGGTTCTCATAGAACAAAAGGAAGTTACGTTAAATATGTAAAACTATACCATATGATACTGGGAAAGCACGTATAATTTTGAGTATTAAAGAAATACAAGGAGTACTTTCGACTCTGACTTAATAAATAATATGTGATTTTATATAATATGCAAATGTTTCTTCGGTGTTTCAGGAAGTATTATATCCTGCCAGCTTCTCCTAGATCATTAATGGTTTCCTGGTACACACAACCCAACTTATGATAGGTTAACAATTCAAAAATACTTTAAACCAGTTTCTCTCAAACTGCATTATCAGTACGGAAGTTATGCACACATAACGTCATTTAATATGAAATTGCGTGTTAGCTCCTCTAGCCCTCCACCTCCGTTATTTACAAATCTTGACGGAGAAGGAAACCCGTCTATCGCGAATTTTCAATCTTTTTAAACAACGTTGTTTAAACTATTATTCTACAATACCATTGAGGTCTTAAACAGCGTTTGTTTAAAATACAGGGTCTGTCTTTTAAACAATGTTGCTTTAAATTTAACCAACACAATTTCAAACAGCGTTTCTGGCTGTGTATAAAGAAGCCCTCTAGCCCTCCACCTCCGTTATCTACAAATCCTGAAAGTCTCTACATAAGTAATGGTGTGTAGAATAATACACTGCAAAATATACAGCATTCTTAAATTCATTAACATAGTCGAAACATAATTATGTAGGCTTATGTTTTTCACCATGTTTTTGTTGTTGTTGTTGCAAGAAAGCCTGTTCTAAAATTCAGATAATGCATAGTTCAAAGTTTTAAAAAATATGCATAATACATTTAACAGGTTTAAGAATTATAACATATAAGCATTTTAGAGAAAACATGTAATAAACGTTTTAAAAAAGGTAAATATTTTTTACAACAACAAAAACAACAAAATCTGGTCATTTTTTTTTTAACTAAGTGGAATCTTGACCATTTAACTTATTATTTTTATTATTATTATCATTATTATTATTATTATTTTATTTTTTTTTGCGGACGAATACAATACAAACCGGTGTAGTACATAACTACATATTACATAAATGTGAATTATTATATGTTATAAATGCATTATTGTATTTTGTACCGTGCTATAATTGTATGACCTGCCATGAGTGCGGAGTGGGACCGTGGTCCTGGCAGTTATATGTATTACGAGATCTAATGAAATCGAGACTTGATTAAACAACAGTCCATTATCCATACATAGGTTTTTTATGAGGCTATGTAATGGCGCCAAATTAAATGGCTCTTTGAATCTTTGCACACTGAAAGGCATCCGTATAGAGGATTTTCTACAAATTCATCCGTTGGTGCAGATTCTGATTACTCGTTGAATCCACGTCCACCAAACCTGTCACTCTGTCGCCCATACAAAGGATTATCCAGTAGACCGTCTGATGGCGCCGGTTCTTGTTGATTGTCAAATCTGGGTCAATTAGATCTGTCACCTCCGTCATCATAAAGCGGATTGTCCATGAGATCATCTGTTAGCGCAAATTCTAGTTGCCCGTTAAATCCACGTCCATCAGACTTGTCACTCTGTCCTCCATACAAAGGATTGTCTACAAGACCATCCGGTTGCGTCGATTCTGGCTGACTGTTGGATCCTTGCCCTTTAGATCTATCACTTCCGTCTTCATATAGAGGATTGTCAAGGAGAGCCTCTGTTGATGCCGATCTTGATTGCCGGTTTCGAGCTTGTCCACTGTGTCTTTCATCCTCTTCTCCATACAAAGGATTATCTATGAGGTCATCTGTTTGGGCCGATTTGGGTTGATTGTCGAGAGCTTCCTCATACAGCGGATTGCCAACCATGGATTCAATGCGAGCACCTTCACCACGTTTGACTCGAGTAGGAATAGGATCACTGGATTCGTAAACTGGATTCTTGAGCAGGTTCGAAACCAAAGAACTGTTGGTGTTCTCTACTTTGAAATCAGCGGCAGCCGACAAATCTCGGCCTTCATTGTCGTCTTGGTGAACAAACTTTCCTTTGGTGCCATCATTATCTCCTACGGAAACGGACTTTTGGGGACGTTTGTGGTTGATTTCTGCGTAGTAATCGATGTCTGAAGTTTGCTTTGTGGTTTGATTTGAATATCGAACTTCGGAATCGCCTGAAATAGTCGCAAGGTTTCTATTTTGAGGAATTATTTTCTCCGATGGCTTGGATGGCTGTTTCCTAGATTAAAAGATACAAAATTCGTACAACACCGTGCAAATGTTTCTTTTCAGGGCATCTGGGTCGTCTTGCATAAAAAAAGTTGCGATTAAAACGCAACTCAAAAAATTATATTCAATGCGATTTTCAACTAATCAGGACCGCGTATTTTGGAAGTGCGTTTATTTATTTATTTATTTATTATTATTATTTTTTTTTTTTTTTGCTTTTGACCTCAACTTTTTATGCAGGAGGGGCCTGAAAGCAGTAAGTTATCATTTGCCATGTGAACGCGTCCACAGTATTTCTTATAAATGAACAAAATTAAAGAACAAAATGTATGAGAGAGTTTAACTACCTGTTACAATCAACATAGCATGTATTTATACAAGGTAAGGGGTTCGAATCCCTGCCACAGCACTAACGTCTTTGGCATGACATTTTTAAACATGAGATATGCGTTATACAAGGACATTACATAATTACTAATGATGCTGCGGCTATTACTACTACTGCTACCACTACTACTAATATTAATATTATTATTGTTATTCTTCTTCTTCTTCTTCTTCTTCTTCTTCTTCAAATCTTCTTCTTCTTCTTCTTCTTCTTCTTCTTCTTCTTCTTCTTCTTCTTCTTATTATTATTATTATTATTATTATCATGATGATGATGATGATGATGATTATTATTATTATCATTATTATTGACCCGTTGTCTACTGAATTCTCGCATTCCCATAGGCTTGATACAGGGACGGCCCTGTTCTCGTAGTCAATGGGTTCATATCCATTTGAGACAACTACATTTTGTGGTTTGGCTCAATAATTTTTGATTCAGAGCTCTAAAAAATATACCAGATGCATTTTTGGAAAGAGCAAAAATTTTCTGCACACATTATGTCCATTTTTGTTGCATGACCATATTGCGTTTGATGCCAGGGGGAAAAAAAGGAGAAAAGACTTAAAATCCTTAAATAAGCAACATATTGAGATGTCAAAATCATTGTTTTTTTAATCAAAATTGGCAATTTTTTCCACTTTTCGACAAAATCTGTAACAATGTATATTGTTTTCAAGGACATTACACCTTATTAGAACCATGTAGCACTAAAATAAAAATATCACTGTTGCCAATTTGAATAACAGAATGTGATCTATTCATCCCTTAAATAATTCCTGTCCTGAAAGGGTTAAGGTAGTTTTGATCCTACCTTCGCCGATAACGACACAGGACAATCGAAATAACCAGTATGACACCCGCGAGGAAAATAGCCGCCGATGCGACAGGAATAATCCAGGATAAGCGTTTAGCTGAAGTTGTGGTAGCTGCAACTGATTTCAGAGATTTAAAAAAAAAAGTCCTTTGAAGTGAATATTTGTTGAGAGACTTACTCAGTTACAAATGTTGGGGCAATTTATCCGAATGCTATGTTTTTGTTTGTTTGTTTAATTTTTGAATATTTTTTTTTAGTTAATAATTGATTTGGGATGGTGATTTTTTTTTTGTGTGTGTGTGTGTGTGTGTTTGTTTTTGCTTTGTGTTTTTGTTTTGTTTTGTTTTGTTTGATGTTGTTGTTTTTATATTTTGTTTTTGCTTTTTGTTGTTTTTTGTTTGTTATTGTTTTTTCTTGTTGTTGCTGTTTTTTTTAAATTGTTGTTCTTGTTGTTGTTGTTGTTTTTTTTTTTTGTTGTTTTTTGTTTTGTTTTGTTTGTTTGTTTGTTTGTGTTTTTTTTTTTTTTTTTTGGGGGGGGGGGGGGTTCCAGGGGATTTTCCCTTGAAAGTATGCATATTTAATGCAACTAATCTCTGTTTATAATCTTCGCATCAAATAGTTAGGAATGACTGCAAAATGGTACTGTTCTATTCTACCGGTCAGTGCCGTATCTCTATAATTTTATACGGCACTGCTACCGGTGTAAGGCAACTTAAAGATTTGAGAAGTCCCCACTCTCTCTATTTTGTAATAATCATCCTCGAAGCGATCCAAAACACTGCAAAAGGATCCAATAGAAATGAAATTCGTTGAATTATTAGAAAGGGGATCATTAGAGATGATGATGTCAACAAAATATCTAATACTGGCTTTATTTCCTCACCATTGTTTCCAAATTATCAAATGACCCTTGTTTGATTTCCGGTGGAGTATAAATTTAGCATTGTCGTAAATTGCCGATTAGGCATAGATGCAGACTAGGGATACAGGTTTATATCTTTAGGAATTTATTATTTTTATTATCATTATATAGCAGTAGTATTTTTTAAGTTGATGTAACGTTGTAAAAGTAAAAGTAATAATATAACTGAGTGGAAAATAGTTCAGTGATATTTCTTGTGCATGTATTTTGTTAATGCTGGCTACTTTCTTTTTTTTTATCGTTTTTTTTAACTCACAGCTAAATACATTAATCTGCAGCTATGGTCATACTCACTACAATGTTAACTTATGACCTTTAAAAAGAGAAATATATCTGATAACCTGTTAGATGAACTTAATAATGAAAATGAAATTTACTTTCTATGGAAATGGTTGATTGGCCTCCACTGCTAGTAGGAGACTGTGCTTTGGTCAGAGACATAGTGGTGAATGACTCAGATTGTGTTTAGCTTGTTAATGATGAAACTACGTGTTTTATTTGGAAGGTGAATACAATATTGAATCATCTATTCTAATGCAGAAAAGAAAGCTATTGATGAGGATGGTTAAAAGCAATGATAATCTCCATGTAAGTTTTCACTCACCAGTAATGAATTGGGATCGTTGCAAATGGTTGATTACACCTAAATATAGTCATTATCTGATTATGTTCCTTAATATGCCTAACAAACGGGTTTTTTTAAAGTTGTAACATGGTAAAAGAAATGACAATATAACTGAATACGAAATATTTTAGCGACATTTCTTGTATTTTGTCAATGCTGGTTACCCTTTTTATGAACAGCTAAATACTTTGAATCTTTAGCAATGGGAATACTCACTACAAGTTAAGTTATGATATTTTTATAAGGGTATAAGGATAACATGTTAAATGAACTTGACAATGAAAATAAAATTTACCTTCTATGAAAATGGTTGATTGGTCTCTAATATACTGCTAGTAGGAGAATGTTCTTCGGTCGGGGAATTAGTGGTGAATGACTCAGTTTGTCGTGCTACAGATTTTTATTTGGAAGGGTAAATATAGTAATGATTCATCTAGTCTAATAATGCAAGAAGCTTTTATTGAGGTATTTGGTAAAGTAATGATATCCTCCCGTTATGTTTTAATTGCTTGATAATTCATTATCAGATAATGAGGCCTTCTTGTTCCTGAATACATTGATGGAACGAATAATACGATAAAAACTACTTTCAAAAAATAAACTCAAGGGCAATTTCAAAGGCCTATTGTACTGCCCATAGAAATCAGGTTCGGATTACGTAATAAGCCATTGTAATGTTCGCACATTTCTAAAGGTGATAGACAGGGCTATTGAAATTGCCTTGAGTTGATTTTTCGAAAATAATTTTTATCGTGTTGAAGTCATATTTATACACACAGTGAAACAAATGCTATTCCTTACTTGATAATTACTTAATATTACATTCCAGGTGGTACTGTGTATTCAATAGTATCTATTTTCCCCGTATACATATATTACACGTAGTATAGCACTGAAGAGAGGCATACAAAAGTTCTTCGTCTTGCACTCATCAGAGTAAACCACAATAACGAACAGAAATCCACAATCGAAACGGAAACTAAAGGAACAAAAAGCGCGAAATATAATGAGCTCTAATTGGTTGTCTAATATATATATATATATATATATATATATATATATATATATATATTTATATATATATATATATATATATATATACATATATTTATATATATATATATATATACATATATATATATATATATATATATATATATATATATATATATATATATATATATATATATATATATATATATATATATATATATAACGGTTAGTTACGCATATTGCCAGCCGGTTTATTTAATAACAGGATAATTACTGAAATAATACGTTCATTCTTGCGGTTTACTCTGATGAGTACAAGACGAACAACTCTCTTCAATGCCTTTTTGTAGTACCAATCATCGTTTCAGATATAACGTATTAATACTAAACATTTCATAAATGAGTCAATATACTCTTCATGTTCTTAAACACTTAATCTTAATCACTGATTCTATGAAAACATAACCACAAGGGTTTTCATTATTTTATGAGACAGTAAATCATATTCACCATTAAAGTTAATCCTGAGTTCTGGAACTAACGGAAAAAAGAATACAAGATCATATAAAATTTAAGGGAAATGAAGACTCTATAGACAAATGTCAATAGCCAAACTAATTTCATTAAAAATATAACTGCCGATATTAAAATGATAATATAAAGAAAATGAAATAGAGCTCGTATTCCCAAGGGCAAGTGGAGTCCAAGAACATCTGGAACCATAGCATAATGTGCAGTGCCTTTACATTGAATATGATTTCCAGGACGTTTACGTGTTTTTGTTTTTTGTTGTTGTTGTTGTTTTGTTGTTTTTTTTGTCGTTGTTGATTGTTTGTTTGTTTGATTGTCTTTCTGAACTTGGTCGAACAACTAATCTAAGCATGTGGTAAATATAAGAAATAATAAAACCCAAGTTTAACTTGAAATAATTCACACCTTTTATGGTAGCATCTACGCTGACTGTTGTAGAAGGCTCTGCGCAGTTACAAATTTGGATGAGAGAGAGAAAAAAAATCGTAATAGAAGTTGTATGACGATATCATTTATTCTTCAAGGTTTAAAACTGGAGAACAAACAAACAAACAAAATAAGCAATCAGCATACCATTTCATCTACAAAAGCCCTGGCACAGGTACTAAGCTCTACGTACTGTATATCAGTTATAACGTGTACAGTGATAATTCTCCCCTCCCCCTCCCTATTCCAACTTTTAAACTGTTCCACACTTGAAACCGCTCCCCCCTCTCGCTCTATCTTTTTTTTCTTCATGTCAATGAGCTTTACTAGTGCCATACAAATTTTACAATCAGTGTTAGCATTCTATGACAAAAATAGTGGTTAAAATAACATTTTGGTGCAGTAGACAAATTACCTTTGTTATCTGTCATGTCTATGTTTTAATATCAGTACTTTAGCCCCTTCCTGCCCCTTGACACAAGCCTTCCTATCACTTTATTTTACATTTATTTCGTGAACTGTAACACTGCTCACCAACCCCCCCCCCCTCCCTCTCCGTTTCCTGTCTTCTTAAAATCGTTCTTACTGTACTCTGTCACTAGCTCTATCTCTGTTCTGAATACGTACCTGTATATGGCACTTCATATATCAGAATGTCGTCCACTGTGATCAGGGGACCTATATTTCCCCTTGTAGCGATGAATTTTATCTGCAATAATGAAGGAACCGAATTGTATACGATAGGAAATATTAGTTTCTCACTAACGAGTATCTTCCCAATAACAAATTGATTTCCCTACCGAAATCTGCTTTTGCAATGGTCCCCACCTTTTTCTGCACACCCACTTTAACAAGTACACACACAAACTAGAACTGCAATCGTATCAGAACGATGTGCATGCAATGTCGTCCATATCTTCTATTTTGTTGAGAAGTTGACAGGTGAAATATAAATATATGGATGGTAAAACATGATATAAGATAAGATGGCAGAAAATAATGCATACTGTGAAATTAGGAGATGCAAGAATTATGAAAATAAAGAATAACATAAGGAAAGGTAAAATAGAAGATGATAGTAACGATGAAAAAAGTAAAATAAATATCCCTCTCCACCCAGTTGCAAATGGGTACCTGGCAATTGCTGGGGTAATAATAATTGCAGGGCCCTCAGAAGGAACAGTATTGAAGCTGATGAGGTTTCCCTGGGTAAACAAAGTTATTATTTTATTTTTTTATTATGATGATGATGATTTAATGATGAAGAAGGTGATGATGAGGATTATGATGATGATGATGATGTAATAATGGTGATGATGATGGTGATAATTACAATGATGGTGATGATGGTGATACTGATAAAGGTGATGATAATGGTGATGACGATGATGATGATGGTTATGATGATGATGGTGATGATGATAATGGTAATGATGATAATGTTGATGATGATAATGTTGATGACAATGATGATGGCGGTTATGATGATGATGATTGTGATGATGATAATGGTGATGATGATAATGGTGATGATTATGATGATGATGATGATTTAATGATGATGAAGGTGAGGATGATGATTATGATGATATGTGACCCTCCACCACAAAACGACCAATAATTCTTGTCACTGTTTGAAAGCTTAGATTCTAAGCTTTAAAATGATATATAACTTGTCTTTTTTGGACTAAGCAAACCCTTGTAAATTACAATAAGAATGTCAACGTGTCATTTTATAAAAAGGGGGAGTAGTTGCACTTTGAGAGGTGTTGTAGTAATTACTACCTCAAAACGGACATTTTCACAATATACTCCTTCACGGCTCTTGAAATTTTCATTCATTTATTTTATTATTCTCTTTTCTCTCTTACTGATATAGGCCTACACGCATCTCACAATCCACCAATGTTGTTAGATAAATTA
This sequence comes from Heliocidaris tuberculata, assembly GCA_025618425.1. Lineage (NCBI taxonomy): Eukaryota > Metazoa > Echinodermata > Echinoidea > Camarodonta > Echinometridae > Heliocidaris > Heliocidaris tuberculata. The sequence continues at coordinate 27,804,574 of CM046841.1, forward strand.
TTTTTCACTGTATACAAAGCGAGTTTCCCCACGGTAGAATGGCACAATCCAATAGACGTTGGTCAGTTCTTCCCACTTAAACCGTAATATCAAGCGATATATTTTGATCAAAATGTAACTAAAGTAAAAATATTAAGTTTCCATATGTACGCTTGTCTACAACTTGTATATGCACCACCTCCTATCTCACACAGTTGTCCACAGATCAAGACAAGTCCGGTAATATCTAGATAGAATGATAAAAAAAAAACCGTGGACTAGCAGACCGTTTCGCAAGCGCGAAATGCGTTCGTCCGTAATCCAATGCCCTTGCATGCACTATTCTTGGGACACGTTCGTGAATAATGTGCCCCAAAATAAGAGGCCATTTGTGAATGAACAGCAAAAGTGCACCAAATTCTCGTCAACAAATCAGAATAATCTATAGATCACTAGTTAGAGGATGTCATTAGCCAAGATTTGGTATGTGAAATGGTTCAATAAATCATCTTGTTCGGAATTCCCACTCGATTGAATGAGGCGATGTAAGGTCAAAGTGGGGGGAAATGCTATCACTGCCATAGGGAAAGGTCTGAGTTGAATGTAAAACTTTCTTTTTAAACCAAAAAGTGCAGTAGTTTCCTATAACAAATAATCTACAGGTTATTAACACTACATGTTAGAATATAGTGTGAAGATTATTTATCCGGGCGAAATGATGTCAAATATCACTTTGTTTTAAAGGTAACAGATAGTTTTGGGAAGCTCTCAAAAAAGTTTCGTGAGATTTCTTTGATTTTACTTAATAAATAGCAGGGTATTAACATAACTAAGATGCTGTGAAGTTTTTTTCCTCCTCAAGTAAAATATTAATCGAATGAGAGGTGAAAAGTAATACAAATCCCTGGCCCCAAAAAGAGGGGATGTAAATTCAAACAACGGCCACACACATTACGCACATGGGGATTGCTGTGTGTTATAGAATACGCTACACACAGTGCGAAGCGCTGGGTATATTGTCTTAGCGTGAGGCAGTGACAAGCCGTTACCAAGCGCTTCTTACAGATATTTACACTAAAATTTGTTCGAAATCGTGAATGGAATGTTAAATGATCTCGTACATGTGTCTTATGATAAAAGGAGAATAGTATGTGACTATGTTAGATAAGTTTCTTGCCAGTATGTTTTGCTTCCGAGACTGTCTGTGAGCTTTAAAGCCCTCGTGTGATTTTATGGATAGTGTCATGAACTGAGACAAGTTTTCACGTGTGACAGGACGCGGTGCAAAGTGCGCAGAGCACATGCACTATTCTTCATTTGCAGTCAGTCGGCAGGTCCACAAAAAGTGGCTCCTTTCATCCAAGTCATATGCATGACCTTTAATAGCGGTGTCCTTCTAATGAAGAAGATCAGTTCAAAACACCTCTTTTGTTCAGGCTCTAGTTGCTCTAAATCTGCATCAAATCAGACGTTTTTAGTATCAAAGTAAAGGATAAGAACCAAACTTTAATGTTCTGTATTTCATTTTAATGACAAAATGTGTAAAGTTGGTGAAATTTCAGGTTTCAAATATGATTAAAAAAAATAAAATTTTCACCTTTGAAAAAAATGGTTATTTTGCAAGTCTTTTTCTTTTGAGCCCAAATGATTTTTTACATCATATCAAAGCTGAAGATCTATGCTTCATGAAAATATCATTTATAATGAAGGACACATTTTAATCGGGTCAAGAACACACTTTTCCTATGCCAAGTGCAAATTATCTGCCTAAAACCAAGAATAATGCACTGTGATTGGCCAGATAGACTGCCCAGCCACCATGGAATCGCAACATTCCACAGCTGTTTGCCCCCTGGGTCACTCGAAGGTCACTCTCCTTATGTGGTATTCTGTTCAAGACAACCGCGCTGGCTTGTTTTTGGCCTTATTCAGCCAATCAGAAGACTGGATTTGGAGCTTTTCAGAAAATCATGAAATCTCTCCTGTACCTTGGTGCTTCAAAGTGTGTTCTTGATCCGATTAAAAGGTGCCCGATATTATGAATGACATTTTAAGAAAGTATAGATTTTTAGCTTTACTATGGTATAAATTTTATTTGGGCTCAAAAAAAAAAAAAAATCACAATGATCAAAAGAAGTAAGAGAACAAAAAAATGTGTTTTGAAGCAACTTTTGCTCCCTAAATTTCACTTATTTCTCCCAGTCTGTTATAAAAAAGAATGAACATATATACAAGTGTGACATTTGTTCTTTCCAATTGTATAATAATCAAGAACTTCACTTGATTGTAAAGTGGTTGATTTGGTCCAGAAAGAGAATCTCAGGATTCATGAGATTTTACAGGATGAAAGATTTGGCCGCGAGAGGATCTGGATGAATCCTGCTTGTTTGCTCATTAGCATACAGACCTGCCGACTGACTGTATGTGAAGTATCTAAATCCAAAAAAGGGTACGGGTTTACCCAGGCATGACTGAAGCGTGAAATTTGGCAGGGATGTGTGTAATGACACACCCAAGACACAGTGAAAATTCGAGACAAAAATGAATTAATATGAGGAAGTTATGGCAATTTTACATATTAGAAATGAATATTTCAAGAAATTTAGCGTTTCTTAAGGTCGCCGATTTCGGATTGGCTTGTACTAAACAGTCGGGTCGGCGTGGCGCGGCACGGCTCTCTGGTTAGTTATTTTCGAACATTTTGCAGTAATTTTATGTATGGTATCTGTTTTTGAGCATCAAAAAAAGAAAAGAAAAAAGAAAAGAAAAAAAAGGTGTAGTAGTGGTATTTTCTTTTTTATCTTTCTGTAAAATTTTTCTTTCCACCTTTCCTTTCATTATGTTATTCTTTGATTCTTCTTATCATCTCGTCTTCCCTTTTTTCTTGATGCTACTCTTTATATTCTTTTTTATCCTATCTTTTTTTTTCTTTCATCTTCATTTCGTGCAGAGCACAAGGTACAGGGTTCGAATCCCACCATGGCACCAACGTCTTTTGGGTCACCACATGATTTAACTTTTATACCTGTCCCCCTGGATTTGCGTCTATATTGATAGCTACTTTGGCGGTTCGGCTATAACCGGGATATGAGCGCATATAAGTGGCCATTATTATTATCATCTTCTCTTCGACCTTTCCTCATGTTTTTATCCTTTTATCATTTCTTTCTCTATCTCTCGTTTTGTTATTCCTTACTTTCATCCTTCTATGAATTATCTTTCCATCCTTCCTTTCGTTTTGATGTTCTCTGTGTACTTTTATCATTTTCTCCCGCATGTTAATCTTTATCCTTCTCTATCATTTCTCTCTCTATCCTTCGTTATGTTATACCTTTTCATCCTATCATTTCTCTGTCTTTCATGATATTCTTTAAACAAATATATTTTTCTGCCTTCCATCTTTACTTACTTTCCTCAAACCATTCTTTTTTATCATATCATTCTTTCTTTTCCTCTTTTTCGTTATGTTATTGTTTTATTCAAATTATCATCTTCTCTTCTATATCTTTCCTTATGTTTATCTTTCTATCATTCATGTCTCTATCTTTCTTTATGTTATTCCTTATTTTTATCCACTCATTTATTCTCCCCAATTTTCCTTTTGTTGTATTCTTTGTTTCCTTTCATCTTCTCTTAGGTCTTTCCTACCCTCATATCCTCTCTCTCTCGTTAACGTTTTTTTTTTCTTCTTCTTTCTTTCTTTGCTTTATCCTTCTACTGTTTTCTTTCTTCCCTTGTTTTTAGCCTAAAAACGGGAAAATGATACTGAGATGGAAACCTTTTCACTTTGTCCCTTTGAAGACACCATACAATTTAATGTTCGAAAATTTCTACCCAGCGAGCGGCGCCGCGCCACGCCGCGACCCGACTGTTTAGTACAAGCCTTTCGGATTTGAATTTTGAGTATGAAGATGGCATTTTGAAGGGCACGTTAAAAATAGAAAGTTGTAGAGCAAGTCTTACACTATCTAGAGCAATTTGTTAGAAGTCTGTGGCATCTAGGATAGTGGAGATAGGCTTGAAGAAAGAAGGGCATGAAAAAGGCCCGAAAATTGACAAAATGGCGCCTGCATGGTCATGCATGAGTGATTTCGAAAAATGAAGAATCAGGTGCATTAACATGGCATGGCAAGGAATATGGAAATGAAATTTGAAAGGAAATGGACAAGAGGAAGGGACCTAAGGAGAAGTCACAAGCACTAAGTGCAAAACGAATAGGATTTGGAAGGAAGAAGAAGAAGAAGAAGACTAGAAGAGCAATCGTATCAGAACGATATGCATGCAATGTCGTCCATATCGTCTACATGTATTTTGTTGAGAAGTTGACAGGTGAAATATAAAGAAATGCATGGTAAAACATGAGATAAGATAAGATGAGAGAAGGAGAAAGTAATTTAAAAATGTACAAAAAGAGAAAGAAAGAAACATAGGATGGGAGAAAATAATGAATACTGTGAATTTAGCAGATGATATAATCATGAAAACAAAGAATAGCATAAGGAAAGCTAGAAATAGAAGATGATATAACGATGAAAAAAAAGTAAAAGAAAGATAGAAAGACAAGATGACAGAAGGATAAACATTTTTAACAATAATGATAATGGTAGGTGATGATGATGATATAAATGATGATGATTATGATGATGGTGGTGACGATGATGATGACTATGATGATATAATGATGATGAGGATGATGATGATAATTGTAATGATCACCATGATGATAATGATGATATGATGATGATGATGATAATGGTGATGATAATGATGGTGATGATGATGATGATGATGATGGTGATGATGATAATGGTAATGATTAATGATGATGATGATGATGATGATGATTATTATTATTATTATGGTGATAATAATGGTGATGGTTTTGCGGTTAATTTTTAGAGCAAGTTGAAGTTATTTCGGCAATTTCCTTAAATATCTTGATTTTTACGGGCAATTTTCGCAAAGTCGGTCAGTGATAAGGTATATATTTGTTTTATTTGGCTGAAAAGGGTATATCTAAATAAAAAAAAAAAAAGGTACGGGTTTACCCTGGCATGACAGAGATACGGCCACAAGAAGATAGTCAGTTTGAAAACTTTAGAGGGCTTTATTTATATCATGTGTAATCACTGATGCATGAAATTTGGCAGGGATATCAGCAATATCATGATTTTAACGGGAATTTTTCGCAAAGTCGGTCAGTGATAAGGTATATATATTTTTATTTGGCTGAAAAGGGTACATCTTGAAGTATCTAAATCCAAAAAAGGGTACGGATTTACCCAAGCATGACGGAGATACAGCCACAAGAAGATAGTCAGTTTGAAAAATTTAGAGGGCTTTATTTATATTATGCGTGATTATTGATGCATGAAATTTGGCAGGGATACGTGCAATGATGGGACCAAGTCACAGTGTAAATATGAGACAAAAACGAACTGATATGAGAAAGTTATAGGATTTTTTCATTTTCGGGGAATGAATATTTCAAGAAATTTAGCGTTTTTCAACATCCCCGATTTCGGACTTAAATTTACAGTATGAAGATGGAATTGTTCTAATAATATTTTTATCGTAATGTAAAGAGCAACTCTTGAACTATCTAGAGGGATTTGTTAGAAGTCTGTAGAATGTAGGATAGTGGAGAACGAAAGGCATGGAAATGGCATGAAAATGGACAAAATGGCGCCTGAATGGTCATGCATGAGTGATTTCGAGAAATGAAAAATTCAGTGACCAAGATGAAATGGCAAGAAACATGCATATGAAATTTGGAAGGAAATGGACATAAGGAAAGTACCTAAAAAGTGATAATAAGCACTACTTACAAAACAAATAGGATTTTGGTGGAAGAAGAAGAATAAGAATGCAGAACGTGAACGAAGACAAGGCAATGTCGTGGGACGATAATGCAACTAGAACTGCAATCGTATCAGAACGATGTGCATGCAATGTCGTCCGTATCTTTTATTTTGTTGAGAAGTTAACAGGTGAAATATATAGTTATGCATGTTAAAACATGATATAAGATGGGAGAAAATAATGCACACTGTAAAATTAGCAGATGGTAGAATCATGAAAACAAAAAACAAAAAAACAAAGAATGATGATGACAATGGTGATGACAATGATGATGGTGATGATGGTAATGGTGGTGGTGATGATGATAATGGTGATGATGATGATGCTGATGCTGATAATGATGATTATGATGATGGTGATGATGATCATGATGATATAATTATGATGATGACATAATAATGGTGATGATGATAATGATGATAATGATAAAATGAGGATGATAATGGTGATGATGATAATGGTGACGATGATGGGGATGATATAATGATGATGATATAATAATGGTGATGATGATGATAATGGTAATAACGATGATATAATGATGATGATGATGATGATGATGATGGTGATGATGATAATTATGATATATGATGGTGATGATGATGATAATGATGATGATAATGGTGATGATATAATAATGGTGATGATAATGAGTGATGATGATGATGATATAATAATAATAATAATAATAATAATAATAATAATAATAATAATAATAATAATAATAATAATAATAATAATAATAATTATAATACTGCAAAGTCGGTCAGTGATAAGGTATATATTTGTTTTATTTGGCTGAAAAGGGTATATCTAAATTTAAAAAAAAAAGGTACGGGTTTACCCAGGCATGACGGAGATACGGCCACAAGAAGATAGTCAGTTTGAAAACTTTAGAGGGCTTTATTTATATCATGCGTAATCACTGATGCATGAAATTTGGCAGGGATATCAGCAATATCATGATTTTAACGGGAATTTTTCGCAAAATCGGTCAGTGATAAGGTATATATATTTTTATTTGGCCGAAAAGGGTACATCTTGAAGTATCTAAATCCAAAAAAGGGTACGGATTTACCCAAGCATGACGGAGATACAGCCACAAGAAGATAGTCAGTTTGAAAAATTTAGAGGGCTCTATTTATATCATGCGTAATTATTGATGCATGAAATTTGGCAGGGATACGTGCAATGATGAGACCAAGAGACAGTGTAAATATGAGACAAAAATGAATTGATATGAGAAAGTTATAGGAATTTTTCATATTCGTTAGTGAATATTTCAAGAAATTTAACGTTTTTCAACATGGCCCATTTCGGAATTAAATTTAGAGTGTGAAGATGGATTAAAAAAAAAAAAAATCTTATTATTTTTTAAAAATTGTAATGGAAAGAGCATGCCATTTAAAATAAGCATATTATTCAATATTATGTATAGCAGGTAAAAAAAAAAAAAAAATGTTTGCAAATTTAGAACAGGTTGAAGTTATTTCGGCAATTTCGTAAGTACCGTGATTTTTACGGGCGATTTTCGCAAAGTTGGTCAGTGATAAGGTACATATTTTTCTTATTTGGCTGAAAAGGGTATATCTTGAAGTATCTAAATCCCCCCCCCCCCAAAAAAAAGGTACCGGTTTACCCAGGCATGACGGAGATACGGTCACAAGAAGATAGTCAGTTTGACAACTTTAGAGGGCGCTCTTTATATTATGCGGGATTACTGAAGCGTGAAATTGGGCAGGGATGTGTGCAATGACAAGATGAAGCCACAGTAAAAATTGAGACAAAAATAGATCGATATAAGGAATTTCTGGCAAATTTTTCATATCCGGAAAGGAGTATTTAAAGAAATTTAGCATTTCTTGAGGTCGCTTATTTTGGATTTGAATTTTGAGTATGAAGATGGCCTTTTGCGTATCCGGACAACTACCCCCTGGACAATTACCCCCCGGACAACCACTTCCAGGAAAACCATCCCCTGGACGACTACCCCCCTAGGACAACTACCCCCCAGGACAACTACCTCCTAGGACAACTACCTCCCAGGACAACTACCCCCCCCCGGACAATTACCCCCCAGGACAACTACCCCCCAGGACAATTACCCCCCGGACAACTACCCCCCGAACAACTACCCCCTGGACAGCTACCCTCGGAAAAATTGTCCTGGGGGTAATTGTCCTGGGGGTAGTTGTCCTGGGGGGGGGGGTAATTGTCCCGGGGGGTAGTTGTCCTGGGGGGTAGATGTCCTAGGGGGGTAGTCGTCCAGGGGGTGGTTTTCCGGGGGGTAGTTGTCCGGGGGGTAGTTGTCTAGGGGGTAGTTGTCCTAGAATCGGCCTTTTGAAGGGCATGTTAAAAAAAATTAAAATTAGAGAGCAAGTCTTTCACTATCTAGAGCAATTGTTAGAAGTCTGTAGCATCTGGGATAGTGGAGATAGGCAAGAAGAAAGAAGGAAAGACATGGAAATGGCCCCAAAATGGACAAAATGGCGCCTAGATGGTCATGCATGAGTGATTTCGGAAAATGAAAAGTCAGGTGCATTACATGGCATGGCAAGGAATATGGATATGAAATTTGAAATGAAATGGATGAGAGGAAGGGGCCAAAATTACGACAAACAAGCACTGCGAACGAGTCCAAGGCAATGTCGTAGGACGACATTGCAAATATCTCATTTTGGCGAGGGGGAACATGAACACACTTTCCTTGCATTTTGGTTTGTCTTTGGCCGAAAATGTGGTTGCATCCTCCCTATTTCCTCGATTAGCATTCATGCTTTTTTCTGGGTTTTTTTATCCTTAACTATGTGTATCTAAATTTGTATACTTTGGTTATGTTTTTTTCTTAAATTGTTATTGGTTAAAAAAATTTCAAGTTCAAGTTCAAGTTCAAGTTCCTTACCTCATGCTTATTTCTCAAACAACTTTTAAAACAGATTAAACAGTTATTCACCTATTGTTATTCTGTGTATGAAACCCGATTTATGTCATATGTAATTATCAATATTTTTAAAAACTCTTCCTATGTCATTGCTGCACTTTCGCCCAGACTTTACATACAAATCACGCCATAGAACAGCCTAGTCTATGTAGCATACAATGAGTAGATGTAGGCCTTTCTATATGCTGTATAGGTGAGATTTGTCTGGTGTGAGCGTGCTAGAAACGGGTTTAAATGTACATTAATATATAAAATTAGCTGTATTACAAACCTCAACATCACTAATGTTTGCACATGAATAGCGAAGAACTGAAGTTTGCGGGACAAGGTCTTGACCTCCTGTACCATAGACTTCAAAGATGGATTCACTCAGTTCCCTGCACATTTTGACCATCAAGAATGAATCAACCCCCGCAATGGAGTGTACAAAAGATAGGTTTCCTTGTGGTGATGTGAAATTGTACGGGATTGAGAATATAACCATTTCGCCTGGACTGTTTTTTGGAAAGTCTGCTTTTAACATCCCTGCATTTGAAACAAAGAAGTTGAGATATAGTTAGATTTCCTATATTCACCAACGAAACCAATGTGGAAAAGTCTTTGGAAAGGAAATCCTTTCTCATAATGTTGTTTGTCTTGTTGGTGTTTTTTTTTTTCTGTTGTTCTCTTTTTTTGTGTGTGTGTTCATATGCATTTGACATGTAGTCGGTAGAAGCGAATAGACGTGTCCAAACACAAATTCTTTGGTTACAAGTTGTTTTTCCGAAGGTCCGTAATACGCCAAATGAAGAGGAGTTAATAATTTCGATACATGCATGGAATACAAAACGAAGCATTTTTTTTTTGGATGGAGGGGAGAAATTCATTTTATTTGTATTTTAATATTACATACCTCTGTTAGAAGGGGCAATATACCAGTTCCCTTCTACCTCAATGACTCCACATTCGTCTTCTTCAAAGTCACATGACCAATCTAAGGATGTAAAGCATAGTTATTATCAGTCAGGGAGACTACCGAGTTTTCGGGAATGATCAAAGCCCCAATAAAAGGGACGATTGGCCTCAATGAATCATTCATGATCTTTCACCGCTTTCTGACCGTTGATCGTCATGTACAAAGTGAATGACAATCCTATACCGTTTTGACATACATATCTTTAAACATTCACAACAAAAAACCCTCATGGAAAGTTGATGTTGAAATTTCAGTCAATGAAGGATGGATAAATAAAGTTTATCCCCTCCAAAAATCAGGATTCACAAGCCATGTGGAAATAAATATTCATTATTATTATCATTATTATTATTTTAAAAAGATTAAAAAAAAAAAATCATTATCGACCTAAAAATATGTTTGAAACGGAGGAGCATGGTATACCAGGAGGCAATGCTTTTGTGGAATATGCCTTCTGACCTAGTCTATATTTTTATGTCCTTTTTTAGGTATCTTAGCGAAACGCAATGGCGCGTAAATACGTGGGAAAGACGCAAATAGCTAAATTGCTAGTTTTGTCTGTGCATATAAAATCACTTATCTGAATAAAATGTTTCATATTATTTTTGCTTAAAAATGTTCTAAAAGTTAGATACTATACATGATAGTATTTTGGTTCTGCCTCTGTAGAATGAAATTATGGTTTTAAACAATTTTGTCATAATGTTTTATGCGTCTTTCAAGCGTACTTACGCGCCATCAAATTTCCCTGAGCTAGGGGACTTACTAATAAGTGAAAGATCAACATAATTATTACTTTCTTTATAATCGTAAGAAAGGGCTAAAACGTAAAATCACGGGCCGTATTGCTGGTGCAAATTAAATCAGAACGTAGCTGTATATACCATTTATATACACAGTGTATCAAACAATTATTTGATTTCATCCAAGCATCACTATGACTATCGGCGATGCAATTTTCTTAATTGTGCAAAGTTTGGAATGGTTTAATTTGATGCGGCGGAAGAGAAACAAAAAGTTGTATTCCATCTGCACGTAAAATAATGATAATGAACAGGGGGATGTTCATTTGAAGAATATTTCGGCATATTCGGAGACCGGTTAAATAGATTAAAAATAATGTGGGCCCGTCCACAGAGCCTGGCATGGGACCTCCGCAACATAGCGGCCTGAAAGCCCGGGGGGGGGGGGCACTCACGTATATTGGTGGTACGGGGACGTGCCGCTTTGATGACCCCCTTTTTCAGACCCCAATTTCCGTTCTCTAGATACTCAGTTCCGCTCAGGAGCCGCTCAGCCCCGCTCTGAAGACCCCCGTTATGAAACATATCCGTTCGCATGCGGCCGGGAGCGTGGCGGAGGCAGTGGTCGCTCGACCTGGTCTCGCGCCCTAGGCCCTTTCGTCGCGCGAGCCTTGAAAACTGCTCCAGCTAGCTAGCTACTAGCGCTACACGGCGCGGGCGCGGCCCCCGGCGCGGCCCGTCCCGAGATCCTGCGATAGCGAAGGTGTACCGCCGATAAAGCGAGGTTAGTTTTGTAGTTCCCTAGACCCTGTTTTTCACTCTGGCCAATAGATCATAGTTCCCAAGACCCCGTATTTTACACCTTGAAGTCAGTTCCTTAGACCCCCTTTTCGGGGATTCGTGAGGCACACCCCCGTCAAAATATAATTCGAGTGCCCCCCCCCCCCCGGGCCTGAAAGAGGATGTGAAACAATTCAAAATGACAGACTGTGAATAGTATGAAAGATATGATTTGAACTATTCGAGAGCCTAGCCCTTGATACCCAGACTTGGAAGAAGTGTTTTGTGGTTTACGGTGCTTAAGGCCGAATATTGATCTAAAAGGACAATCCGTGACGGATCCAGATAACTTGAACTGGAAACATTACTGAGTAGGGTCTCGACACTAAGGTAAAGGCGGTAAGCCGACTGTAAATGGTCAAATAAATTATGTTCCAGCAAATAATCTAAGAGTCTAGATAAAACGCCTCTCTCTCTCTAGAATCACTCTAAACATGCTAAACAGAAATGGAAGATTGCAAACAAGACGGTAATTCAGAAAACTTTCATCGGTTGGGGGTAATCATTATTGTAGTTTAAGCTTCTACCGACCTTAAATACGCCCTCAATACAGGACATAACATTGGATGGGATGATGCCCACATCATTGACTTTGAAAGCAACTACTGGTCAAGAAATCCGAAGGTGAAAGAGTCTATATGGATAAAGAGGATTAATTCTACCCTCGACAGGGACTCGGGTTATTTACTGTCACCTATCTTCGGTCCAGTGATCGCAAGACGGCACACAGCAATTAGAAACAGTGTGACTGATCACTTGGTTTGAGAAAGTCCACAGGAGTGGACGAAAGCTTGCTTACAAATTTTAAGGTTGGTAGAAGCTTAAAACTACAATTTTAGGACAGTAAATTTTCTTAGGGATTCATGATCTAAAGAGGGTTTCTTCAGTAAAAGGCGAACAAGAGCTTTTTTTTAAAGACTGGGTGCAAAGTGGCTTGATCGATGCTGAGATTAACGATTTGAGTTGTCAGAGATATCGGGTATAACACATAAGTGATAATACAACCGTTTATAGGAGTTCTGGACCAGAATGGCGTCGAGAATAGGGCCATGATCGTGTGTAGGTGAGGTCACCTACTGGCGAAGTCCGTGGCCGTTGACAAGGTCGTTGAACTTTCGGGTATATTGGGATGAGAGACTAATTGTATATAAAGATCTCCTGTGATAAGTGGGGGGAGATAATTAATAACAATTTCTCTTCCAACAGATCTGAAAATTCTTTAATGAACAGCAAAAAAAAAAAAAGAAGAAGAAGATAACCTGGTGGTCTATAAATGATTAAGATCTCAAAGACTAGTAGTGTTTAGTGGTGACAACGGCTGACATGGATTCGAAACTTGTATAGTTACCGATTGGTTAATTACTACTTCACCAAGAAGAAGCCGGCAACACACCCACCTGCTGCTGAAATGACAACAAGATCCCGACACCCCCTTCACGCCTGGAGGCTCTGGGGTGGTGCACAAAAGCAAAGCCAGGAGAAGTGAGGTCTGCGATGCTGGCGTTATCCGATGGGGAAAGTCTCACTAAAAATGCTAGCAGCAACTATGTCAAATTAATTATCTTTATTTTCGTGTTTTTTTTTTTCATTTATGTATTATTATTATTATTTATTTTTTTTTTTTTTTTTTTACAGATGGGTGATTTATCTATTTTCTTTTGTTCTTTAAGTTAATCTCTGATGTACGTGTATTTTATAAAGCTGTCGTGTAACAGTAATTCAGATTTAGTATGTTATAATTATTATGCTCTTCGTTTAATGAGTCAAGTAACTGTTGTATATATTGTTGTACTCTATTTTGTATATGTGTATTTTGTAAAGCGCCACGAGCATCATGCGTGATGGACTTAAGCGCTTAATAAGAGGCCACCATTATTATTATTATTATTATTATTATTATTATTATTATTATTATTATTATTATTATTATTATTATTATTATTATTATTATTATTATTTATTGCGAAGGGAACTTGCTTTCATTTTACATAATCTAAGATGATCTTTATATCCCTTACGGCCACCCCTTTCACCCCGATGTGTCTTCGGCCAACCCCCGATACCTACGGATAGAGTCCTCCTCCAGGCCACAACGTTTCCCTCGCGCCATTTTTAAAGATTTATTGCAAGTAAAGACTTAAGAAATTCACTGGTATATCGAACCCTATAAATATCCGGAGTCGAGCCCGGGACTTCGCTTGAAGGGCCCGGATTTGGATTGATGTCCCCATAAGCAAAATAAGCAATTTGACATGACAGGTTGATACATAATTGGAATAGCTAATCGATGAGGCGAGTTGGCTCAGTCGGTAAAGCGTCTGCCTGCCAAACCACAGATCGTGGGTTCAATCCCCCCCCCCCCCCCCCTGGGAAGACTGAAGCCTGCGATGTATGTTAACGTGCCCCTCCCCTAGACGCAGGCTATGTTAGAGTGGAAAACTCTCCGTCCCTTGGATAGGACGTTAAAGGGAGGCCCCGTGTAGAGGAGAATCACCACCTTTGCACGTTAAGAATCCACGACACTATTTAAAGAATAGTAGGGGGAAACCCCCGGTGTAGTCTACTCCTGCCCATCCCATTCAGTTATATCGCGAGGAGAGGCCTGGGGGTTACCATGGTTACAGTTATTCAGTTCGATTTTCCCCTCCCAGGCATAGATGACGCCAAATACTTAATGATAATAATAATATTTCTGTACGGGACTCCCAATGTACTTTCCCTTTGATTGTTCAGAAACACTGACATTAAATTGTTGAGAGTAGCTCGCTCTCATACAACCATAAAATAGCTGAGTTCTACCACACAAAAGAAGCATTACGGATACAAATAAATGCAATTTCAATAGCATCACTTGTGAGTGATCCACAGAAGTACAGTACAACTATGGTCTATAGGCAAAAAAGAAATGGATGTTCATGCATGTACTAGACCTATAGATAGTATAGCCAGAGTAAATCTAGTCTAAATACACACAAAAAGTACACTGTACATTTGTCCCACAAGTGCTTGAAGACAGACATTCATGGATAGAATATTAATAACAATCAATAAAAGATCAGAAATAACAAAATATATACTATACTGAAAATTATTAAGAGCTCTGTCGGCGGGCCGCCACCGGGTGCTCGCTACCGGAAAAAAGAGTATTCGTTCAGTATTCAGTAGACAGTATGGAATCGTTTTGAAAGGAAACGGAAGAAGAATAAATGAATGGCTGCTGTTATACCGTGTCTAAGCAACAGCTCAGTGTAATTTGTAAATATTTGTATTTACCTGGATCAACAGCCACAGAGAGACCTGTGAAAATAATCACGAAGATAGCTATCCGTTCATAAAGCTCCATTTTGGTTGTCAGTGTAAAAATGACGACCATCGATGGATATTTTATCTCTTACAGGGGATGCGAATTACGTTAGAGTAAATTCAGGAACACTGAAAATGTCTACTCCGACTTTGATCTAAAAGGAAACACTCAGTAGCTTTATTTCCCGTCCCGCTTCAGTCTATTCCTGTTTAGTGGTTTGCTCGACATTGTATAAAATCTAAATGACTAAATGAACGGTTTTTGTTTAACCAACTGGAAAGTCAGTCTCTTTCGTTCATGACCTTCAATACCGCGAGTAAATATTTAGCTTTTTATATCAAGAAAACTTCCTTCCTCGTTTCTATATAGAAACAAAATGTACTTTTGGGAAAGGTTATGTTGGATACATGATACATGCATAGTTAAGAGGATAGAAGACTTTCAAGTTTAAGTGCTAGAGTGCAATACCATAATTATGTAGTATCTAGTACTGATTTGCATGACAAGAGAGAATTAACATCATATCAACAGCGGACGTACATCATGATATATGTATGTCCTAATAGAATTTCATGGCCTCTTCAGCTCATTTATGCATCTCTCTCTTTCTCTCTCTCTCTCTCTCTCCCTCTTCCTACTCTCTCTCACCCTCTCTCTCCCTCTCTCTCTTCCTCTCTCTCTCTCATTGTTTCTTCCTTGTGTAGCTTTCTACCAGGTACGTCAGTACAGCGTCTTAGTATTAGGCTGTAGACATGTATCACAGTCATGCCATTAACGAACTACATAGGTCTCAAATTAGGATAGTTTTTAAAAAAGACTCAATTTCATTAATGTATCCATATTAATAGAATCAAGTATTACTTGAACCCAACATCACAAGGATGTGCAAATGTGGAATAGGTCTAAACTTCGACCCTACCGACCGGCCGACTCTTCCCTGACCCACCTGCCGGTCGAGCACAAGTCGACAGCCCTAACTCCAACATATTGATAGGACCCTTACAAAATCTACCTCGTGCGTCCACAAGTAATGATGTATTATATATCACTTGTCACAAGTCCTATTGTATCCCGCTTTTTTATTTATTTGTTCTTCTTTTTGGCTAACTTGATGTATGTGTGTGTGTGCGTGTGCGTGTGTGTGTGTGTGTGTGTATGTTTTCTCTTCCTACGTCATGAGAAGGATTGTGTCAATATTTTCTAAACTAATTGCGACTTCTTCAATTTTTATAGTTCACTTGCATGAAGGTCGGTAAATAGAGATCAAATCACTATTCAAGTTAGTTAAATACTTTGATGTTTAATTTCGTATTCAGTTGATAGCATTGTGTTTTAGGAATTCAAGAGGGACTTCCCTATTTCGATATCACGATTCAGGTCCATTTGCGTGAACATGAGTCAGTGATAATTATAAGCAGATAATATGCTATAATTTTGATATGATTATCCCATGCAAGTGGTTGCATTGTGTAAAAAAAGTATCTTTAAGAAAAACATTATTTCACCACTTTATATGATAGCATAATTATCAGCACACTTCAATTCAGGATAAAATATTGGATGGGGGTGGGGGGGGGGGGGGTGACCGTTGGGTAGAGAGTCAAAACACTCTCTGTTGGTAATATAGTTTACCAGCATAATTTATCTTTCTTATCATTTTTATTTTGATTTCATTTTTTTGTTATTTTCTTTATTATTTGTAAATAATTTCTATGACTTTTCTATACTTGTTATTTCACATTAAAGCATTTGTCTGACCTTCTTTTATGTTTCTTTCATGATTGGATCATTTTTTCTTTCAAATGTTTTCATCAATGTATTCGTTTATATGTTTTTTTGTTTGTTTGTTTGTTTGTGTTTTTTTTGGGGGGGAGGGGATGTTTTCTTTATAATTTGAATATCGTTTCTGTCTCACGGACTTACTGAAGAACATAATGAAGTGAGTTTTTACCGCCAAAAAATGTGAAAACATTTTCAAGTCCATTTGCCTGAAAGTCACTAATCCTAGAATATCAAGTGACTGTGCGTGGAAGAATTTTTTTTTTTTTTTGTTTTGTTTTGTTCTTGTTTTTGTTCTTATTTTTGTTCTAGTTTTTGTTCTTGTTCTTCTTGTTCTTTTTGTTCTTGTCCTTGTCCTTGTTCTTTTTCTTCTTCTTTTCTTCTTCTTCTTCTTCTTTTTCTTCTTCTTTTTCTTCTTCTTTTTCTTCTTCTTCTTCTTTTTCTTCTTCCTTTGGGCAGCTTTTGCTCTCCAGTTAGTCCACTGCCTGGACTGTTTTCAGTGAGCTCTCCGGATCGGTGGTATACACTATACCACCTCTATAGACGTTGATGGCGTGTGAGACTCGCACATATTTTGAGTTCTAAGTATTAAAATGGGTAAGTGGGGTTATTGCGGTCTCTGCAGGGAACATTTCCCTGGTCTGTGCATAGTATGCAAGCTTGCTTGCTGTGATAGTTTTCGCATGGGTCTTATGTAACAAACAAAAAAAAGAAAAGAAAGAAACGGCAAGAATCTGGACTACTGTGCAGTTGACAGGAAGGAGCTAAGGGGGCGCTAAAGGGGGAGGGGGTGGGAGCATTTCTGCATTAGAATTTTCACATAGTGTTGGGCGGGGGGCTGTCGGGTTCACCATTTTAAAACGATATTCCGCGGCTGGTGCTTTGGTGGAGCATTAACTTAAAAGAAATCGAAAATAAACAAATCGGGAATCATTTAGTAGGCTAATTTTCGTCAGTTTCATTCATTCTGTAATTAAATTGCCGTCAACAAAGTTCTCTGATTATTTGTCTTCTCATCCCCTCCCATTCTCCTTCTCCCTCTCTATCTTTCTTTTTTCTCTCTCTTTCATTCTCTCTCTCTCTCTCTATCTATCTCTTTCTGTTTCTCACTTTCTCCGCTCTATTCTCCCTCTCTCCTTTTCCTCCCTCTAACGATCTTAGTTTTTCACTACCTCTCTCTCTCTCCTTCTTCTTCTTCTTTCCCAGTCTCTTACCATCTCTTGTTTCCCCCGCCCCTTGCTTTGTTTTTATCTCCTTGTTGTTGTCTTCAAGGACACTCTTAGGTTTACTCTGTAATAATAAAGGTATACTCTATTAAGAAAAGAAAATGTGTTTATAAAAACAGTACTGAGCTCTGGTAGTGTTATTGCGTTTTGACAGAAATGAAATTAAATCAGGGAATTCTCTGACTACATTGATTCTACGTTGTTTAAACCAGCGACGTATAAACAAAACAAAACACAAAAAAAAAAAACTTTACATTCATTAACAAGTACATATCTTATTTAAATAGAGACTGCATATTTTGCAAGTGGTTCGGGAGTACTAGTTCGATTGAATTAAAGGACAATAGAACCTTTGGGTAGCTTAGCGAAACGCAATGGCGCATAAAGACTCGGGAAAAATGTTCAAAGAGGTAAATACTTATTCTACTTCCTAACATTTTGTTTCTTCCTCTACAAAATAGAATTCTGATTTTGAATAATTTTGTAATATGCATCCTTCCCTGGTTTTTACGCGCAACTACTTTTTGTTATATAAGCTACCTTCCTGTTTCTCCTGAGCGCCCTTTTCCACAGGGGAGTACTCTAAAGATATTGAAAACAGCATACTATCAAATGTCCTCTAAAAACAAAAATACCCTATACTGAGTAATACTAAATAGTCATTTTGTATGTTGAATTAAATAGGAGAGTTATTTGCTGCTACATCACAGAGACATAACCTATTTCATGTTTTTGGCCAATTTGAAATTCTCGTAATTATGTACAGTGATTTCAACTTTCAAATAATCACAATTTTAACATTATTTGTCTTATTTCGTTCAAACTTTCACCATTTTCCTTCTCTTATTTTTCGGCTTTCTTTCGGAGCAACTAAGGTTGGATTTCCCCATGATCATACTGTACTATTCATCATTCACTTAGAATGCATTTTCGTCTGGTTGGTAGTAGCCTTAAACATTCATCGTTTGTGTGTGTGTGTGTTTTCTTTTCTTTTCTTTTACAATGATATGTTTGTTTAATTCCATAACAATATTTTCCATCATTACCAGAGCTGAAATTTAACATTTCATTTAAGAAAAAAAAATTATGCTTACAGTAATGATTACATTTGTGAAATTACTTTTATGTTACCTTTATCTTAGTTATTTATTTGTTGTTATTTTTTTTTTTTTTTCAATGGGAGGCAAACATCTTTTAATTATTAATAAGTCATTCTTTTTTATTATGTGAAAATTCGGTCAATCATCCTTATACAACGAAAACAAAAGATCTGTTTTATATACTATTTAAATATAAAGGTTAGTAAGTATTTATTACAGCAAAATCAGGACGATCGTATTTAGTAATAATCTCAATGACATCTTAAAGGGAAATCCAACCTTAATAGCAAGTTGCTCTGAAAAAAGAGGAAAAATCAGAGAAGCAGATTGGTGAAAGTTTGAACGAAATCGGACAAGCAATAAGAAAGTTATGAATTTTTGAAAGTTGTAATCACTATGCATATGGGAATTTCACATTGGGCGAATAGGTAATGTCACTGTGATCATAGTGATGTAGCTGTGGACAACTCCCCCATTCGCTCTAACACAAAAAATGACCAAAATGTCACTTTTTTTTCTTCAAAATGCATTACTCAGTATATAGGATCTTTTCGTTCATGAGGACCTATAACAATATGCTATCTCCAATATACAGTGCGTCCCAGAAAAAAGGAAACCCGTTTTTGGAGATAGATATCTTGATAATGAAATAGGATTGGAATAAAACATGGACACTTTTAGTAAGAATAAAGTCTCTTCTTTTATGTGATACCAAATACACGAAGATTTGTTTATGCTTGACCGACTTAGAACAATTTTACCAGCTTAATGTAAGAATCGATTTGCACAGAATATTGGTGCGAACGTTTTAATGCAGATTATTCCAGTTTGTTTTCAATTCCCTTCATGTTGTTATCACGTTTTCTGTTTTGTCTTCAGTATCTTCTTTCTTGTGTTTGGTTTTCTGTTTCTGTAACAGTTTTCATGTTTCTGTTAATTCAGGTTTTTCTTTTCATTTCACCTTTTCGCTCACTCCTTGCTTTTAATGTGATACATTTTGTTTCACGTTATGAATCATTTCTGGCTATTTGCATCTTTTCGCTTTTTACATTTTCACAGCATGCATCCCCATTTTTCATTCCCGATTTCTATTCAATCCTTAACATTCTTTAGCTAATTTATCTTCAATTCATTTCAACCTTCTTATTTCATTTCAGTGATATTCTAACCTCAATCTTTTCAATCTCTTGTATATCTCAACTTGCTCTCTTGCTGTCTTCTCTTGTTTTCCACTTAAACGAATTGTGACGCCTAATTGTGACACCGAACAACGACACACAAACAAACGATGAAACTAAGTTTTATTTCTTTTTATTTCATCCTTTACAAGAGCAACTCATAAATCTTGGACCGTGTAACTCTATCCCCAAAGTCCCTCAACATGTCCACCATGCCTGTCCACGCACACCTGTGCTCTGCCCCTCATGGCTCCTACTGCCTGGCGAATCACGGGTTCTTGGTGCCGCAGTGCCTCACACTCTCTCACGATCCTGTTACGCAGGTCATTAGTGTCTCGTGGTGGGGAGGTTTAGACCCTACTCTTCAGAAAGCCCCAAAGAAAAAAGTCACACGGGGTGAGATCTGGTGACCTGGGAGGCCATTCGACATCATGATTCAACGCGATGACTCTGTTGTTGAAGAGTTCCTGCAGTCTCTCCCTGACGACTAATCTTCGATGAGGCGGTGCTCCATCTTGTACCCACCAGACTCTTTCGAAGCTCCCATCAGGCTGGCGAACGAAGTGTTGATCAAGTTCTGGAACGATGTCTTCGTTGATAAGATGTAGGTAGCGTTCTCCATCGAGATTTCCGTTGAAGAAGGAGGGTCCGATCAACGATCCATTACCACAGAGTCCTACCCAGACGGAAACCTTCTCGCGACTGATGTTGACATCGTAGTGGAACGGTGGTGGGTTGTGGATTGGAGCATACTGCCGGACGTTGTGGTTATTGACTTTGCCGTTCATGAAGAAGGACGCTTCATCTCCAATGATGAGGTTTTCAACAAACCTTGGGCCACGATCCAGCAACCACTGGGAATATCGGAGTCGTCTGGGCATGTCTGCTTCTAGTAGTTGGTGCCGAATGCGTATCCTGTAAGGATACCATTGCACGTCCAGTCGGTTGATCCTGTGGTAGGAAGACCTTGACATGCCAAGTCCGTTTCTTCTCGTCGAGACATGGGGATTTGCAGCTACTTCCTGCTGAACTGCGGCAATGTTGTCCTCTGTTCGGACTGACCTTGGCCTCCCAGATCGGCCTTTGTTGAGGTTCAAACTTGTACCTTCATTCTGGTATTTTTGAACGTTCTTCCAGATCGTTGACTTTGACGGAACATTCCAATCAGGAAACCGACGACGGAAAGCTTGGGCAACTTCCTGAAGGCTTCCAGTGCGGTTCCATTCGGTTACTAGGAAAACTCTTTGCTGTGTTGTTAGCTGCATGGTCAGGCAAGCAAGTGAAAAGCTTGTGCTTAAAACCGTATTCATTCTCATTGAGAAATTTGGTGAAAGAAACATAAAAACGAACACCAAAGAATTGCTAATGAGCCCTCCCTTTGTTAACCAACGTTGCTGCATTCTTTCCACTTGACCACTTATTCTGTGCAACTTGATTTTGACATTCAAATTTTAAACTCTCCTTGCTCATCAATGCATAAACTTTAAGTGTCATATTAGGTGTCAAAAGAAAGAGGAAGAGCTAAACTTTATGATGATATATATTATATGACATGAATTGTTCTATTTTACTGGGAAAATAGCTGACAACTCCGGTTTCCTTTTTATTGGGACGCACTGTATTTTGAGTACTGCCCCGAGGGTAAAAGCGCCTTGGAGAAAACCGCAAATCGATGATATTTTTGTGTACGACAAATGGGAGAGTTGTCCACAAAAATGTCACAATTGACTCACCAAATTACCAATTTGAGATTCGCATAGATGTAGTGATCTCATTTTTCAAACATACATACATTTATTAGTCCTTGTCCGATTTCTTTAGAACTTCACCATCTCGTTTTTCTTATTTTTCTGCTTTCATACAAATCATCTTATTTCCAAGGTTGGATTGCCCTTTAAATTTGGGATGACAATATATAAAAATCTTGTGACAAAATACAAATGAAAAGTATAAAAATTATGCAATAAACGGACAGATTCAAAGCGGAATATTAATCGCAGTATTTTGACAAGCATTGCAATTTTAGCTATCAGATATCAAATATACACTTACATCTTCGCAATACAAAGTGGACATGCGCGCTTGGCAACTGTTAGAAATATTTCTATTTAGTTTCATAGTCTGTAAAATTATAATTTTATTTTTGAAAATGGTCAATAATATAATAACAAAAGGCATGAATAAGAATACCTTTGTTTGCTTGGCTTGGCATGAGCAACATATCATGCAAGAAAATGACGATTTGGGTGATTTTAACCATTAGTTACATTCGGAGGAAGTAATCCCATTTAAAAATAAGAACAAGAACAACAACACCAAACGCAAAAAAAACCCAAAAAAAAAAACACACACACACACACACAAAAAAACAAAAAAAAACAACAACAACACATTAATATTGAGTGACTGGGAGAATGACAACCATTGCGTACCTGACTAAGTCTCGAACACGCAGCTAAGACGATTCAACATGTTCAAATTCAAACTCATTTTGACCATTGTGCGACACATTTGGCCACGGCTACATATTATATACCATATATTATTAACCCTTTCCAGACAATTGACCACATTTTGTGGTTTGGCTGAATAACTTTTGATTCAGAGCTCCGAAAAATTTACCAGATACCATTAGTAGAAAGATGAGAAATTTCTGAGCACACAATATCCATTTTTTTTTTTTACATGACCATATAGTTTTTGACGCCAGGAATGTAAAAAATGACAATAAGATTTAAAATCCTCAAAATGGTAACACAATGAGAATCTCAATATCATTTTTTTTTAATGAAAATTGGCAATTTTTCCATCTTTTCTACAAAATTGCTGACCATGTATATTGTTTTCAAAGACATTGCACCTTATTTGAAGCATGTAGCACTAGAGAAATATTATTGTTGCCAATTTGAAGAACAAAATGTGATCAATTTAGCCCTTAAAGTGATTTGGTAACTTTGTAGAGGCTTGATAAAATCTGAGCTGCCTGGCCTTACATGCTATCAGTGTATGTAATATGGTGTAAAAATGAAGCCCAGGAAAAAAATTAAGCACTTCAAAATCATCAGGTGCTTCACAAAAGTAAACATATGCAAGTGACCGCAAATGCCAGACTCATTTTCCCCCATAGACTCAGTGTTAGACTAAAGGGTATGGCCATACGCTTTCGTAAATGGGAGTATTCGGTCATAGATATCTTAATAATAGCATTATATATTTGAAAACCTTTCTATGCCTGGCTATTTATTTATCCTTCTGAGCATCATTATACAAGACAGATATCAAAATTCAACAATTTATTAAATCAAGCCTCCACAAAGTTACCGAATCCCTGTAAACAATTCCTGTCATGAAAGTGTTAAAGCATTCAAAGTATTATCAGCACACTTCCTCTACGGCAGAATTCATTCATTTGTTCACGAATGTAATGGAAAAAAAATAGCTTTCGTGGATAATATTCAAAATATTCACTTAATATAGAAGATATATATTTTGCATAGATGAAAATAATAAGATTGATAAAAGGCACAAGAAAATTGCATTGACTATCTACATATTTCTTTCTTAGCAGAACAAAAAAAACAACAAACAACAAAAACATATTGGGTGTAAGTCAATTATAACACCGGGTCAACTTGACAGGTCACTTCTTTCTCATCACATTGATTTGCCGTTTGGGACCCCTCCTGGTTTAATGTTTTCATACTCTTCTTGTTCTTGGCCTTCCGCACCCATCATGTGCCCATGCTGTCTATGGAGTAGACATGATTTGAAGCAGTTCCTCGATTTGGTTCCGCAATGATTTCACACGGGGTGAATGGCACTTCATATCCACAGGAATGTCTCCCTCCTCTTTGCAAGATAGCATCCTTGAATTAGTGGGGTTCATTTGACTGTACCGATGAGGCTGATCACTGTCGACCAATCCCATGTAATGTTCAGCTGATGCGATCTCACCCTGCATTGGGGTGTTGATTGGGATAGATTGGGTTCCATGTGTCTGGTCATTCCGTTGAGCTCCAACTTCCATTGCAACTGTTTGACGATTTCACAACGTAATGGCTTGGTGGTTAGAATCCCTGGAGTTCCTTTGCAGTCTGAATGGAATGATCATGATAAACAGATGGAGGCTACATATGTATTTTCTCTTAAAAAGACATAATTGATTTCTTTTTTTTTTCTCGCGATGTTTGTTTTAAAATGAAAATTATCCCTTCCCCAAACCGACGTCTTTGATGCACTTCCTACCAAATGTTATAGGGCAAAATCTGGAGAAGAGGGCTGGATGCATAGAAAGAACTTTATGATGTTAATCGATATAGCTAGCCTAAGCTAAAATAACTTTGTAGAGTATATTGCTTTGTTTCGTATGTCTATATTTTACACTTTAGTATTCAACGATATGCTGTTGTGATTCCATCACCTGGGTGACGGATGACATAATCTATTAGTATTCTACTGAAGTTTCTGAAGCACTTCTGACTGTACTTTACTGGAATGTTATTGGTATCGGGTGGAAACCTATTCTAATTCATTATCTTACACACAAGCAGACCAGTCATTTGCTTGTTTGGGATAAAGTTCTCATAGAACAAAAGGAAAGTTACGTTGAATATGTAAAGCTATACCAAATGATACTGGGAAAGCACGTATAATTGTTGATTAATAAAGAAATACAAGGAGATTGAGTACTTTCGACTCTGACTTCGTACATAATATGTCACTGTATACACTCTAAAAAGGATTGGTCAAAATAACCAATGTGTTGGTGAATATGTGTCTGACCAAAAATATTGGTGAAGATTGACCAATATGATGGTCCATATTACTAAATTACTGGTTAAAATGTACCAAAATAATTTTGTAGGCCTATGTTTGTTTGTTTTAATTGTTGTTGTTGTTGTTGTTGCAAGAAGGCCTATGCCAAAGTTAAGATAATGCATAGTTTGAAGTTTAGAAAATATTCATAATACACTTACGAATCATAACAAGCATTGTAAAGAAAACGTAATAAACATAAGCATTCAAAAAATAAATCGACATTTACAACAACAACAAAATCTGGTCATAATTTTTATAACTAAGTGGAATACTTACCTTCAGGCCATTATCATTATTATCCATACAGAGGCTTTTTTTATGAGGTTAGGTAATGACGGCAAATTAAATGGCTGCGCTGTACCCGTTGGTCAAAATTTTATAAATTTGGTACCAAAGGATGCGTAAGACTGTAAGCAATAAGGTCATAAAAGCTCGTGGCGCAACAACTACAACAACAACAACAAAATATCCTCCAACACATCGCGGCAAACGTCAAGGCCCTTTTAGGGTTAAAAGATTTTAAATAACAATCAGAATAATTAAACTTTTTTGTATAGCGCATAACACATAGGCAGAATTTGCATGTCTCTATGCACTTAAGAATGAAAAACAAGTTAAAAATCGTATACCACCGTGCAAATGTTTCTTGTCAGGGAATCTGAAAGTAGTAAGTTATCATTTGCCATGTGAACGCGTCCACATACACTTTAAGTATTTCTTATAAATGAATTTTTAAAAAAATGTATGAGGGAGTTTAACTATCTGCTACGATCAACAGAACATACATTTATACAATAGGTAAGGGGTTCGAATCCCTGCAACAGCACAGGTTGACTGTCCGTCATCAGGAGTGCTGTCCGAAACGTCGAGTTTTCTCCACTCTCAGCCTTCTCATCTGGTTTACAGTCCTTTTTCAGGACTTCACACTTTCAAGAAAGATTACTTCTCCATTCTCTTACTGTCTATCTCGCCTTTCCATTTCTTCGCCTCTTAACTTTCCCCACTTTCTTCTTCTTACTCAACAGCTCTTTTTCAGGACTAGCCACATGGTGAACCGTAAGCCTCCTCAACGTTATCAGCACCACCATGCAAACCTCTACCTTCAAAGATCATCCAGCATAGTTATTATTGTAACATTGTGACATGTAAGAACACACGCACACACACACCGGCTTAAGTTTTGATTTACGGTAATTTTATTTATTTACTTTTTCCGTTTCATTGTAAACTTACATGATACATATCGGTACGGTGTCAATGTAATAACTTTCTTCATCAAACAAAGATGAAGGTATTGGGAAGAAAACGACAAATGGTTTTTAAATAAAGAAAAAAGAAAGAATCATTATCGACCTAAAAGTATAATTGAAACGGAGGGGCATGCTATACCAGGAAACAATGCTTGTGTGGTACATGCCCCCAGATTTTATAGTTATTAATTTTACGTCTTTTTTGAAAGACGCGGGAAAGACGCAAATAGCAAAATTGTTAGTTTTGTCTGTGTTACTAAAATCCTTTATCTGAATAAAATGTTTCATACTATTTTGCTTTAAAATGTTCATAGAGTTAGATACTTGTTCTACCTTCTAGTATTTTGGTTCTGCCTCTATAGAATAAAATTATATTTTTAAATAATTCTGTCATACGCGTCTTTCAAGCGTTATTACGCCCATCACATTTCGCTTAGCTAAGGGACTTTACTAATAAGTGAAAAATCAACATAATTATTACATTTATAATTGTAAGAAAAGGCTAACAAATAAAATCGAGGGCCGTATTACTGGTGCGAATGAAATCAGAACGTAGCTGTATATACCACTTGAATATACAGTGTATCAAACAATTATTTGATTTCATCCAAGCATCACTATCCGCGATGCAATTTTCTAAATTGTGCAAGGTTAGGAAAGCTTGAATTTAATGCGGGGGAAGAGAAACAAAAAGTTGTATGCCATATGCATATAAATTATAGTGAACAATAAAGTGACGTTTAAGAATATTTCGGCATGTTCAGAACCGGTTAAATAGATTGAAAATAAGGTGGGCTCGTCCACAGAGCCTTGGGTACTACCAGGGGCGTAGATAGCGGGGGGGGGGGGGGGGTGGGGAGTATGTAGATTTATATGAATTTATTAATATTTATCTTCAATGCTGTCTTGGCTGATTTTTCCCGATATATTTTTACACCACTAGAAAGTGAAAACCATCTACTTCAAATTATACAACATGGGTGTTGATCTGGGAGTGATATGGAGGTATAATTTCTTTGTTTTAATGAAGTGGGGGGGGGGGGGGGTTGGCCTGCATGTGTTACCATCCCCAGATATATTCAGAGGTGATTTTTTTTTTTCGAAGCCATGCACAATGCAGAAAATTATTTAGATTAAAAGTACATGTAATTATTCTGGATTTAGAGGGTTCAGTCGGTAACTTTCCTTTATAATGCAATTCTGCAAAACTGAAATGAAAATATAGTCACAGGAATCGAATGTGGTGGAAAAAGAGGGAATACATCACACCCAATATTTATCGAGGATGATGATGACCTGTGTCATCATCACCCAACTATACACAGAAGAATTATGAAATGACAATCATAACATGTAGGCCCGGTCAGAAGCATTGTTCCGGGCGTTGCATGTGGGCACAGTGTCCCTTCTTTTCCCTTTAACTTCAGATAAGTAGCCCCATTTTTCTTTCGAGTAAGTCCCAGTGCCATATTCTTTTAAGTGCCCATTTTGATAATTACACATCACCTTCCCTTTGATAAATGCTCCTATTTCAACGAGAGCATCCCCCCCCCCTTTTAATCCTTTTTATTCCTTTTAATGTAACAAGTCATTTTTTTCTTTGTAATATATGGACACTGATTCAATTTTTCTACTTGATATAAAAACATTTTCCCGCTCTTATAAATGCTACTTTTCAGGTGTTCCGTCCAACTCTGACATAATCATTCTCATCGAAAGACCAGCAGAACATCCCCCAATACCGTCACAATCAGACCATAAAAGATTACGATTGTGGAGGCCATGGTTGTGTCTCAATGTCTTCGATAGCGAACCTTTTATTTTCTGTAATTTCATCCCCAGGCGCGCACAGGCGCGTCACACCTCCCCCTTTAAACAGAAAATTATGAAAGAACTTTCTGGCAAAACACAGAGATACAAAGCATGAAGTGCTATATGTATATCTTTCCCTTTAACAGAACAGCTGACGATAATAAAATAGACATCATCGCCATAAACAAAAACCATCAAATTTTTGCCTTCCAACTACACACAAATTTCTCTATATGAATATGAAAACCTTAATAATTATCTTATTCATCTGCAGGAAATAATGCACCTACATGTATAATTCAAGATCACACGCCTAGATATAAACCCTGGAAATATGTTGAGGTAATAACAACATGACTTAACCGGACAGTGTCACAAATGTCTGACATTGTAAATGATCTTTTCCTTTTTTTTTTTTTTTTAAATATAAATACAAATGATGCTATTTACAACTTGCTTCTTTTAAACTAATAGATAAATTAAAGACATGCATGAGATCTAATACAAAAATTAACATGCAAAAAGTATTTTCTTACATTTACTATAGTACTTAGTATACTCTCTATCATCAGCACCTTTTTTTTTTAACAAACTTTTCTCTCTGGTTGAATATATGTACACCACATGTACAAATTACCCACTTTTTCTCCTCCTGAAGAAACATCATTAAAAAAAAAACCCTCTAAAACAAACAGTATAACGATCATTCTATGTATTCTTGCTGTATATTTTATTTACAAATACACATGTGCATTTTCTTTCTCACCTTCATGTGACAATAGTTCATGTTTCTCCATCCTAACTATAATCTAAACAAGCCCCCAACGAGAATGTACAAATGCAGTATATTTTTCTGAAATTTGTCACTACTAGTCTCAATTTTCTGTACCAACCAAAACATCAACTAATTGAATTACATTTGACCATGTGAAATACAATACGCACTGTTATATAAAGAGTCATGCACGTGTAAAACTCTGTTGCCTGGACAATCTATGACAGGGGTTCTCAAACTTTTTCCTTCAAGGGCTAGATGGGACTCAAATGAAACTTGAAGGGGCCAGAGTGAACTGGAGACTTCAAAAATAACCAATGTGCGCGAAGCGCACATCACGAGCGCGGAGCGCGAAGTCCCTTGCGGCCGGGGTCCAGGGCCCGCTTAAGGGCCCTGGAAGCTCAGGGGTTTTATATGCTCTCTGGTTCAATCTGAGCCTTATTTGGGGAGTATTTTATCCAATAAATTTATAACAGTTTTATATGAAAAACAGGAAATATTTGAGAAAAATTCAAAATGCAGCGGGAGTCAATAGTGATAATAAAAAATTGTTGTACTTTTTTAAAGGATATTAATCATTATTATACCTATGTCAGTTTTATTGCATACCTGGAACTGAGGAGACAGATAATGTATTGTAATATTAGTAACTTTTGTAGTCAAAGTAGAGTTGTAGACCAGGCCTGTTGAAGACTCTGGTAAAGTTTCTCCTTACTTTTAGTGGGAAAAGTGGCACTGTTTGTCGGCAACAAGTTGCTTAAACCTTGGCACAAAAGGAGTGATTGCCAGACGAAGGCACTGGTGCAAATGTTCACTGGTCAACGTGCTCCGGTATGAGTTCTTTAGAATGTTCATTGTGGAAAATGCACTTTCGCACCTGTATGTAGAGCCAAACATGGTGAGCACAGCGATAGACAACTTGTGCAATGTGGGAAATGATGCTGCCGGAACCATCTTTGTCCAGAAAGTCACATGGCACACTCACACTCCTTCAGAGCCAAATTCTCCTGGAGATCAATCATTTCTGTCTGTAGTCTTCCGGCGCTTGCCCATGGGAAGATGCTCGTGGCCTCTCTTGAAAGTTCCACAAGGTCCTTCACAAGGAACGGAGATCCGATGCAAAGCAGTACCTGCTTCCCTACACAAAAGTCACCAAAGCGAGATTTGAAATTGTCAGCCAATTTCTCCAGGAATGAAACATGGTCATGATGGTGATTGCCATTTGAGTGTTCCAGTAGAGTTGAGAAATGGAGATGTGCCTATGTGATGTAATCGTATTGAGGCATGTTTCACATTGTGATAAAGAAAAATGATTAAAAAGAGAGAAAAAAAAAACAGCTGAGTCTCGCGGGCTGGATTGAGAAGCTCCGCGGGCCGTACTTTGAGAACCCCTGATCTATGATTTTGAAACAGACTACCTGCAACTAGAAAAAAACAAAAACAAAAAACAAAAAAAACCATAAACCTGCAAAAAGTATAATTTACACATTTTTGCATTTTCAAGTACAATAATCTTGGTTACTTGTTAGCATTACAAATAACTACCTATCCATGGGACAGAGTGTCTGCAATTATATTGTCCTTTCTGCGAATGTGTTCAGTGTTCAGATCATACTCCATACTCCTGTAGCATCAGAGACCACCTCATTAGTCCGCTATTTTAGTTCTTCATCTTCGTCAGGAAGGTGAGTGGGTTGTGGTCAGTTCTAACTGTCACAGGGTACTTGTTACTGCTAACATAGACGTCCAAGAACTGCAGAGACAGGATTAAGGCGAGCGTTTCTTTCTCTACTGTGGAGTATCTTGTGTGATGTTTGTTGAACTTCTTCGAAATGTAGCACACTGGGCGTTCCAAGCCAGCATCATCCGCTTGGATCAACACACTTCCTGCACCAACATCACTAGCGTCTACTTCAAGTATGAAAGCTCTGTCAAAATCTAGTGCTGCTAAGACTGGTGTGCTCGCAAGCATAAACTTCAGTCGTTCAAACGCAACTTGGCATGTTGAAGTCCAGAAGTATGGCACATCCTTCCGCAGCATATTGGTGAGCTGCAACATCAGCAAAGTTCTTGTAGAATTTTCGGTAGAATCCGGACATCCACAGGAAGCGTCGCAGGGCCCGCTTGTTTTCAGGAACAGGAAAGTTCAGGATGGCTTCCACCTTGGCATCAAGTAGACGCATAGTCCCAAGCCCAACGACATGGCCTAGAAACGACACCTGTGCATGAGCGAACTCAGTCTTCGTTAGGTTAACAGATAGATTTGCCTTGGAGAGATGCTGCACATGCTCTTCCCACTTGTTGCTATACACCACGATATCATCAAGGTAGGCCTGACATCCCCCTAGCCCAGAAGTCACTGCGTTGATTAACCTCTGAAAAGTGGCGGGAGCATTCTTCATGCAGAATGGCATGACCTTATACTGGTACAGATCCTCAGGCGTCACAAACGCAGACAGCTCTCTGGCCCTTGATGACAGGGGTACTTGCCAATACCATTTTAGCAGGTCGAACTTTGACACAAATTTGGCACTCCCTATTCGATCTATCAAGTCACCAATGTCGGCCAGAACGATTCCATCCTAGCCTTTTGACAAGGCCTCGTGACTTGGCCATTTTCCTCGTCATGCTGTGCCTGAGATGAGACTAGCCGGCGACGAAAATAATCAACACGCCCCGGGTGAAAGCGCGATCGAGTGACTTTAGTCGCGAGGCCTTTTGGAACCTGGGTTTCCATCGTCCGATATGAATTATTCACGACTTGACATTCATATGCTAACACGCCTACCGAGGATTATCGACCAATCACAACGGTATCTGCGGGGCTTGCTTTCCATGTGATTCGTTCATGGTGCCTGCTTGTCCTCCAGCTTGAGCTTGCGATCGAAGATAGCCCTTACACAACGGGATCGCCTGGTAAATAGCGCTTTTGCCATATCCCGTCGGAAGGCTCACACATGCATCCTGTCCTTTGAGGACTGAAAGAATTGCCCTCAGTTGTAAGTCCTTGAAAGCTGAAATTCCGTGCTTTTCAGCAACAATTCTTCTTCGGACGCCATGATTGATGTAGCTTGCACGGGGTGCCGAGATGAAGGCGAATTTGCATACCAAATTTATGCTGACGTCATGCGAAGATACGTTCGCTGATTGGTTCCTACCTATAAGGTAGCAGATCCTCGCTAGGAACAAGGGATAGCATAAGAAATACAGGCCAGGTTCCAAAAGGCCCTCGCGACTCACGTCGCTCGATCGCGCATTCACCGGGCTGGGCGGCTAGTCTTGTTATGCAGCCACTACTAGCTTACTTGCCGAGAAAAATAGCCAAGTCACGAGGGCCTTGTCAAAAGGCTAGATTTATCCCAGCCCAAATTTACTGCAACCTTTCAAAATGTTGGAAGAACTCCTTCACCTTGCCCTCATCAAACCTGGGGACAAGCCGAACATTCCGGCAAGCGTCAAACCTCACTGGAGAACTTCCATTCCTCATCTCTAATTCTTTAGACTTCAAATCTATACTCTTCATTTCCAACTCAACCTCTTTAGTCCGAAGTTCTAATTCCTTCAACTTCAACTGAGTGTCAAGAGTCTTACTCTTAAGGCCTAACTCAGGAGCACTAGATTCAGCCGAGGATTCAGAAGCATCATCCTCCCCTTCACCAGTATCCACTGGGGCTGACCAAACATCTGGCTTAACTAAGAATCGCCGAATGAGATCCTTAATATCAGCCTTCCTATCCGAGGAACCAACAGGAATATCTAAAATCCGAGCAGCTTCAAGCAACTCTGCTCCAACACCTCGGGAGTGGGTCCATCAACAAAACCCTGTACCTTTTCCATAGTTGAAATTACCAAAGACTACAGTACCAAACTGAATTAGTCTACCAAACACCTTGAAATAAAGGTAAATTCCCAAAGGAAATCAAGCTATCACTAGCCAAATGTACCCATGTACACAACATAGACCAATCCACACAAACTGTAGTCCCAAACAACTATCGACAAGCATGAATGTGCAATACAATTCACAAAGTGGTAAACAAAAACAAAAACAAAAACAAAAAATCAAAAATTCACCGCGCCTTGAACCAATGCTAGATTCCCGAAAAATCGAGCGTGAACCGTCAAACCTGCGAAATACTACTGCACGTGCAAAAAGCACACACACACCGAACATGCACCCATAATAGACAACAAGGTATGTTATGGTACACAACCGCAGTACAATACGGGATATAACAATTTTTTTTAAAAATGCAACTACCTCGACAAGAAACTGGCTCGTTTGTCGACTCCTGGACAAGATCCTAATCTGTCACCAATCAAACATTCCATCTAAATCTGACATAATCATTCACATCAAAAGACCAGCACAACAACCCCCAATACCGTCACTATGAGACCATAAAAGATTACGATTGAGGAGGCCATGGTTGTGTCTCAATGTCTTCGATAGCGAACCTTTTATTTTCCATAGTTTCATCCCCAGGCGCACACAGGCGCGTCACAGGTTGGCATGGTCAAATTTTAGTTTTGGGTATTTCCTGAAAGAGTATACTTTTTTCTAAGTAATCTAAAGAAATTTGAGGCACCAATCTAAATGTGGTATTTTTTGACAGTTTTTTATTGAACTTATGTGTATCTTCTCCGGATTTTTTTGTATTACTTTTCTTTTTTCACGACCCTGAATACTTGTCTAGTTTTGATCTCCCATAACCTTTAAACTGAGTAAGTTCTTGCATTGATACTTGTGCACTAAGATGAACAGGATATGCCTAATTAGTACGCCGAATTTTAGGACAGTCTGATAATTTCTTCATAGACATATTTATTGAGTTCTAATCCTCCTTTTGTCACCTTAGCACAACACCTTGCAAATCAGAGTGCTTCAATATACTGCAAACTTTAAACCCTTATTTCTCAGAAATAACATTCTGAGGGACTGTCCATTCTACTCTTTGTACAGTGAGTTAGGAACATCCAATGCTAATGAGTTATATATCATTTTAAAGCTGAGAATCTACTCTTTCAGAATCAGACCTAAAAATTAGGCACCTGATGTGTCTTCGACCCACCCGATACCTAGGGAAAAAGTCCTCCTCCAGGCCACAACGTTTTCCTCGCGCCATTTTTAAAGATTTATTTCCAGTAAAGATTAAGGAATTCACTAGTATATCGAACCCTATAAATATCCGGAGTCGAACCGGGGACATTGCTTGAAGGGCCTGGATTTGGATTGATGTTCTCACAAATAAGCAATTTGACATGATAGAATGACCAGGGAAGTTACATTTCCCTGGATTGACACATAATTGGAATAGCGAATTGATGAGGCGATTTTGCTCTGTCGATAAAGCGTCTGCCTGTCAAACCACAGATCGAGGTTCGAGGAAGACTGAAGCCTGCATGTATCCCCCCCCCCCCCCCCGGGAGGAAGACTGAAGCCTGCGATGTATGTTATGTGCCCCTCCCCTGTTTTAAAGATTCATTAAAGACGCAGGCTATGTTAGAGTGGAAACTCTCCGTCCCTCGGATGGGACGTTAAAGGAAGGCGCCGTGTAGAGGAGAGTCACCAACTTTACACATTAAGAACCCACGACACTATTTAAAGAACAGCAGGGGAAACCCCAGTGTAGTCTACGTCTGCATATCCCATTAAGTTATATCAGGAGGAGAGACCTGAGCGTTACCATGGTTACAGTGATTCAGTTCGCTTTTTCCCCTCCCAAGGCATAGGTGACGCCAAATACTTAATAATAATATTTCTGTATGCGACTCCTAATGTACTTTCCCTTTGATTATTCAGAAACACTGCCATTGAACTGTTAAGAGTAGCTCGCTCTCATACAACCATAAGTATATGGTAGCTGAGTGCTACCACACATAAGAAGCACAACAAATACATATAAATGCAATTTCAGTGGTATCAGTGTGATAGTGAGTAATCCACATAAGTACAGTAGAACTATGGTCTATAGGAAAAACAGAAATGGATGTATATTCATGTACTAGACCTATGAGACAGTATAGCCAAAGTAAATCTACTCTTAATACACAAAAAAGTACACTGTAAAAATCTTGCACATTTATCCCACAAGTGCTTGTAGACAGACATTCTTGGGTAGAATATAAAACAACAATCAATAAAAGATCAGAAGTAACAAAAGATAAAATATACTGTAAATTAATAAGAGCTCTGTCGGCGGGCTGACACCGGGTGCTCGCTACCGGGAAAAGAGTATTCGTTCAGTAGTCAGTAGTATGGAATCGTGTTTCTTTTTAATGAAAAAGGAAGAAGAATAAATGAATGGATGCTGTCATATCGTGTCTAAGAAACAGCTCAGTGTAATTAGTAAATATTTGTATTTACCTGGATCAACAGCCACAGAGAGACTTGTGAAAATAATCACGAAGATAGCTATCCGTTCATAAAGCTCCATTTTGGTTGTCAGTGTAAAGATTATGACCATCGATAGATCTTTTATCTCCAACAGGGGATGCAAAGTATGCTTGCTTAATTACGTTAGAGTAAATTCAGGAACATGGAACACTGAAAATATCTACTCCGACTTTGATGTAAAAGGAAACACTAAATAGCTTTATTTCCCGTCCCGCTTCAGTATATTCCTGTTTATTGGCTTTGACGTCATGAGAATGGTTGCGTGAATATTTTCGAAACTAGTTGCGGCGCCTTTAATGTTTATAGTTCTGTTTAAGTTCACTTGCATGAAGGTCGGTAAATAGAGATAAAACCACTATTCCTGTTAGTTTCATACTTTGATGTTTAATTTTGTATTTTTATTCAGTTGGTTAAATTGTGTTTTAGGAATTCAAAAAGGGACTTCCATATTTTTATTGCACGGTTCAGGTCCATTTGCGTGGAGATGAGTAAATAGTGATATAATCAGATAATATCCTACAATTTTGATGGGATTACCCCATGCAAATGGTTGCATTGTATTAATATTTGAGAAATGAAGAGCGATATATTCATTTTTTTATTTTTTTATTTTTTATGTGAAAGCATTGTCAAGTCCATTAGCGTGAAGGTCACTTAACGCAGTGACTAAGCGTGGAAGAAAATGTAAAGACAGGCTCGTGGTGAATCGGTAAACGATTTTTATGACAAATTTTTATTCGGTGCATTGCATTTGTTGTTGTTGTTGTTGTTGCTGTTGTTGTTGTTGTTGTTGTTGTTGTTGTTCTTCTTCTTCTTCTTCTTCTTCTTCTTCTTCTTCTTCTTCTTCTTCGTTTTCTCCTTCTGTTGGACAGCTTTTGCTGTGTAGTTGACAGGACGGCGCTAAGAAAGAAAGGGGGCGGGCACATTTTCGCCTTACAATTTTCACATAGTGTTGGGGGAGGGTGTCGGGATCAGCACTTAAAACAATATTCTACGGCTGTTGCTTCGGTTATAAAGGATTAACTTAAAACCAAACGAAAAAAAAAAAAAAAACTCGTAATGAACTGCCACCAACAAAGTTCTCTTATCCCCCCCCCCCCACCCCACTCTCCTTCTCCCCTCTCTCTATCTTTCTTTCACTACCTCTCTTTCTCTCTTCCCATCCCATTCTCTTTCCATCTGTTGTTCCCCCCCCCCCCCGCTTTGTTTTTATCTCCTTATTTTTGTCTTCACGCACACTCTTAGGTTTACTCTATCAAGAAAAATATAGGTATACTCTTTTAAGAAAAGAAATGTTTATTGAAACAATATTGAGCCCTGGTATTGTTATTGCATTTTGACAGAAACGAAATTAAATCAGGGAATTCTCTGATTAGATTGATTCTACACTGTTTAAACCAGCAAAGTAGAAACAAACTAAATTCTACATTCATTAAAATGTATATGTCTTACCTTAAGAGAGACTGCATGTTGTTCAAGTGGTTCAGGAGTACTGGTTCGATTTTAAGGGCAATAGCATATTTTGGCAGCGTATAGCGAAACGCAATGGCGCATGAAGACGCGGGAAAGAGGCAAAAAGGAAAATTGCTGGTTTTGTCTGTGCTTCTGAAACTAGGATCAGACATATCTGAGAAAAAGTTTTCAACTCATTTTGCTTTAAAGCGTTCAAAAAAGTAAATTCTATTTCTACATCCTAATATTTTAATTCTGCATCTACACAATAAAATTTAGATTTTGAATAATTTTGTCCTATGCATCTTTCCCGCGTTTTTTATACGCGCCACGACGTTTTTGTTTATAAACTACCTTCCTGTTTGTTGTTGTTGTTTTTTTTTTCAGGGGAGTACTGTAAAGATATTGAAAACAGCATATTGTAAAATGTCTTCTAAAAACAAAAAATACTCTATACTGAGTAATGCTAAATAGTCATTTTGTGTGTTGAAACAAATAGGAGATTTCCTTGCCGCTACATGCATAACAGAGACATAACCTATTTCATGTATTTGACCAATTTTGAATTCCCCAAAGTACAGTGATTTCAACGTTCGAACATTCACAATTTCTGCATTATTTGTCTGATTTCTTTCAACCTTTCACTAATTTCCTTCTCTTATATTTCGGCTTTCTTTCAGAGCAACTAAGGTTGGATTTCCCTATGATCATACCATACTGCTTACCTTTCATTATACCATACCATAGTATACATTTTCGTCTGGTTGACAGTAGGTTTAAACATTCAACGTTTATGTGTTTTTTCTTTTCTTTTTACAATGATATGTTTATATGATTCCATGAAAATATTTTCCATCATTACCAGAGCTGAAATTGATTTTTTATTGTTTATTTTTAAGCAAACAACATTTTTATGCTTACAGTAGTATGATTACACGTGTGAAATTACTTTCATGGTACCTTTATTTGCATTGTTTTGTTTGTTTGTTGTTGTTTTTTAATGGGGTTCTAATATTTTTGAGTTATCAATAAGTCATTCTTTTTTATTATGTGAAAATTGGGTCAATCATCATACTACAACGAGAACAAAGGATCAGTTTTATATTATATTGAAAGATAAAGCTTAGTAAGTGATTATTACAGCAAATCTCACTTACATCTTAAATTTGGGAAGACAATAGATAAAAATCTTATGACAAAATACAAATTAAAAGGTTCTAAACAATTATGCAATAAACTGACAGATTCAAAGCGGAATAACAATCGTATTATTTTGACAAGCATTGCAATTTAAGCTATCACATATCAAATATACAGTTATATCTTTGCAATGCAAAGTGGATATACCGCTCTTGGCAACTGTTAAAATATTTCTGTCTAGTTTTATAATCCGCCGAATTATAATTTTACAATTTAAAAAGGTCCATAATATCATAACAAAAGGCATGAATAAGAACGCATTTGTTCGCTTGGCGAGGCATGAGCTATACAGTGCGTATCAAAAAAAGTATACCCAAATTTGGTAGCTTCTAATTAAAACGTTATGACCTCTATGAGCTTGAAATTAATTTCATAGTAAATTATAGCACTTTATATTTTGTGTAATTATATCTTATTCATAACTTCGCTGCAACGGATGACTGAGCAGTAGGCTTTTCAAAAAGTATTGTCAAAATCCTATTGTACCAATTTTGGGCTGAAGTATAGGTCAAACCAATTATGCGTTAGTTACTTCAGTTGAAAAACGATTGCTGAGTTATTAGGTGGTCTGTCGGTATCGACAGATCACCTCTTATTTTCGTACGAATTTTCTTTATTAGGTGGTCTGTCGTAGACAGATCACCTCTTAATTTCGTTAGAATTTTCTTTCTTTTTTTTTCCTCCCATTTTTTGTGTGGTCACGATTGCTCAAAATCTGTTCAGTCAATTTTCTTCAAATTTTGAACAGTCATCAGGTTCTATAAGATCTAGTTCCCGTATCTTTTTCAAGGTCATTATTTTATCGCGACGTCATCTAAGCGCCATTTTGTGAAAATGAACTTATGGTCGTATCTTCAGAACGGAAAGTCATTTCTTATTCATATTTGGCATGATTAAGGTCAATGTCAATCTGGTCAAGGTCATTTCGTTAAACGCGCGCGTACGCGTACGTCCGCGCGTCAGTGCGTGCGCAAAGAAAAAAACAATTTCCAACCATTCACAGTCATTCTCGACGTTCTATAATGCCACACGCGCGCGTCAAACTTTCAAGTCCGTGCGTGCGTCAATAGGCAATATAATGTAAAAAGTGTTAAAAACACGTCTCTATAAAATCCACCATAGCTCGTCAGAATGTGTGGCTACCCCCCATTTTTTTTACATTTTCTGAAAGCCTATGAGTTGTAGATATGAATTCATGAAAAAAAAAATTGGGGATCGGAACGTCGTCATATTTGCATATGAACTCAAAAATGCGATTTTGAAAAAATGAAGTTATAATTTTTGTAATCATTTGACAATTTTTCAGTAATAGGTTGTCCATTTTCTTCCAAATTTTGATATGTTGTAGCTGAGACAATGCTCTACGAAATCAGTCACGACGATTTTTCCTTTTGACAAAGGCATCATGGCGTATTTTTGCGATTAATGGAGGCATGTCAATTTTTCACATTTTGCGTGTATTCTCAATGGGATATGACTTTTTCTCAAATCTTGATTCTACATTCCCGTCTTCTTTGAGCAGTATCCCTGTAATTTCTGCTCGATTTTCTTCCAAATTTTAGTATGTTATAGCTGAGACTATAAGCTTTCACAAATGTGCCCTCCAATTTTTGATCAGATGTCGGGATCATGCCCATTTTTTACCTACAAAATGTCATTTCAGAATCCCCTTTTTCGTCTACGTGTTATCTCTATTGGAAATATTTTGGTCCATTAATTGGTATTAAAAGCACTTGCCTCCCATTCAAGTGACCCAGGTTCGATTCCCGGTGGGTCCATTTTTTTTTTTTTTCACTTTTTTTTTTTTTTTTTTTTTTGGCCTTTCGTTTTACCATCTTCTTCGACTATTATAACATATACCATCACAAACAATGTAATAAACTGCCTAATTTTGCGTGTTATGTCTATTGGAAAGTAGTGTGCAGTAGTTATCTCATTCCCTGTCATGTATTAAAGCTAAGGGGATAATCTCCCACATGTCCTGCAATATCAAATCGTCCAGTTCGTTATCACGATTTCTCAAAATCTTCTCAGTCAATTTTCTTCATATTTTTGTCAGTTATCAGTCCTAATAAGGTCAAGTTCCCACATCTTTTTCAAGGTCATCAGGTTATCGTGACGTCATCCAGGAGCCATTTTGTGAAAATCAACTTATTGTCATATGTTCATAACGAAATGTCATTTTTCTTTCATATTTGGCATGGTTAAGGTCAATGTCATTCCAGTCAAGATCGTTTCGTTAAACGCGCGCGTACGCGTACGTCCGCGCGTCAGTGCTCGCGGAAAATTTAGAAATGCTCCAAATCGTCCCCAATTCATTTTGCACACGTTTTATGCCCATTCAAGCACTTTACAAAAAATCGCCTGGAAAACTGAACCTGAAGGGGGTGCTATGCCACTTAGATTATCGTGGTTATTGTCATCATTATTGTCATTATGATCATTATCATTATATCATTATCGTCATCGTTAATCGTACCATATCATCACATTATCATGTATTATCTTGCACAATCATTATCACATCTTACAATTTACCATTTAAAGACAGACCACCTAATTCTTCCCCATTGACGAATTAAATTTCTAGTTTTCAATTGATTTCGTGCATTTGAATAGAAAATGTGTTAAAGTTAACTCAAACTCAAGAAAGGGCTTATTACCAGCTAAATTTACGATATTTTATTTGCCATGATAACACAATCTTGGCTTCTATGTAAAAGTTCATTTTGACGCAATCAGGTGAAAAATTACCTTTTTTTTATGAGACTTTCGCCTGCGAAGGATCTGCAAGCTTCATAATAGATCTTACTGCGGGAACGATGTTCTCCCGCTGGCTGACGTAGCTGGCGCTCGTCGAAAATCCTAGAGAATGGGATCGTATATTGAAGCAAGTGTGTATTGCCCATCGATCTCCATTTACGTGGATATCGCAAGGTACGCACGGCTCTATGCGAGCAGTTGAGGCGCACGCACAACCAAAATTAGGAGCCCTCACTGAAACACAGTACGCAGGACCGCGTGGGACATAGCGTGGGACATCGTCTGCTGTGTACGAACCCAGTGTACTCCTATTCGAAAGATACGTGATTTGATTGTTTTCTTATAAAATACATTATACTAATTGTCACATTAAATCGCCTCTAGAATTTGTACGGATACACTTGTTTTGCCTGATTTTGCAATTAACTCGTGGAGAAGACTTCACAGTGCTGAATTATTTGATTCTAAAAATGCATAAAATTGTATTGCAATGGTATTGCAGCGTTGTTTTTCTGCGAGCCCAAACATGGCGACGCGTCGCGCCTGGTCGCATCGCACGTTGAGGGCGTTGCCTTATCCAGTGGGTAGAGATTGATGGTATTGCCCCAGGTCCCGGTTCATTGTTTTTCCTTATTCCTTGCGAATGTGGATGGCCTCCCTTATCCATCTAGTGTGTTTGGTAGAATCACGCGCTAAGATGAAACATTTTCTCCAGCTAATGTGATGATTTTGGCTGGCTACATGGTCACTGATTGCTGACTTGTGCACGTAGGAAGTGGACTCCTTTATTTTTTCCTCTTGTGAAGTAGGATGATCCGACAGTTTCAGCTTCTTGTTGGTGTTCTTTCTTCCTGGTCCTAAATTTTCTGGCTGTCTCTCCAATATAAATACTGTCACAACCACCACAAGGGATCCGATAAACGACCCCTGTTTGGTCATCGATGGATCTCTTATCTTTGGGATGTACCAGGAAGTTCCGAAGTTTGTTGTGTGGTTTCATTGCCGTGGAAATGTTTACTTCTTGAGTACTCTTTGTACTGCCTCCGAGATCCCCTTCGCATATGGAATGGTAAGCAGTGATCTCTTCTGGTAACGTTGTTGGTTATGATGTGTTTTTCTAGTCTGTTGTTTCTTCCCTTCTTGGTGTGAGGTTCTCTTGAAAGGCCAGTTTGGGTATCCGCACTTGCAAAATCATTTAATATCCAAGGTACCCTATGGAAATGGCTCTTCTCCTTCCTCTCTGACAGGACTCAACGAACTCTGTTCTTGGGCGTCTCGTCAGATTGGATGGACGTCCCAAGCGGTGTGCCCTAAGGGAGCGTCCACGGGCCCACCCTTTTCAACCTGTTTGCCAATGACATTTCTCATGCTGTTCTCTCTCCTTGTGCTCTTTTCGCAGATGATGTTCTTATTTTTAGGAACATTAATTCGCCAGCGGACGAGCACCAACTTCAATCAGATCTTGTTGCTTTGAATTCTTGGTGTGTGGAAAATGGCATGATTTTCAACACTTCAAAAACCAAGGTGATGTATGTCACTAGAAAAAGGCACATCAATCCTCCCATCTACTACCTAGATAACAAAGCTCTTGATTCTGTGTCCTCTTTCAGATATCTTGGATTGACCTTTTCTTCAGATTTATCTTGGAAGACTCACATTGATTCTGTTGTCTCTCGGGCAAACCGTTTACTTGGATTCATAAGACTGGTTGCACGTGGTGCTTCGTCACCCTCAATAT
The DNA here is from genome assembly GCA_025618425.1 of Heliocidaris tuberculata. Taxonomy (NCBI): domain Eukaryota; kingdom Metazoa; phylum Echinodermata; class Echinoidea; order Camarodonta; family Echinometridae; genus Heliocidaris; species Heliocidaris tuberculata. Next base: position 27,846,686 of record CM046841.1, read on the forward strand.
TCTGCCTTTATAAGTCACTTGTGTTACCCATTCTCGAGTATGGTGTACCTGCGTGGCACCCTACACAGGTTAACAAACTTGAACGTGTCCAGAGAACAGCCACTAGACTTGCCCTCAAACAGCGTCGTGGGGAAATGCCATATGAGGAACGGCTCCGAACACTTGCTTGGTCTTCTCTTGCTTCTCACCGAGATTACCTTCTCTGTTCATTTGCATTTAAGAGTCTCCATGGAATTTGTAACTGTGAAACACTTAGAGCAAATATCCATATCAATCCCCGCCATCCTCATACCCTTTCGTTTCGTCATCTTCCCTCTAGGACTCCGGTTTTTTTCTTTTCTCCGTCTCGGCGCCTTCCCAGACTTTGGGACACTCTGCCTCTGAGTATCAGGGGTGGGAGGGGTGGGGGACAACTTGGCTGAAGGGGGGGGGGGGGGGACAACCTGGCTGAAGGGGGTATTGCTGCTTACCAGTAGTATTGGATAATTATCTTAATTAATATGTCACAGAGTTTGATTCATTAGCTACATGTATTTTGTGCTTGTGTTTATTCTACTGATTTGGGATTTTTTTTTCAAACTTATCTTCACCCTGCTGTATACTGTAGTTTACAGGAAATCAATTGATTATTTTATATGATTTGATTGATTTTGATTTTGACATTGGTAATGAACTTAATGTAATTTTTTTAACTCAAAATTTCACCTGAGTATACTTGTACTTTCCACCCTGTGTTCTATTAATTTTGTGTCTTGGAAACCAGGATTTGCAAGTGATTGATAATGTACGTACGTTGTAAAATTATTATTAGTTTTATTACTATGAGGTAGAGGGTAAGGCAGATAATTGAGGAGTGAGTTCTGGTCGTGCTATTTTTTAACCATTGTATTTTTAATGTGTAATACTTGTATTTGTATATGGGATTGTGCAATATCTTTCTATCCTTCTACATGGTTACCTATGAGGGCTCGCATGCCTCTGGGCAACAGTGAAGCATTTCTCTTTTGCGAACCCTGGCCCATAGGTAACCATTTCTTTTCTCTTCTCCTTGTTGCTCATTTCCTTCTCCTTTCCTATTATTTCTAAGATAATTGTATTAATTATGTTGACTTTGTATATGCTGTAAATTTCTGATTTTTATGGCCAAATAAATAATAATAATGACAAGAATAATAATAATTTCTTAAGCGAGGACTGGATGTATTCCTCCTCTGCCTTCAATATACGATCCCATTCTCTCGGATTTTCGACGAGCGCCAGCTACGTCGGCCAGCGGGAGAACCTCGTTCCCGCAGTAAGATCTGATGAAGCTTGCAGATCCTTCGCAGGCGAAAGTCTCATCAAAAAGGTAATTTTTCACCTGATTGTGTCAAAATGAACTTTTACACAGTTGAAAATCCAATCAAATGAATCTTTTCAGCAATCTTGGCTTCATCCGCATCCCTTTTTAAGGTAAGCCTTATTACCGAATCATTCAAAATGGACAACATTAATTTGGGAAGCTATCTTTTTTTTTGAAAGTCTACTATCAATTACCTTGATAATTCTCAACACACGTATCCTTCTTGTTCTTCTTTTTAGTTTTTAACAACAGTAAAGCTTTGAGTTCATGTACTATTCGTGAAAAACACCGTGTGCACCTAGTGCAGGTGAAATGGTGCAATGGACAAATGAGCAGAGTGTTTTTAGTTATCACGAGACAAGAAGTTAAAAGGCTGTTGAATTAGATTAAAGATTATCATATGGATTTAAACAAGGTCATTTGAAAGCTGAGATACACTGGATCACTTTAAACCCAGAAGCATTGAAGCACAAAGGAGAATTCAACTGTTAAAATGATTTTAGACTAAAGTAACACCAGCCAAAACTTGGAACAAGGAAATTTTGACCCCCCCCCAAAAAAAAAAATCCTGGTGCTTAGTTATCCATGGTAGAAATGTCATGAATGAGGTACCACTGGACAGACAACAAGTTACTCTTCACCATGAAATAAATTTTAAAGTCACATAGGTTATAACATCTTAATTAGAAGCTACCAAAGTTGGGTATACGTTTTTTAATATGCACTGCATATCATGTACCCAAAATTCAAAATTCAAATTCAAAATTCAAACTAATTTTGACCATTGTACGACACATCTGGCCACTAGCACCAATAACAATTGTAGGCTACATACTAAATATATCATATTTAAGCTTTCACGGTATCATCAACACACTTCCTCTACAGCAGAATTCATTCATTTGTTCATGAATGTAATTTACATTCTGTTGTTGAAAAAATAATATTGAACATTTCCACTTAATACAAAATATTTTGCATTTGATGTATTATAATTATGATTGATAAAAAGGCACTATAAAATGGAATGACAAACAACATATTTTATTCTTTAATAGAACAATAAATTTAATGTTGTGGGTGTAAGTTGATTATAACTTTTAATAGTAAACATAGACTTGACAGGTCACTTCTTTCTCAGCACATGCATTCTGCCTTTTGAGCCCCCTCCTGATTTAATGTTCTCATACTCTTCTTGGCCTTCCGCACCAATCATGCCCATGCTGCCGTTGGAGGATACACGATTGAAAGCAGTTCCTTGATTTGGTTCCACACGGATTTCACTCGGAGTGAATGGCACTTCATATCCATCCCCAGCCTCGTTGCAAGAAAGCATCTTTGAATTGGTGGGGTTCATTTGACTGTACAGATGAGGTTGATCACAGTCGACCAGTGACATGTAATGTTCAGTTGATGCGATCTCACCCTGCAATGGGGTGTTGACTGGGATAGATTGGGTTCCATGTGTCTGGTCATTCTGTTGTGCTCCAACTTCCACTGCAACTGTTTGACGATTTCCCAACGTAATGGCTTGGTGGTTAGAATCCCTGGAGTTCCTTTTCAGTCTGAATGGAATGATCATGAGAAAGATATGGAGGCTACATATGTACTTTCTCTTAAAAGGACATAATTGATTTTTTTTTTCTCGCGATGCTTGTTTTAAAATGAAAATGTGTTATCCCTTCCCCAAACCGACGTCTTTGATGCACTTCCTACCAAATGTTAAAGGGCAAAATCTGGAGAAGAGGCTGATTGCATAGAAAGTAGTTTATGATGTTAATCGATATAGCTAGCCTAAGCGAAAATAACTTTGTAGAGTATATTGCTTTGTTTCGTATGTCTATATTTTACACTTTAGTATTCAACGATATGCTGTTGTGATTCCATCACCTGGGTGACGGATGACATAATCTATTAGTATTCTACAGAAGTTTCTGACGCACTTCTGACTGTACTTTACTTTTCTCGTGGAACAAAAGGAAAGTTACGGTAAATATGTAAAGCTATACCAAATGATAATCGTTGAGTAATAAAGAAATACGAGGAGAATGAGAACTTTCGATTCTGACTTAGTACATAATTATGTGATTGTATACACTCTTAGCCAAGTTATAGTGCCGAGTTATGGAGAATGGTGGCGAAAAGTTTATGCTGTTTGAAAAATACAATTTGGATAATCTTTCATAAGCTAACTTGTATGTGGCCTCCATTTCACCAAATATTATTCCAAATATGATTCTCGTTCTTTAAATAGCGCCCAACTAACTTTGTTACACAGTCACCTGAGTGCAAATGGTCAAGTACATATGTACTGGGCAAGTCATGTGTGCAGTCTTTTTCATCTATTATTTTTGAATTTCTTGACCTATCAATTCTGTTTTCACTTGTTGTATTCCTCTTGTTTAATCCTCTGAATCGATTGCGTAACCCTACACAATTATGATCAAAGTGTAATAAAACTATCGTATATTTATAATGTAACTGGCCAATGGAAATGCGCTTCTAAGAATAATTTAGAAAACAAGCTGAAGATAAATATATACTTGTATAAAAGAATGAAAACTTTTGATTTGTTTACTTTGATTCTTTGGTCTGAACATCAATAATAATGATAATAATAGATCTTAATGATAATGATATATAATGATAATAATTACAATAACAATAATAGTAACAATTAATAATAATAATAATAATCATATGTCTTCTTTAAGCAGGGTAGCCTCATCAGTACTAAATACTCTTCTTCCTGAGGGCCCTACAAGCATATTATTACCCTGGTTTTACCACGACAACCGTAGCGCTCAGAGCATTCAAGAAATAAAGTCTATACAGGTACTCACTTACAACACCTGGATCGAGCATGGCATAGTAGTAAATGTCTTGCCAAAAGACGTTAGTGCAATGGCAATTAAATTGATACCCATACCTTGTGATCTGCAGTACGGTTAGTCGGTTACTTATCTACTAGACCAAAACACCTCCACAGTATCTCAATAAATATATCAATAAATGATATCCATAAATGTATGAAAATGAAAAAGACAAAATATTGTGTGTTCCCTGTGCATTTTTTATAAAGAAAAAATTTGAGAATCACTTCTACCGTATTGATGATAATTCACATAGAGCTATTGCAAAATGAATTAAAAGTAGTAAATATTATGATTTTTTTTCAATAGTTCACCAAATCTGTACACATTACCTGTCACAACATTGTAGTATATAGCTTACGTGGCGATACACAAATAAAGATGCATTCAGATAAATGGTTAAAGTTTCAAGGTCTGAGTTTTTATTCAGCAATTCTCATAAGACATAAACATATAAAGTATACAATTAGAGAAAAACTCCGAATAATTGCTTATAGAGGGTCGAATTACTCCACAACAGAGTAAAAAGTGACGTACAATATACCTGGTTAAATCTGGTTTGAAAATATATTAAACGAAAAGCCGATAATCTAAATTCACATATAAATTATTCTAAGAGACCATTGTCAGTTCATCGTGAAGTTACGCGAAACAAATCATTGGAGTTGATGAGACGACAAGTGTCCATGACGCTTGCACAGAGTTGTCAAAGGCGTGGCTGAAATCGAAGACTAAGTCCAATCGAGGCTCCTGATGACATCATGAGAAACACACCATCCACGACCAGTGAAGAAAATGCAGTCGAAAGTCCACTCACTCGATGTGTGGTTGAAAACCACCCTAAACGGCTGTAATATAATCAATAACCAGTAAGAAACAAAACATCTTATCAAAGTATTGATATCCTAAACATTTCAACGAGCGTCTTTAATGTTTTAAATATTTAGTCACTTTTCTATTAAACAATGTATTATAACGATGTTGATTAACCATTGTTACCAACATTTCTAGTACCAGTAGCTCATTATTTACTAAAGAGCAACAACAAATAATAATATTAAGTGATATACCATCACAATAATTCGTCACAATATCGTGATATCCATAACTAACTTGCGGAGGGGAAAAAACAATCAACTTGCATCGAAATTCAAGATGGCTACCTGCCAAATGCGGCGACCAAAATGGCGGATTTACAAAATGACCGTCTTTCCTTTTTTTGCCGAAACAGGGCGTTTTCACGGTGATAAGAAATATTAAGAATCACACAATTAACAAAAAAAAAAAAAAGAAATATTAAGAATAGTACAAGAAAAATGCCTTGCTTTTTAAATGACACGAATCCAATAATAATGCATTCTTTATTTTGAAAAGGAATACACAAGAATTTAATGATATCCTAACTTTTGGAAATTTACTTTACAATATGCAGGTATAAAATATGGTAATAACTCTAATTTTAGAGAAAATGAACAATCAGCTATTAGGTCAAGACTCACAGTTACTTCTGGATATCGAAGGACCCGTTGCCTGCCTCCCGGAAGGATCTTGTACACCCCAGACTGTCTGCCCAATCCGCTCCAAAAAAGCAGAAGAGTTGGCAAAACAAAAATAGGGGAAAAACACACTCGCTCTAACACGGCAAGTCGAAAGTCTTCCCTCCACTGGCAGTGGGACTCCCTCCCAGAGGGTGATATAACAAGGCTTTCTTCAATAACCACGAGAATGGCGTTTCCCCCACTCGCTTTCGCACACTTTCTTTCCAACACCAAACCTCGTACCAAATAACAAAACTGACCACTCGAGTTAGTCCAAACAAACCACATGACCACGCTTCATTCATTCTCTTAATTGCCCTAACGTAGCAACGGGGAAGCAGAGGAAAGGGTTGAATGAAAGAAATCAAGACCGCAGTTCACCCGTGCTAAAAGCGCACTTCTAACAGCGAGCATATTACAATAGAAAAAGAAGGTAATGCATCCCAACTCTGAGCCTGAATTACAAGCGAATTTAATAAGTGGTAGGGTGAAATAATAGCAGACATGGAGTTATGCAATAAATGTCTTGCAGCAGAAGACAAAAATCAATTGAAATACATATTTTGACATTACCTATGGCATGTCACACACGTGACCATACATCATGATACAAAATAATACATAACAAAAATCAACTCATTCAGAATTAATGTTATTTTCTTAGAAATAGTACCATAAAAACATCTACCATAAACATGAACATTGAAGCTTCTGAAAATTCAGAGAGATTTAAAGATAAAATGTAAGTTTCAAAAACCTGCTTCTGTGAGAGGTCACACACGTGACCTGAACTTTTTGACCTCTGACATAGAACAGGTATCATCATTGACATTTTTTAAAATTATTTAATTCATGTATCTATGTCTGTATTTACTGTATATATTGGTAAAACAAACACACTTGGTAGGTAATTATAGGGCTCACAGTAGCCCAATTTCTGTTTGGAGGGTCACACACGTGACTAAGAATGGCCCCATTGCATCACTTTGGTCTCCTCCTGAACATCTCTTTTTCTGCGGTGCCTCCTTGACAACAGGGTAGCACCAATTGTGCAGAACTTGAAGGTCTCTTCCTCCTCAACAGAGCGAAAATGCTTCTGGCATCCATGTTTATTTTGCAGAGCGCCAAAAAATTATGCATTTCCCGCCCCCCCCCCCTCCTTGATCGTATGAAACTCGTAGAAAGCTCTTATCACTCGTAACACGATGTTGATAACTCGTTGATAGATTGGTATAAGTCGTACACAGGTCATACCAACTCATACCAAGCTCGTTGTGACTCGTTTCGCGCTCGGTTCACTCGTACAGCTATCGTAGTATACTCGATGTTGCGTCGTAGATCACGCATGCAAGTCTCATAAAATAGGCAAATTTCGCGCGAGTTCAAGCTCGCACAGCTCGGCACAACTCGAGACTCCAACTCAGCTAAGTGGAACCTTGCTTTAAGGATTGGTCAAAATAACCAATGTGTTGGTGAATATGTGTCTGACCAAAAATATTGGTGAAGACTGACCAATATGATGGTCAGTCAATATTACTAAATTATTGGTTAAAATGTACTAACATTTTGATTGATTTTGACCAATTTTTTGGTCGGACACATATTCACCAACAGAATGGTTCTTTTGACCAATCCTTTTTTAGGGTGTATGATAATTACGGAAATTTTAGTTTTGTGTTTTAGTAAGTAGCCTATTACTTCCTGCCAGCTTTCTTTAGTTCCTTAATTGTTTCCTGGTGCACACAACAGAACTTATGCCAGGTTAACAATTCAAAAAATACTTTAAACCATTTTTTTTCAAATTGAAAATTTATCAGTACCAAAAGTTAGATTTTAATATTATGCACACACAACGTCTTTAAACATGAAATAGCATGTTAGCTCCAATAACCCACCCCCTCCATTATTTACAAATCCTGAAAAGTATTTACATAAGTAATGGTGTGTAGTATAATACACTGTGCACAAATATATTTACAGCATTCTTAAACTCATTATCATAGGCGCTACATAATTTTGTAGAACTATGTGTTTTTTTTTATTGTTGTTGTTGTTGTTGTTGTTGTTGTAGACCGAAAATTCTGTCTCTCGTTCGTTAGCCTCTTATTTTGGTAAGGTCGGCTCTTCACTTAGAGACAGAAACGGGCCTATCACTCTGCTGTGCAAACTTACTGGCCGCCGACGACCAGTCGGCATATAGTTGGAAAATGCCGTTTTTTAATAGTTTCACATATTTATAGAAATCAAATAGATTAGGCCTAGGCTCTATATGTTATAACGAATCGGTTCACTTACCAATTTGACTGTTTTATTCCTTATAATGCTCTAATGCTCATTTTTCAGGTAATTCAGGGTCCAAGGTATTCTCCGTTTGAAAATCTCGCAACCGTATTCTAAATGTTATTAGTGTGTGAGTCAATGTATATTCGGTTTGCACAGCAGATCGAACGGCACGCTTCTGTCTCTAAGTGAGGGCCGACCCTTTCGGTCTATTGTTGTTGCAAGAAGGCCTATGCCAAAGTTGAGATAATGCATAGTTCAAAGTTTAGAAAATATTCATAATACATTTACGAATCATTACAAGCATTGTAAAGAAAACATGTCATAAACATAAGCATTCAAAAAGTAAATCGACATTTACAACAACAACAACAAAATCTGGTCATAATTTTCATAACTAAGTGGAATACTTACCATTACTATCAGGCCATTATCCATACAAAGGTTTTTTATTTTTTATTTTTTATTCTTTAATTTTTTAATGAGGTTAGGTAATGGCGCAAAATTAAATGGCTGCGCTGTATCCGTTGGTCAAATTTTTTTATAAATTTGGTATCAAAAGATGCGTAAGACTGTAGGCAAATAAAGTCATGAAAGCTCGCTCATTATCATCCTCGAAGATATCGCGGCAAACGTCAAGGGGGGGGGGTCCACCCCCGGCCAGAGGTGGCGCTCCCGGGGGGCAGGGGGGGGGGGGCACAGTGCCACCCCCACTTTTTTCAGTACCCCGAAAGTGCCCCATTTTACCTATGAAAAGTGCCCATTTTCATAGCTGCTAAGTGCCGCCTTTTCTTCGTATAGTGCCCCCTTTCCTTTCTAATAAGTGCCCCCTTAAACCTCAGACATTACTGCCCCCTTTGAAATCCTACAAGTGTCCCTGTTTTCGTCTGATTAGCGCCCATTTTCCGTTCTAATAGCATGAATAGTGCAATTTTCCCTTCTTATAAGTGCCCTTTTAACCTCTGATAAGTGACCCTTTTTTCTTCGTATGACTGCCCCTTCTTTTTTCTAATAAGTGCCTTTTTCACCTTCTGATAAGTGCCCCTTTTAAGCTCAGATAAGTGCCCCCTTCGAAATCCGACAAGTGTCCCTGTTTTCGTCTGATTAGCGCCCATTTTCCGTTCTAATAGTGCAATTTTCCCTTCTGATAAGTGCCCTTTTCACCTCTGATAAGTGACCCCTTTTCTTCGTTTGACTGCCCCATCTTCTTTCTAATAAGTGTCATTTTCACCTTCTGATAAGTGCCCCTTTTAAGCTCAGATAAGTGTCCCCTTTGAAATCCGACAAGTGTCCCTGTTTTCATCTGATTAGCGCCCATTTACGTTCTAATATGGCATTTTTTTTCTTACGATAAGTGCCCTTTTCACCTCTGATAAATGCCTCTTTTTAAGTGCCCCTTTTACTTCTGATGACTGACCCCCTTTTTTTCTAATAGTATTATTTTACCTTTTGATAAGTGCCCCACCTATACACCTATATATATTTAATATATTTTACCTATATACCCCGATGTCGCTTACAAACTGTGCCCTAAAGTTCACAAAAGAGCCATATACCTAGCTCCAAATAATCAGTGAGGCTTCATAATAATATATACTAACTCCTACTGATATCAGCATAATGTGAGGCAGTGGAGCAAGGGGTAGGAGGGGCACAATTCCCTAAATTATACAAGGAGGACAACTTTTTTCTAATATTTTTCCAAAGCTCGCTCGCTACGCTCGCTCGCATTTAACATTGTCTTTTTATCATATAAGGAAACTCACTGCTATTCAAAATATCTTAAAAACTTTGCTCGCTCGCTTCGCTCGCTCGCAAATGAATAATCAGACCATTATATATATATATATACAAGGTAAGGGGTTCGAATCCCTGCAACAGCACTAACGCCTTTGGCATTAAAAATGTCATGCCAAAGGCGTTAGTGCTGTTGCAGGGATTCGACCCCCTTACCTTGTATATATATATATATATAATGGTCTGATTATTCATTTGACATTTTTAAACTGGTGATATGCGTTACATATTTACTGCTGCTGCTGCTACTACTACTACTACTACTACTACTACTACTACTACTATTATTAGTATGATTATCATTATCATTATTATTATACATATTATTATTATTATTATCTTTATTATTATTATTATCATTATTATTATTATTATTATTATTATCATCATCATCATAATTAATGTTTTTATAATTGTCATTATCATTATTATTAAGGTAATTTTGATCCTTCAGATTCAGATTCAGATTCAGATTCTTTTTATTGATCCATATTGATCAATATTGATCCTACCTTCGCCGATAACGATACAGGACAATCCAAATAACCAGTATGACAACCCCGAGGACAATAGCCGCCGATGAGACAGGAGTAATCCAGGACAAGCGTTTAGCTCTAGTTGTGGTAGCTGTAACTGATTTCAGAGATATATATTTTTTTCTAAGTCCCTTAATCTGAATATTTGTTGAGAGGCTTACTCTATTACAAATTTTGGGCAATTTATCCGAATGCGATGTTTCTGTTTGTTTGTTTGTTTGTTTGTTTTTTATTTTCATTGTTTTGTTGATTTGTTTTATTTTTTATTTTTTTTTGGTTTCTTGTTTGTTGTTGTTTTTGTTTGTTTTGTTTGTTATGTTCTGTTTTGTTTGTTTTGTTTTGTTCTGTTTGTTTGTTTTGTTTTGTTGTTGATGTTGTTATTTTTATTTATTTATTTTTTTAATTTCTACATATATATATATATATATATATATATATATATATATATATATATATGACCCTCCACCACAAAACGACCAATAAGTCGCAATGGATGTTTTAGAGTAAACAGCTGAAAAAGGTGGTTTGGGGTAGAAATTTTTCAGGTTAAAATATATTGTTAAAACATGTTTTTACTCTAATTCAAAATGACCATGTTTTCCTGGACATTCAAACTTTCTGTGTCAACTTGCTGGGATTGTACTTCACATCGCTTTTTTAATATAGCTTAAAAACTATGCACTGTCTGATATTCAAATTCTAGAGAAACAAAGAAATATATCTATTCTGAAGGTATAGAAAGTTTCAACCCAATCCATTTAGTACTTCATAGTGTATGCCTGGGAGTTTTGACTCAACCTTTTGCGAGACAAACAATAGGACACAGATTAGGCGCTCTTAAATAGTCACTCTTTTTAGAGCCCGTTTTCTCTGTTGTTTTGGTCATTAGCCTGCCTGTTGCATTCTGATTGTAATTTACAAGGCTTTGCTTAGTCCAAACAAGACAAGTTATATATCATTTTAAAGCTTAGAATCTAAGCTTTCAAACTGTGTTGAAATTTTAAAAACCCACATTTCCGACCTTTTGGTCGTTTTGTGGTGGAGGGTCGCATATATATATATATATATTTTTTTTTTTTTTTTTTTTTTTTTGGGGGGGGGGGGGGGTAGCGGGTTCCCAAGTGATTTGTGTGTTGAATATGCAACTGCTAACTAATCTCACTTTATAATCTTATTCGCATCAAATAGTTAGGAATTACCGTAAGATGGCGCTGTTCTATTCCACCGGTGTAAGGCAACTTTAAGATTTGAGAAGTCCTAACTCTGTGTATTTTATAATAATCATCCTCAAAGCGATCAAAAGAATTGCAAAAAGGATCCAATATAAATGGAATTCTTTGAATGATCAGAGAGGGGATCATTAGGGATGATTAGGTAAAAAAAAAAAAAATCTAATACAGGCTTTATTTCCTCACCATTGTTTTCAAAATATCAGATGACCCTTGTTTGATTTATATTTCCAGGGGAGTACAAATTTAGCATTGTCGTAAATGGCCGATTAGGCATAGATGCGGACTAGGGATACAGGCTTATATGTTTTGGATTTTATTATTTTTTTAGTAGCAGTAGTATTTTTCAAGTTGATGTAAACGTAAAAGTAATGATAACATAACTGAATGTGAAATAGTTCAGTGATATTTCTTGTGCATGCATTTTGTTAATGCTGCATGGTTCCTTTTTTTTTTTTAACTCACAGCTTAATACATTTAATCTGCAGCTATGGGCATACTCACTACAATGTTAACATGACTTTTTTTTTAAAAGAGAAACATATCTGATAACCTGTTAGATGAACTTGATAATAAAAATGAAATTTACTTTCTATGGAATGGTTGACTAGCCTCCACTGCTAGTGGGAGACTGTTCTTCGGTCAGAGACTTAGTGGTGAATGACTCAGTTTGTATTTGGCTTGTTACTGATGGAACTACGTTTATTATTTGGACGGTGAATACAACATTGAATCATCTATTCTAATGCAGAAAAGAAAGCTATTGATGAGGATGGTTAAAAGCAATGATAATCTCCATGTAAGTTTTCACAGACCAGTAAGGATCGTTGCAAATGGTCGATTATGCCTAAATATAGTCATTATCTGATTATGTTCCTTAATATGCCTAACAAACGGGGTTTTTTAGTTCACGTAACAGGGTAAAAGTATTGACAATGTAACTGAATTCGAAATATTTTAGCGAATGCTGGTTACCCTTTTTATGAACAGCTAAATACATTTGATCTTTAGCAATGGGGATACTCACTACAAGTTAAGTTATGACATTTTTAAAAGGATTATGTAATAGAATGTTAAATGAACTTGACAATAAAAATGAAATTTACCTTCTATGAAAATGGGTGATTGGTCGCTACTGCTAGCAGGAGGATGTTCTTCGGTCGGGGAATTAGTGGTGAATGACTCAGTTTGTCGTGCTACAGATTTTTATTTGGAAGGGTAAATACAGTAATGATTCATCTAGTCTAATAATGCAAGAAGCTTTTATTGAGGTATTTGGTAAAGTAATGATATCCTCTCGTTATGTTTTAATTACTTAATAATTCATTATCAGATAATGAGGCCTTCTTGTTCCTGAATACATTGATGGAACGAATAACACGATAAAAACTACTTTCGAAAAATAAACTCAAGGGCAATTTCAAAGGCCTATTGTACTGCCCATAGAAATCAGGGTGGGATTACTTAATACGCCATTGTAATGTTCGCACATTTCTAAAGGTGATAGACAGGGCTATTGAAATTGCCTTGAGTTGATTTTTCGAAAATTGTTTTTATCGTGTTGAAGTCATATTTATACACAAAGTGAAACAAATGCTATTCCTTACTTGATAATTGCTTAATATTACATTTCCAGGTGGTATTGTGTATTCAATAGTATCTATTTTCCCTGTATATATTTGTAACGTAGTATAGCACTGAAGAGTGGCATACAAAAGTTCTTCGTCTTGCACTCATCAGAGTAAACCACAATAATGAACAGTAATCCACAATCGAAACGGAAACTAAAGGAACAAAAAGCGCGAAATATAACGAGCTCTAATTGGTTGTTTAATATACATATATATATATATATATATATATATATATATATATATATATATATATATATATAACGCTTAATTACGCATATTGCCAACCGGTTTATGTAATAACGGGATAATCACTGAAATAATGCGTTCATTCTTGCGTTTTGCTCTGATGAGTACAAGACGAAAAACTCTCTTTAATGCCTTTTTTCGAGTTTTGTAGTACCAATCATCGTTTCAGATATAACGTAGTAATACTAAACATTCCATAAATGAGTCAATATACTCTTCATGTTCTTAACCACTTACATTTGATCTGTCACTGATTCGTTGAAAACATAACCACATGGGGTCTTCATTATTTTATGAGACAGTAAATCATATTCACCATTAAAGTTAATCCTGAGTTCTGGTACTGATCAATATCCAAACTAATTTCATTAAACATAAAACTGCCGATAAGTGATAATATTTAAAAAAAATGGAATAGAGCTCGTCTTCCCAAGCGTAAGTGGAGTCCAAGAACATATGGAACCATAACATAATGTGCAGTGCTTTATATAGTGAATATGATTACGAGGACTTTTACCATTTCTTTTTTTTTATTATTATCATTATTTATTTATTCATTTATGTATTTATTTATTTATTTTATTTTTTCATTTTTCATTTATTTTTTATTGTTTCACTGAACTTGGTCAAAGAACCAATGTAAGCTTGTTATAAATAAATATGAAAAAAAATAATCAAAACCTTTAATTATCCGAAATATCAGAACTCAAGTTTAGCTTGAAATAATTCACACCTGTTATGGTAGTATCTACGCTGACTGTTGTTGAAGGCTCTGCACAGTTACAAATTCGGATGAGAGAGAGAGAGGGGGGGGGGGGGGGGGAGTCGTAAAAGAAGTTGTATGATGATATCATTCATTCTTCAAGGTTTAAAACTGAAGAACAAAGAAAAAAACACAAAACAAAAAACAAGCAAACATTATACACATTTCTTCTACGAAAGCCCTGGCACTGGTACTACACTTTACGTACTGTTATTATTGGAACATTGTGACATGTACGAACACACGCACACACCCGATTAAGTTTTGTTTTACAGTAATTTTATTTATTTATTTTTGTCCGTTTCAGTTTAAACTTCCAGGATACATGAAGGTACGGTGTCAATGTAAAAACTTTGTTCATCAAACAAAGATGAAGGTATTGAGAAGAAATCGACAAATATTTTTAAAAATAAAAACAGAAAGAAGAAAGAATAATTATCGACCTAAAAATGTAATTGAAACGGAGGAGCATGCTAGATTCATGCCAGATTCAGCCTTTTTTCTTGCCATGTAAATTCACTTTAGAATGCCGTAATGTCACATTTGGAACAGAATATGGTAAGAAGTCTGTAAAATTTAACTCTCGCTTTGCTTGCCAAGTTTCAATTGACGTGTATGCTGTCCCATGTATTGACTTTTGCGTAGTGTTGAGATTTTGATATCCGTCTCGTGTAGTCTTCAGTATTCATACTTTATACATACTGTGTATGAGCTGCTTTTGTCTCCTGAACTCTACAGCAGTAGTTGTACGTTATATCACGAGTGCCTCTAAGAATGTGACGAAGATGCTGAAGAATATTTTGTCCAGTGATGAATTTCTGTCAGCTATTGCTGAGGCAGTTAAAAATCAATTAAAGGAAATTATATAAAAATTGAACAACTATGAATCTCGTCTCTCAAATTTAGAATCATCAGTGAAAAAATCTGACAGGCTAATCCAGCAAGTGCAATCAGATCAGAACAACAAATACATCAACGTATCCACTTCAAATGAAAAGCTTGAATCAACCATGAATCAGAACACATCAGATTCAAATATCCGGAAAATGACAGCGCTTGAGAAACAACTTGAAAAGAAGGAAGAAATCATCTCTCACTTGGAGCATGAGATCAACGAATTGAAACAACATTCGCGCAGATCATGCATTCGCATTTTCGGAGTTAAAGAAGAGAATAATGAAAATACTGATGATGTGATCTCCGTAGCAAAGAAAATGAAAGTGGATTTGCGTCTTGATCAGATCGACAGATCTCATCGTGTTGGTAAGCTTCCCCAGGACAAAGCGAAAAGTCGCGGTATTATCGTCAAACTGTCCTCTTACCGTACAAGACAGATGCTCATCAAGCACCGAAGCTTACTGAAAGGAACAAAGATTGCTATATATGAGGACCTAGGAATTTCAACCTGCTACATGAAGTGCAATCCTGTGAGAAAATTCAAGCGGCCTGGTCATCTGATGGCCGAATATTTGATTCGCGGCAAAGCAGATCTTTTGAAACTGTAATCTGTTTATCACAGACTCTTTCGTGGGTCTTTATCTGTTAATGCTGTGAAGTTATTTTTTTTTCTATTAGATGTATACATGTGGCTCTACTTCTGTATTACAAAAGTAGACTTTTACTCTGCTGCTAAATATGCAGCCCCCTTTTAAACTTGCTCACAGTATAACTTGTCTGTTCCAGGTGGATTTAATTTCAGATCACATATATATCAAGTTTTTTACACCGTAGAAAGTAAACTTATAGTAGAGTCTAGTGTTTTAATATAACATTAACGTATTTTACAACTTATTCAATTACATCAATACAGGTAAACAGGTTATGACTATATTTATTTTAATACTATATTTTCTTGTTCATAGATAACAGACAGGTATAACTTTGAAAAGGCAAAGATAAATTGCACTGTTATTACAAATTACTATCTTTTAATTCATGAGTGACACAGATTTGAATACAACTGTTGATTCTGACTATTATGAATTGAGGAACTTGCCTCAATGTAATTCTTCATTCCTGTCTGTATTGCATTCTAATGTGAGAAGTTTAAAAAAGAATATTGAGAAATTGCTGTCATGTTTATTATGATATCAATACTTGTGTTTCAGTGATAGGAATTACAGAAACATGGTTAGGAGATGAAGAAAACCTCTTGCCACTTTATTCTTTAGATGAATATAGTTTTGTTGGAAAAGGTAGAAGTCATCGCCCTGGTGGTGGAGTTGGCATTTTTGTAAAGGAGTCATTAAAATATAGAGTATGTAAAGATTTGCAAGTATTTGTAAATGAAGTTGAAAGTGTATTTATTGAGTTTTTTTTTTAAACAAGAAGAGTATCATTGTTGGTGTAGTTTATAGACTACCGGTTCTTGCCTTCAAGGATTCCTTTGAAACGATCCTCTTTAAACTTGTGAATGAACACAAACCTTGTTATATAATGGGAGATTTCAATATTATTCATTTTATAGGTGATGAGATGTTGTCTAATGATTTTCTTTTTTTTACAATTTATGAATTCATATTCTTTTTATCCTGTAATATCTAAATCAACAAGAATTACCACTGAAACATGAACTATGTTGGACAATATTTTTGTGAACAACATATGCAATGTTTATACATCAGGCATTATTACTTACCCAGTAATTGACCATATGCCTATATTTCTGTTGACTGATTTTAATATAAATCCTAAACAAAACGCCACATTGGAACCATGTGTGAGGTATATTAATGAAGAAAGTGTAATATCTTTTTGTACTGAATCGAGTAAAGTTAATTGGGAATTCTTCTGAAAAACTCAGTCACTCGGAAAGGACGTTAAAGGGAGACCCCTTGTAGAGGAGAGTCACCACCTTTGCTCGTTAAGAACCCACGACAACATTTAAGGAATAGTAGGGGAAACACAAGGTGTAGTCTACTCCTGCACATCCCATTCAGTTATATCGGGAAAAGATACCTGAGGGTTACCATGGTTACAGTGATTCGGCTCGCTTTCCCCTCCCAAGGCATAGGTGACTCCAAAAACTTAATAATAATAATAATAATGATATTTCTGTACGGGACTCCCAAATTGTTTAGAAACAATGCCATTGAATTGTTGAGAGTAGCTCACTCTCATACATGTAATAGCTACAGACACAAATAAAGGCAATTTCAATGGTATCAGTTGTGAAAGTGAATGATCCACAGAAGTACAGTACAACTATGGTCTATAGGAAAAACAGATACGGATGTACATGCATGTACTAGATCTACAGACATTATAGCCAAAGTAAATCTATACTCTAAATACCCCTAAAAGGTACACTTTAAAAATCTTGCACATTTGTCCCATAAGTGCTTGAAGACAGACATTCATGGGTAGAACATAAATAACAATCAATAAAAGATCAGAAATAACAAGATATATAATATCCTGTAAATTAATAAGAGCTCTGACGGCGGGCTGCCACCGGGTATTCGCTACCGGGGGATAAAAAGTATTCGTTCAGTATTCAGTAGTATTGAATCGTTTTTTAAGAAAACGGAAGAATAATAAATAAATAGATGCTGTCATATCGTGTCTAAGAAACAGCTCAATGTAATTAGTAAATATATATATTTACCTGGATCAACAGCCACAGAGAGACCTGTGAAAATCATCACAAAGAAAGCTATCCGTTCATAAAGCTCCATTTTGGTTGTCATTGTAAAGATTATGACCATCGATAGATGTTTTATCTACAACAGGGGATGCGAATTATGCTTGCTTTCTAAATTAAATTCTGGAACACTAAAAAATCTACTCCGACTTTGATGTAAAAGGAAACACTTAATAGCTTTATTTCCCGTCCCGCTTCAGTCTATTCCTGTTTAGTGGTTTGCTCGACATTGTATAAAGTCTAAATGACTAAATGAACGGTTTTTGTTTGCGGGTAGATAGTTCCTAATTTGTTGTTAACCAACTGGAAAGTCAGTCTCTTTGGTTCATGACCTTCAATACCGAGAGTTAATATTTAGCTAACCTCCTTACTCGTTTCTATATAGAAACAAAATGCACTTTTGGGAAAGGTTATGTCGGATACATGATACATGCATAGTTAAGAGGATAGAAGGCTTTCAAGTTTAAGTGCTATAGAGTGCAATACCATATGTAGTATCTAGTACTGATTTGCATGACAAGAGAGAATTAACATCATGTCAACAGCGGACGTACAGCATATGATATGTATGTCCTAATCGAATTTCATGGCCTCTTCAGCTCTTTTATGCATCTCTCTCTTTCTCTCTCTCTCTCACTCCCTCTCCCTCTATTTCCCCCTCTCTCGCTTTTCCTACTCTCTCTCCCTCTCTCTCTCCCTCTCTCTCTCCCCCCTCTCTCTCTTCCTCTCTCTCTCATTGTTTCTTCCTTGTGTAGCTTTCTATCAGGTACGTCTTAGTATTAGGCTGTAGACATGCACATGTATTACAGTCGTGCCAGTAAAGAACTGCATAGGTCTCAAATTAGGATAGTTAAAAAAGACTCAATTCCATTAATGTATCGATATTAATACAATCAAGTATTACTTGAACCCAACGTCACAATGATGGGCAAATGTCAAATGGGTCTAAACTTTGACCCTACCGACCGGCCGACTCTTCCCTGACCCACCTGCCTGTCGAGCACAAGTCGACATCCCTAAATTCAACATATTGATCGGCCCCTTACAAAATCTACCTCGTACGTCCACAAGTAATAACGTATTACATATTTATTATTTATTTATGTAATTCTCATATTCATACAGAGTAGCCTGTGAGAAAGTGAGAATTAAATTAAATGGTGAACAAAATGAATGAAACAACTTAAGAGTACACATAACAGTAAATATTAGGCTAAAAGAGCAAAATAAAGCCTACCAAAAGGACAGGCTTAAGTGAAAGTCAAATTGTGATAATGAAACGATGGGTTACCCACTTGTTGAGATACTTATAAATAAGTATATGAAAGGTCTTGCCGTGGAATGGACATATGCTTAAATAAATGCAATTTAGTAAGGTTTCTTACATTTTCTGGTAGGTCATTCCACCTCGTTGATGCACGGTATGTAAATGAATCCTGATAGAATTTCGTTCGGCATTTTGGCTTCCGAATAATTTTCTTTTGACAGGTTCTGGTTTGTCGCAAGGAAACATTTTCTACAAAGGTGATTCTCTTGGATAGAGGGAGTAGAACTAAGCCATTACGCATTTGAACATCATAATACATGATGATTTCCAAAATAGTTTGTCAAGGATGGGCCAATCTAATTGTTTAAAAACCTCGGTGGATGGGGTTTCCCTTGTCAATTTTGAGATCATATAAGCAGCTCTCTTATGGAGTCGATTTAGAGTATTGTAATTCATTTCTGTTCGGCCAGACCAGACATTACAGCAATATAAAAAATGAGGAACAACGTAGCCCCACTAGAGCTGAGTTAACTGCTTAGTTGTAAACTGGTGTCGTAACCGTCGTATTACG
This sequence comes from Heliocidaris tuberculata, assembly GCA_025618425.1. NCBI lineage: Eukaryota > Metazoa > Echinodermata > Echinoidea > Camarodonta > Echinometridae > Heliocidaris > Heliocidaris tuberculata. Next base: position 27,866,405 of record CM046841.1, read on the forward strand.
CCTATTTTCTGCTTTTCAACTGTAGACACATTCTCTGTGTTTCTTAAAATCAAGCTGTGAGTCAATCATCACACCTAGGCATTTATATTCAGACACACATTCCAAACTTTTCCCGTTGAGATCAACAACTAGTTTCCTATAAGTTAGTGTGAACAATTTCTGTCTTGAACCAAGTATCATAGTCTTTGTTTTTTCAATATTGAGTGTTAACTTGTTTGTAACAATCCAGCTATAAGCATTTTTCATAACTCTATTTAATTTATCCTCTAATTCGTGCGTAGTTTCTCCAGACACTGATATGGTCGTGTCATCTGCGTACATGAATACAGATGCATCGTGAATGCTCATTGGAAGATCATTTATAAAAATCGACAGGGCTGATGACGTAGACATATAGCTTATCACAAGTCCTATTATATCCCGCTTTTTATTTTATTTTTCTTCTTTTTGACTAACTTTTTGTTTTTTGCTTCCTACGTCATGAGAAGGATTGTGTCAATATTTTCTAAACTAGTTGAGGCTTCCTCAATTTTTTATAGTTCACTTGCATGAAGGTCGGTAAATAGAGATAAAATCACTGTACATGTTAGTTCTATACTTTGATGTTTAGTTTCGTATTCAGTTGATTACATTGTGTTTTAGGAATTCAAGAGGGACTTATCTATTTTGATATCACGATTCAGGTCCATTTGCGTGAAGATTAGTAAATATTGATATAAGCAGATAATATCCTTTGATAAGTTTACCCCATGCAAGTGGTTACATTGTGTTAATAATAAGAAAAACATTATTTCACCACATTAGATGATAGCATAATTATCAGCACACTTCAATCCAGAATAAAATATTGCACGGGGTCGGGGGGGGGGGGGGGGGACGACCGTTGGGTAGAGAGTCAAAACACTCTCTGTTGGCAACATGATTTACCAACATAATTTGTCTTTGTTATTATTTTTATTTTTATTTCATATTTTGTTAATTTTTATCATTTGTAAATAATCTATTTGACTTTTATATTATATATTTGTTGTTTCACATTTAAGCATTTGTTTTACCTTCTTTTATGTTTCTTTCATGATCGGATCATTTTCCTTTCAATTCTTTTTTGCATTGGTTTTGTTTTAATCAATGTATTCGTGCATATGTATTTTTTTTTCACTATGTCGTTTCTGTCTCACGGACATACTGAGGAACATGATGAAGTGAGTTTTTACCGTGATAAAATTAAAAAAAAAAAAAAAAATGAGAAATGAAAAGCGATATTTTTTTTTTTATGTGAAAACATTTCCAAGTACATTTGCGTGAAGAATATCAAGTGACTGTGCGTGGAAGAAAATGTAAATACAGCCTCGTGGTAAATTGGTAAAAGATTTGTATGACACATTTTTAGTCGATGTATTGACTTTTTTTTTTTATTGTTCTTGTTCTTGTTCTTGTTATTATTTATCTTCTCATCCCCTCCCATTCTTCTCCCCCTTCTCTCTATAATTTTTTCTCTCTTTCTTTCTCTCTCTTTCTTTTTCTCTCTATCTCTTTCTGTTTCTCACTTTCTCCGCTCTATTCTCCTTTTCTCTATTTTCTCCCTCTAACGATCTTAGTTTTTCACTACCTCTCTCTCTCTCTCTCTCCTTCTTTCCCATTCTCTTTCCATCTCTTGTTTCCCCCGCCCCTTGCTTTATTTTTATCTCCTCGTTTGTTGTCTTCAAGGACACTCTTAAGTTTACTCTATCTAGAAAATTATAGATATACTCTATTAAGAAAAGAAAATGTGTTTATTACAACAATATTGAACTCTGGTATTGTTATTGCATTTTGACAGAAACGAAATTAAATGAGGGAATTCTCTGATTACATTGATTCTACGTTGTTTAACCAGCAACGTATATAAACAAACTAAAATTTACATTCATTAACAAGTACATATCTTATTTAAATAGAAACTGCATGTTTTGCATGTTTTGTTCAGGAGTACTGGTTTGATTTCATTAAAGGGCAATAGTACCTTTGGGTAGCGCAGCGAACGCAGTGGTGCATGAAGACGCGGGAAAGACGCAAAGAGTAACATTGCTTGTTTTGCCTGTGCTCCGGAAACTAGAATAAGATATAACTGAATAAAAGTTTTTATATTATTTTGCTTAAAAATGTTCAAAGAGGTAAATACTAATTCTACTTCCTAATATTTCGTTTCTTCCTCTACAAATTAAAATTCTGATTTTGAATAATTTTGTAATATGCATCTTTCCCGGGTTTTTACGCGCAACGACTTTTTGTTATATAAGCTACCTTCCTATTTCTCCTAAGCGCCTTTTTCCTCAGGGGAGTACTCTAAAGATATTGAAAACAGCATATTATCAAATGTCCTCTAAAAACAAAAGTACCCTATACCATGTATACTGAGTAATACTAAATAGTCATTTTGTATATTGAAATAAACAGGAGAGTTATTTGCCTCTACATCAAAGAGGCATAACCTATTCATGTATTTGGCCAATTTGACATTTCCATATGTACAGTGATTACAACTTTCAAACATTCAAAATTTGTACTTTATTTTGTCTGATTTCGTTCAAACTTTCCCTAATTTACATATTTTTTCGCTTTCTTTCAGAGAAACTTGTCGTTAAGGTTGTATTTCCCTTTGATCATACCGTACTGTTCACCATTCAGTTAGTGATAGTTGATAGTAGTCTTAAACATTCAGCATTTGTGTGTTTTTTCTTCTTCCTTTTTTTTTTTTTTTTACACTGATTATGTTTATTTGATTCCATGACAATATTTTACATCATTACCAGAGCTGAAATTGACTTTTTTTTTTTTTTTTTTTACACTGATTATGTTTATTTGATTCTTGATTTTTGATTTTTCTGCTTACAGTAATATATGATTACACGTGTGAAATTTCTTTTATGGTACCTTTATTTTCATTGTTTGTTTATTGTTGTTGATTTTTTTAAAGGGAGGCAAATATCTTTGAATTATTAATAAGTCATTATTTTTCATTATGTGAAAATTACGTCAATCACCATTTTGCAACAAAAACAAAAGATCAGTTTTATATTTTATATAAAGATAAATCATAAAGCTTAGTAAGTAATTATTACAGGAAAATCAGGACGTTAATATTAAACAATAATCTCATTCACATCTTAAATTAAGAAAGACAATGTATAAAAATTTTGTGGCAAAATACAAACGAAAAGGTTATAAAAATTACGGAATATACCCAAAATACCCCCCCCCCCCCCCCGGTAAGCGCATGGGCATGAGCTACATATCATGTAGGCAAATTACGATTTGGGTGATTTTAGCCTTTAGTTATATTCGGAGGGAGTTATCCCCCCCCCAAAAAAACAAAAAAAAACAACAACAACAATAACAACAAACAAACAAACAAACAAACAAAAGAAAAACAACCACAACAACAACAACAAACACACAAACAAACAAACAAAAACATGTATTTTGAGTGACTAGGAGAATGACAACTATTATGTAACTCTGCTCCTCTGGATTTTGTCGTATAAGTTTCTTTTGTTTGTTTGTTTGTTGTTTGTTTGTTTGTTTGTTTTTTATGACCCTGAATAATTTGATAACTTTAAAACAGAAAGCTCTTGTATCGATACTTTTTCAAACATGATGGGCAGGATGTGCTTACATTAGTGTACGCCAAGTGTAATACAATCTGATAATTCCTTCATAGAAATCCTAATCCTCCTTTTTTCACCTTTGCACAATACCTGGCGAGTCAGAATGCTTTAATAGACTGCAAACTTTAAACCCTTATTTCTCATAAGTAACATTCTGTGTGACTGCGCATTCTACTATTAATTGAATGGGTTAGGAACATCCAATGCTAATGATTTACATATCATTTTAAATCTGAGAATTTCCTTTTTTATAATCAGATGTTTATTAGATATTCATATCTAGCAACATTTTGGTGGTTTTGTGGTGCCTAGTCACGTATGATTGATAAAAAGGCGCCACAAAAATGGCAGTGCCAATCATCATATTTCATTCTTAGCACATAATGAAGTGGGTGTAAGCAAAGATCTTAAAAGGGGAAGATAGGACAATCCCCCTATTTTGATGTAACGGAAGTGGCCTCATGGGGAAGGGCGCCCAATAGCGTTGGGTAGGTAAACTTACCAGCGACTACGTTGACATTACTTGCAAAACAGTGAGGAGCAGGTCGAAGATGTAGTGCTCTGCTGTGAATTGTTCAAACAACCCCCACCAAACACCCAATCTGCAGTTCTTTAGATTTCCCAGAAACAAAAATAGTTTAGCACTAATTCTAATTAAGCCACATTTCATTGTAATATCCCTTTACTGTACAGTAAGTCTCAGAAAAAACAAAACCCTAAAACAAATGATTGTTGTGACCACAGTATGAGCATTATAACAATAATTTTCTATTTTCCTTAATTTGGAAGTAATTTATTTTTATGCTTTCAGGACATGTCGATCACCGGGGGGGGGGGGGGGAGGAGGGTGGTATATATCCCCCAACAAATTTTGAGGTGGGTGGGGGTGGACTGTATTATCATCCCCAATATTTTTTGATAAAATAAATAAGAACTTTGATACATTAACTTAAAAATAATAATTATCCAAACTCATTATGTCTGATCTTGAAATACCCTCACATTCTTTGATGATTAGAAGTAAGGATATAAGAAATGCCATAATTTCAATGCGAAAATATCGAAGAAAATGTATAATGAAACTTCTTCTTCGAGCATTGAACAACAAACTATCTATCTGCCTTCTTTTACTTGCCTTTACAAATAATTTATAACACACATATTTGAATATCTTATGTTATGATTATCAACATTTTGTTGTATTTGCCGTGATTTTAAACAACATTTAATCACACAGAAAACTATTTTGGGATGCTTCAAAATGCAAGTTTATAGACAGATTTTTTTAGAAGTCCCTTGTGTACCGGTCACAGTAGCCCTTTGTTTTAAGGGTTTTTTTTTTTTTTTTTTCTTGGATGCACTGTATATCTCTCAGTAACATGCTCCTGCAGCAATTATTTGTGAAGTTGGAAATGCAAAACTAATAATAATAAGGCCTCCTTCGGTCTGTAAAGACCATGGGTGAACATGTTTGAAAGGCCGGCACGAGACAGAACTTCGGTGTTCGGCACTTGTCCTTCCATGAGATCCCCAGTATACAGTATACACCTCAAGTGGAAGGTGTTCAGTCTCTTCTCTTGTTAGGCATAGGTTGTCCACGTCTCACTCCCATAGAGCAGTGTGCTGAGCACGCAGGCATTGTAAACTGCCATCTTTGTCTTGACAGAGAGTTTGGTGTTCTCCCACACTCGTGTGGTGAGGCGAGTGAGTGTTGTTGCTGCCTTTCCTATTCTCTTGTCAAGCTCTGCATCCAGGGAGAGGTTGCTGCGGACAGCGGACCCGAGGTAGGTGAACTGGTTCACAGTTTCCAACTCGTAGTCATCGATGGTGATGGATGGCAGCGCTTCTACACCCTGTCCCAGGACATTCGTCTTCTTCAGAATGATAGTCAGCCCAAAGTCCATTAGGATCTGGAGCTCCTGCTGTGTGTGGTTGTGAAAGCAGCATCATCTGCAAATAGCATGTCTCTGATCAGAGCCTCCCGTAATTTTGTTTTGGTTTTGAGGCGGGCAAGGTTAAACAACCTGCATCTAATCTGGTGTGGAGATGTATCCCCTCTGTTGCTGAGCCGAATGCATGCTTCAGAAGCAAGGAAAAGAGTTAGAGCAAGGACGCAGCGTTGTTTGACGCCGCGGCGAATGTCGAATGACTTTGAGGTGCTGCCGTTGAACTGCACTGTCTCCTTCATGTCTGTATGGAAGGGCTCAATGAGACTGTGCAGCTTTGGAGGGCATCCTATCTTTGGAAGGATCTCAAATAGGCCTTCTCTGCTGACCAAGTCGAATGCCTTGGTGAGATAGATGAAATCGAGGTACAGGGGCATGTTCTGTTCTCTGGATTTCTCCTGAAGCTGGCAAAGGAAAAAAAATCATGTCTACCGTTGATCTCTTGGCGCGGAAGCCACACTGGGACTCGGGGTAGACCCGTTCGGCCAGTTTCTGTAGGCGAGCTAGGACGACACGTGCAAAGACTTTGTCAACTATGCTAAGCAGGGAGATGCTCCTGTAGTTGTTGCAGTCACTTCGCTCGCCCTTGTTCTTGTAGAGGGTGATGATCTTGGCGTCCCTCATATCATGTGGTACAGCACCTTCTTGCCAGCACTGACGGAGGACTTCATGCAATGTGAGCAGTAGGGCAGTCTTGCAGTGCTTGATCAGGCCGGGTGGTATTCCATCGTTGCCTGGTGCCTTTCCTGCGGTCAGGCTGTCGATGGCCTTGCTATAAAGCTCATCCACAGTTGGCGTCAAACTCATCCATGGCAGGTAGACACTCGATGACATCAAGAGCTGAAGTGGACACAGTTTTCTGCCGGGAGTAGAGGTCGGAGTAGTGTTCCACCCATCTCTCCATCTGCTAATTCTTATCTGTGATTGCTTCCCCAGTTGAGGATTTGAGAGGTGCAGTCTTGGTCTGGACTGGTCCCAAAGCTTTCTTGATGCCATCATACATTTTTCTGATGTTCCCAGTTATGGCAGCAGTATGAATGTCTACGCTCAGTTGGATCCAGTACTCGTTGGCACAGCGCCGGGCTGTCTGCTGAACTTTGCTTCTTGTAGCCCTGAGAATCTGGAGGTTCTTCTCGTTGGGAGATTTCTTGTACTCCACTAGGGAGGCGCGCTTGGCTTCAATGATGTTAGTCATTTCGTTTGACTTGGCTTCAAACCAATCAAGCGACTTTGAGGTTTTTCCCCAAAGATGGCCAAAGCTGTGCGATGGATGGTGTTTCGCAGCTCATCCCACTTCTTGACAGACCCCTCATGCTGAAAGGCAGCATGAAGTTCCTTCTCAAATGTGGTGCCAAACTGCTCCACGAGTTCTGGTAGGCACATCCTGCTGGTGTCAATGCGTGCCTTTCCTTGTTGTCTGGAGCGGTGGAATTTCTTGGGCTGCATCCTGAACTTGCAGAACAGCAGTGAATGGTCTGTATCGCAGTCAGCACTCTGATAAGATCGGGTCAATAACACGTTCCTGAGAGAGGTGCGCCTTGTAAGGATCAGGTCCAGTTGGTGCCAGTGTTTGGAACGTGGATGCCTCCAGGAAACCTTGTGGTGGGGCTTGGTCTGGAAGTACGAGTTGGTGATGCACAGGTCATGATACGTGCAAAACTCGAGTAGGCGCTGTCCATTTTCGTTCATTTTACCCACACCGAACTGCCCAAGGCAGGATGGCCAGGAGTTGTGATCAGCACCCACTCTGGCATTGAAGTCACCCAGGAGAACTAGATATTCTGAGCTGGGGATGTGTTTAACAGTGGTTGCGAAGTCCTCGTAGAACTCATCCTTTACCTCTGGCATGGCGGCCAGTGTTGGGGCATATACACTGACAGGTGACAGGACATTCGGTGGTGTTGAGGCGAAGGGTCAGGAGTCAAATCCTATATTACTGACCATATTATACATGTATCTATATTTCATCCATCCAATATGCCCATTGTATGTATTTATTTATGTATATACCAAAGGTGGCAACTTTTTATAAAGCTCCTTGCTTTTCTTGCTGTCTCCTCTATCTTGTCATTGCTTGTAGTTTTATATTTTGTACTGATTTGTATTTGTATGTATTTTTTTAACTGTTGATGGAATAATAATAATAATAATAATAACTACAATTATAGGGCGCTTTATACGGGCGTTTCTAAGCGCACAGGTGGTCTGTCTAACTCAGTATACATGGTACATCCAATAGCTTAAAAGCAACAAAATGAAATAAAATATTACTAATACAATACAGTTAAATGAAACTGACTACTTGTGTGCGCCTCCGGTATACTATGACTGATTAAAAAGGTGGGTTTTAAGAATGGAAATAAATAAATAAATGAAATGAAACGAAATGAGTCTCGGAGAGCCGTTGTTGCTTGATTCCACCATCTTCAGCAAAGTGTTCTTCACAGCAAAGCCCACTCCATGCTCCCTGGGCTCGTCAGAGCCCTTTCCCTGCCAAAATAACGTATAGTCATTCTCTCTCAGTGTGCCTGAGTCAGCTGGACGTGTTTCCTGCAAGGTGGCGATATCCACATCAGTCTCTTCAGTTCGTCATTTATGATGGCGGTCTTCCTCGCATCAATGATGTCCTTGAGGCTTTCCGCAAGGCCGCTTGTCATGGTGCGGACATTCCATGTTCCCAGTTTTAGTATCTATTGCTCCCCGTGTTGTGTGTCCTCTCCAGTGTTGGTCATTAGGATTTAAGCCTGGGCAGGAAAATATGGAGGACAGGATGTTGCCCATGCAGCATGTCCCCCCTCTCCACGTCCCTGATGGATTTCAAAGGAACAGCAGGCTGTTACATTTTTGCACCAGCGCCGTCGCAGGAGCTGCCAGAACGAGGTTGAAAACAACGCCGAGGTGCCTTAGGGGCTCCAACTCCGGATTTTTCCTGAGGGTTGACTCCCGAAGCCTTTCCCGCAAGCAGGTATGCCGCAAGGCAGTGGAGGTTTGGTATCACGGTTTCCCTTCCCCTAGGTGGGCTGCCTACCCAGGCTAACGTGCCCTGCCTACCCGAGTGCGGCAGGTGGTACTGGGTGACCAGTAGCAGGAGAAAAAAAAAACTCGTCTGACCTGACAACAAAGCTATACACAGATATAAGGGATGTCACAAATTTCTATCAATTGTAGTGTTAAAATCTTCAAGAATTAATGGTCTCTTATCTACCACAGGGGCTTGTGAATTATGCTTGCTTTCTAAATTACGTTGGAGTAAATTCAGGAACACTGAAAATATCTACTCCGACTTTGATCTAAACGGGAACTTTCACTAGCTTCATTTCCCTCCTGCATCTGTCTTTTCTTGTTTTGTGGGTTGCCCGACAATGTATGAATCGCAGTGACTATATGAACAGTTTCGTTTTGTGGGTATAATTTGCTTCCAGCCAACAGGAGATTCTCTTTAGTTTAAAGGTAATGTGCAGTTTTGGTAAGCCCTCAAAAACTTGTCGTTAGATTTCTTTGAATCTAGGTGATAAATAGCAAGATACTAGCATAACTGAGCTGCTGTGAAGTTTTTATTTCCTCCTCAAGATAA
>CM046841.1:27876071-27928003 GCA_025618425.1 Heliocidaris tuberculata
CTTATTACCAGCTAAATTTACGATATTTTATTTGCCATGATAACACAATCTTGGCTTCTATGTAAAAGTTCATTTTGACGCAATCAGGTGAAAAATTACCTTTTTTTTATGAGACTTTCGCCTGCGAAGGATCTGCAAGCTTCATAATAGATCTTACTGCGGGAACGATGTTCTCCCGCTGGCTGACGTAGCTGGCGCTCGTCGAAAATCCTAGAGAATGGGATCGTATATTGAAGCAAGTGTGTATTGCCCATCGATCTCCATTTACGTGGATATCGCAAGGTACGCACGGCTCTATGCGAGCAGTTGAGGCGCACGCACAACCAAAATTAGGAGCCCTCACTGAAACACAGTACGCAGGACCGCGTGGGACATAGCGTGGGACATCGTCTGCTGTGTACGAACCCAGTGTACTCCTATTCGAAAGATACGTGATTTGATTGTTTTCTTATAAAATACATTATACTAATTGTCACATTAAATCGCCTCTAGAATTTGTACGGATACACTTGTTTTGCCTGATTTTGCAATTAACTCGTGGAGAAGACTTCACAGTGCTGAATTATTTGATTCTAAAAATGCATAAAATTGTATTGCAATGGTATTGCAGCGTTGTTTTTCTGCGAGCCCAAACATGGCGACGCGTCGCGCCTGGTCGCATCGCACGTTGAGGGCGTTGCCTTATCCAGTGGGTAGAGATTGATGGTATTGCCCCAGGTCCCGGTTCATTGTTTTTCCTTATTCCTTGCGAATGTGGATGGCCTCCCTTATCCATCTAGTGTGTTTGGTAGAATCACGCGCTAAGATGAAACATTTTCTCCAGCTAATGTGATGATTTTGGCTGGCTACATGGTCACTGATTGCTGACTTGTGCACGTAGGAAGTGGACTCCTTTATTTTTTCCTCTTGTGAAGTAGGATGATCCGACAGTTTCAGCTTCTTGTTGGTGTTCTTTCTTCCTGGTCCTAAATTTTCTGGCTGTCTCTCCAATATAAATACTGTCACAACCACCACAAGGGATCCGATAAACGACCCCTGTTTGGTCATCGATGGATCTCTTATCTTTGGGATGTACCAGGAAGTTCCGAAGTTTGTTGTGTGGTTTCATTGCCGTGGAAATGTTTACTTCTTGAGTACTCTTTGTACTGCCTCCGAGATCCCCTTCGCATATGGAATGGTAAGCAGTGATCTCTTCTGGTAACGTTGTTGGTTATGATGTGTTTTTCTAGTCTGTTGTTTCTTCCCTTCTTGGTGTGAGGTTCTCTTGAAAGGCCAGTTTGGGTATCCGCACTTGCAAAATCATTTAATATCCAAGGTACCCTATGGAAATGGCTCTTCTCCTTCCTCTCTGACAGGACTCAACGAACTCTGTTCTTGGGCGTCTCGTCAGATTGGATGGACGTCCCAAGCGGTGTGCCCTAAGGGAGCGTCCACGGGCCCACCCTTTTCAACCTGTTTGCCAATGACATTTCTCATGCTGTTCTCTCTCCTTGTGCTCTTTTCGCAGATGATGTTCTTATTTTTAGGAACATTAATTCGCCAGCGGACGAGCACCAACTTCAATCAGATCTTGTTGCTTTGAATTCTTGGTGTGTGGAAAATGGCATGATTTTCAACACTTCAAAAACCAAGGTGATGTATGTCACTAGAAAAAGGCACATCAATCCTCCCATCTACTACCTAGATAACAAAGCTCTTGATTCTGTGTCCTCTTTCAGATATCTTGGATTGACCTTTTCTTCAGATTTATCTTGGAAGACTCACATTGATTCTGTTGTCTCTCGGGCAAACCGTTTACTTGGATTCATAAGACTGGTTGCACGTGGTGCTTCGTCACCCTCAATATTCTGCCTTTATAAGTCACTTGTGTTACCCATTCTCGAGTATGGTGTACCTGCGTGGCACCCTACACAGGTTAACAAACTTGAACGTGTCCAGAGAACAGCCACTAGACTTGCCCTCAAACAGCGTCGTGGGGAAATGCCATATGAGGAACGGCTCCGAACACTTGCTTGGTCTTCTCTTGCTTCTCACCGAGATTACCTTCTCTGTTCATTTGCATTTAAGAGTCTCCATGGAATTTGTAACTGTGAAACACTTAGAGCAAATATCCATATCAATCCCCGCCATCCTCATACCCTTTCGTTTCGTCATCTTCCCTCTAGGACTCCGGTTTTTTTCTTTTCTCCGTCTCGGCGCCTTCCCAGACTTTGGGACACTCTGCCTCTGAGTATCAGGGGTGGGAGGGGTGGGGGACAACTTGGCTGAAGGGGGGGGGGACAACCTGGCTGAAGGGGGTATTGCTGCTTACCAGTAGTATTGGATAATTATCTTAATTAATATGTCACAGAGTTTGATTCATTAGCTACATGTATTTTGTGCTTGTGTTTATTCTACTGATTTGGGATTTTTTTTTTCAAACTTATCTTCACCCTGCTGTATACTGTAGTTTACAGGAAATCAATTGATTATTTTATATGATTTGATTGATTTTGATTTTGACATTGGTAATGAACTTAATGTAAATTTTTTAACTCAAAATTTCACCTGAGTATACTTGTACTTTCCACCCTGTGTTCTATTAATTTTGTGTCTTGGAAACCAGGATTTGCAAGTGATTGATAATGTACGTACGTTGTAAAATTATTATTAGTTTTATTACTATGAGGTAGAGGGTAAGGCAGATAATTGAGGAGTGAGTTCTGGTCGTGCTATTTTTTAACCATTGTATTTTTAATGTGTAATACTTGTATTTGTATATGGGATTGTGCAATATCTTTCTATCCTTCTACATGGTTACCTATGAGGGCTCGCATGCCTCTGGGCAACAGTGAAGCATTTCTCTTTTGCGAACCCTGGCCCATAGGTAACCATTTCTTTTCTCTTCTCCTTGTTGCTCATTTCCTTCTCTTTTCCTATTATTTCTAAGATAATTGTATTAATTATGTTGACTTTGTATATGCTGTAAATTTCTGATTTTTATGGCCAAATAAATAATAATAATGACAAGAATAATAATAATTTCTTAAGCGAGGACTGGATGTATTCCTCCTCTGCCTTCAATATACGATCCCATTCTCTCGGATTTTCGACGAGCGCCAGCTACGTCGGCCAGCGGGAGAACCTCGTTCCCGCAGTAAGATCTGATGAAGCTTGCAGATCCTTCGCAGGCGAAAGTCTCATCAAAAAGGTAATTTTTCACCTGATTGTGTCAAAATGAACTTTTACACAGTTGAAAATCCAATCAAATGAATCTTTTCAGCAATCTTGGCTTCATCCGCATCCCTTTTTAAGGTAAGCCTTATTACCGAATCATTCAAAATGGACAACATTAATTTGGGAAGCTATCTTTTTTTTTGAAAGTCTACTATCAATTACCTTGATAATTCTCAACACACGTATCCTTCTTGTTCTTCTTTTTAGTTTTTAACAACAGTAAAGCTTTGAGTTCATGTACTATTCGTGAAAAACACCGTGTGCACCTAGTGCAGGTGAAATGGTGCAATGGACAAATGAGCAGAGTGTTTTTAGTTATCACGAGACAAGAAGTTAAAAGGCTGTTGAATTAGATTAAAGATTATCATATGGATTTAAACAAGGTCATTTGAAAGCTGAGATACACTGGATCACTTTAAACCCAGAAGCATTGAAGCACAAAGGAGAATTCAACTGTTAAAATGATTTTAGACTAAAGTAACACCAGCCAAAACTTGGAACAAGGAAATTTTGACCCCCCCCCAAAAAAAAAAAAAAAAAAAAAATCCTGGTGCTTAGTTATCCATGGTAGAAATGTCATGAATGAGGTACCACTGGACAGACAACAAGTTACTCTTCACCATGAAATAAATTTTAAAGTCACATAGGTTATAACATCTTAATTAGAAGCTACCAAAGTTGGGTATACGTTTTTTAATATGCACTGCATATCATGTACCCAAAATTCAAAATTCAAATTCAAAATTCAAACTAATTTTGACCATTGTACGACACATCTGGCCACTAGCACCAATAACAATTGTAGGCTACATACTAAATATATCATATTTAAGCTTTCACGGTATCATCAACACACTTCCTCTACAGCAGAATTCATTCATTTGTTCATGAATGTAATTTACATTCTGTTGTTGAAAAAATAATATTGAACATTTCCACTTAATACAAAATATTTTGCATTTGATGTATTATAATTATGATTGATAAAAAGGCACTATAAAATGGAATGACAAACAACATATTTCATTCTTTAATAGAACAATAAATTTAATGTTGTGGGTGTAAGTTGATTATAACTTTTAATAGTAAACATAGACTTGACAGGTCACTTCTTTCTCAGCACATGCATTCTGCCTTTTGAGCCCCCTCCTGATTTTATGTTCTCATACTCTTCTTGGCCTTCCGCACCAATCATGCCCATGCTGCCGTTGGAGGATACACGATTGAAAGCAGTTCCTTGATTTGGTTCCACACGGATTTCACTCGGAGTGAATGGCACTTCATATCCATCCCCAGCCTCGTTGCAAGAAAGCATCTTTGAATTGGTGGGGTTCATTTGACTGTACAGATGAGGTTGATCACAGTCGACCAGTGACATGTAATGTTCAGTTGATGCGATCTCACCCTGCAATGGGGTGTTGACTGGGATAGATTGGGTTCCATGTGTCTGGTCATTCTGTTGTGCTCCAACTTCCACTGCAACTGTTTGACGATTTCCCAACGTAATGGCTTGGTGGTTAGAATCCCTGGAGTTCCTTTTCAGTCTGAATGGAATGATCATGAGAAAGATATGGCGGCTACATATGTACTTTCTCTTAAAAGGACATAATTGATTTTTTTTTTCTCGCGATGCTTGTTTTAAAATGAAAATGTGTTATCCCTTCCCCAAACCGACGTCTTTGATGCACTTCCTACCAAATGTTAAAGGGCAAAATCTGGAGAAGAGGCTGATTGCATAGAAAGTAGTTTATGATGTTAATCGATATAGCTAGCCTAAGCGAAAATAACTTTGTAGAGTATATTGCTTTGTTTCGTATGTCTATATTTTACACTTTAGTATTCAACGATATGCTGTTGTGATTCCATCACCTGGGTGACGGATGACATAATCTATTAGTATTCTACAGAAGTTTCTGACGCACTTCTGACTGTACTTTACTTTTCTCGTGGAACAAAAGGAAAGTTACGGTAAATATGTAAAGCTATACCAAATGATAATCGTTGAGTAATAAAGAAATACGAGGAGAATGAGAACTTTCGATTCTGACTTAGTACATAATTATGTGATTGTATACACTCTTAGCCAAGTTATAGTGCCGAGTTATGGAGAATGGTGGCGAAAAGTTTATGCTGTTTGAAAAATACAATTTGGATAATCTTTCATAAGCTAACTTGTATGTGGCCTCCATTTCACCAAATATTATTCCAAATATGATTCTCGTTCTTTAAATAGCGCCCAACTAACTTTGTTACACAGTCACCTGAGTGCAAATGGTCAAGTACATATGTACTGGGCAAGTCATGTGTGCAGTCTTTTTCATCTATTATTTTTGAATTTCTTGACCTATCAATTCTGTTTTCACTTGTTGTATTCCTCTTGTTTAATCCTCTGAATCGATTGCGTAACCCTACACAATTATGATCAAAGTGTAATAAAACTATCGTATATTTATAATGTAACTGGCCAATGGAAATGCGCTTCTAAGAATAATTTAGAAAACAAGCTGAAGATAAATATATACTTGTATAAAAGAATGAAAACTTTTGATTTGTTTACTTTGATTCTTTGGTCTGAACATCAATAATAATGATAATAATAGATCTTAATGATAATGATATATAATGATAATAATTACAATAACAATAATAGTAACAATTAATAATAATAATAATAATCATATGTCTTCTTTAAGCAGGGTAGCCTCATCAGTACTAAATACTCTTCTTCCTGAGGGCCCTACAAGCATATTATTACCCTGGTTTTACCACGACAACCGTAGCGCTCAGAGCATTCAAGAAATAAAGTCTATACAGGTACTCACTTACAACACCTGGATCGAGCATGGCATAGTAGTAAATGTCTTGCCAAAAGACGTTAGTGCAATGGCAATTAAATTGATACCCATACCTTGTGATCTGCAGTACGGTTAGTCGGTTACTTATCTACTAGACCAAAACACCTCCACAGTATCTCAATAAATATATCAATAAATGATATCCATAAATGTATGAAAATGAAAAAGACAAAATATTGTGTGTTCCCTGTGCATTTTTTATAAAGAAAAAATTTGAGAATCACTTCTACCGTATTGATGATAATTCACATAGAGCTATTGCAAAATGAATTAAAAGTAGTAAATATTATGATTTTTTTTCAATAGTTCACCAAATCTGTACACATTACCTGTCACAACATTGTAGTATATAGCTTACGTGGCGATACACAAATAAAGATGCATTCAGATAAATGGTTAAAGTTTCAAGGTCTGAGTTTTTATTCAGCAATTCTCATAAGACATAAACATATAAAGTATACAATTAGAGAAAAACTCCGAATAATTGCTTATAGAGGGTCGAATTACTCCACAACAGAGTAAAAAGTGACGTACAATATACCTGGTTAAATCTGGTTTGAAAATATATTAAACGAAAAGCCGATAATCTAAATTCACATATAAATTATTCTAAGAGACCATTGTCAGTTCATCGTGAAGTTACGCGAAACAAATCATTGGAGTTGATGAGACGACAAGTGTCCATGACGCTTGCACAGAGTTGTCAAAGGCGTGGCTGAAATCGAAGACTAAGTCCAATCGAGGCTCCTGATGACATCATGAGAAACACACCATCCACGACCAGTGAAGAAAATGCAGTCGAAAGTCCACTCACTCGATGTGTGGTTGAAAACCACCCTAAACGGCTGTAATATAATCAATAACCAGTAAGAAACAAAACATCTTATCAAAGTATTGATATCCTAAACATTTCAACGAGCGTCTTTAATGTTTTAAATATTTAGTCACTTTTCTATTAAACAATGTATTATAACGATGTTGATTAACCATTGTTACCAACATTTCTAGTACCAATAGCTCATTATTTACTAAAGAGCAACAACAAATAATAATATTAAGTGATATACCATCACAATAATTCGTCACAATATCGTGATATCCATAACTAACTTGCGGAGGGGAAAAAACAATCAACTTGCATCGAAATTCAAGATGGCTACCTGCCAAATGCGGCGACCAAAATGGCGGATTTACAAAATGACCGTCTTTCCTTTTTTTGCCGAAACAGGGCGTTTTCACGGTGATAAGAAATATTAAGAATCACACAATTAAAAAAAAAAAAAAAAAAATATTAAGAATAGTACAAGAAAAATGCCTTGCTTTTTAAATGACACGAATCCAATAATAATGCATTCTTTATTTTGAAAAGGAATACACAAGAATTTAATGATATCCTAACTTTTGGAAATTTACTTTACAATATGCAGGTATAAAATATGGTAATAACTCTAATTTTAGAGAAAATGAACAATCAGCTATTAGGTCAAGACTCACAGTTACTTCTGGATATCGAAGGACCCGTTGCCTGCCTCCCGGAAGGATCTTGTACACCCCAGACTGTCTGCCCAATCCGCTCCAAAAAAGCAGAAGAGTTGGCAAAACAAAAATAGGGGAAAAACACACTCGCTCTAACACGGCAAGTCGAAAGTCTTCCCTCCACTGGCAGTGGGACTCCCTCCCAGAGGGTGATATAACAGGGCTTTCTTCAATAACCACGAGAATGGCGTTTCCCCCACTCGCTTTCGCACACTTTCTTTCCAACACCAAACCTCGTACCAAATAACAAAACTGACCACTCGAGTTAGTCCAAACAAACCACATGACCACGCTTCATTCATTCTCTTAATTGCCCTAACGTAGCAACGGGGAAGCAGAGGAAAGGGTTGAATGAAAGAAATCAAGACCGCAGTTCACCCGTGCTAAAAGCGCACTTCTAACAGCGAGCATATTACAATAGAAAAAGAAGGTAATGCATCCCAACTCTGAGCCTGAATTACAAGCGAATTTAATAAGTGGTAGGGTGAAATAATAGCAGACATGGAGTTATGCAATAAATGTCTTGCAGCAGAAGACAAAAATCAATTGAAATACATATTTTGACATTACCTATGGCATGTCACACACGTGACCATACATCATGATACAAAATAATACATAACAAAAATCAACTCATTCAGAATTAATGTTATTTTCTTAGAAATAGTACCATAAAAACATCTACCATAAACATGAACATTGAAGCTTCTGAAAATTCAGAGAGATTTAAAGATAAAATGTAAGTTTCAAAAACCTGCTTCTGTGAGAGGTCACACACGTGACCTGAACTTTTTGACCTCTGACATAGAACAGGTATCATCATTGACATTTTTTAAAATTATTTAATTCATGTATCTATGTCTGTATTTACTGTATATATTGGTAAAACAAACACACTTGGTAGGTAATTATAGGGCTCACAGTAGCCCAATTTCTGTTTGGAGGGTCACACACGTGACTAAGAATGGCCCCATTGCATCACTTTGGTCTCCTCCTGAACATCTCTTTTTCTGCGGTGCCTCCTTGACAACAGGGTAGCACCAATTGTGCAGAACTTGAAGGTCTCTTCCTCCTCAACAGAGCGAAAATGCTTCTGGCATCCATGTTTATTTTGCAGAGCGCCAAAAAATTATGCATTTCCCGCCCCCCCCCCCCCCCTCCTTGATCGTATGAAACTCGTAGAAAGCTCTTATCACTCGTAACACGATGTTGATAACTCGTTGATAGATTGGTATAAGTCGTACACAGGTCATACCAACTCATACCAAGCTCGTTGTGACTCGTTTCGCGCTCGGTTCACTCGTACAGCTATCCTAGTATACTCGATGTTGCGTCGTAGATCACGCATGCAAGTCTCATAAAATAGGCAAATTTCGCGCGAGTTCAAGCTCGCACAGCTCGGCACAACTCGAGACTCCAACTCAGCTAAGTGGAACCTTGCTTTAAGGATTGGTCAAAATAACCAATGTGTTGGTGAATATGTGTCTGACCAAAAATATTGGTGAAGACTGACCAATATGATGGTCAGTCAATATTACTAAATTATTGGTTAAAATGTACTAACATTTTGATTGATTTTGACCAATTTTTTGGTCGGACACATATTCACCAACAGAATGGTTCTTTTGACCAATCCTTTTTTAGGGTGTATGATAATTACGGAAATTTTAGTTTTGTGTTTTAGTAAGTAGCCTATTACTTCCTGCCAGCTTTCTTTAGTTCCTTAATTGTTTCCTGGTGCACACAACAGAACTTATGCCAGGTTAACAATTAAAAAAATACTTTAAACCATTTTTTTTCAAATTGAAAATTTATCAGTACCAAAAGTTAGATTTTAATATTATGCACACACAACGTCTTTAAACATGAAATAGCATGTTAGCTCCAATAACCCACCCCCTCCAATATTTACAAATCCTGAAAAGTATTTACATAAGTAATGGTGTGTAGTATAATACACTGTGCACAAATATATTTACAGCATTCTTAAACTCATTATCATAGGCGCTACATAATTTTGTAGAACTATGTGTTTTTTTTTATTGTTGTTGTTGTTGTTGTTGTTGTTGTAGACCGAAAATTCTGTCTCTCGTTCGTTAGCCTCTTATTTTGGTAAGGTCGGCTCTTCACTTAGAGACAGAAACGGGCCTATCACTCTGCTGTGCAAACTTACTGGCCGCCGACGACCAGTCGGCATATAGTTGGAAAATGCCGTTTTTTAATAGTTTCACATATTTATAGAAATCAAATAGATTAGGCCTAGGCTCTATATGTTATAACGAATCGGTTCACTTACCAATTTGACTGTTTTATTCCTTATAATGCTCTAATGCTCATTTTTCAGGTAATTCAGGGTCCAAGGTATTCTCCGTTTGAAAATCTCGCAACCGTATTCTAAATGTTATTAGTGTGTGAGTCAATGTATATTCGGTTTGCACAGCAGATCGAACGGCACGCTTCTGTCTCTAAGTGAGGGCCGACCCTTTCGGTCTATTGTTGTTGCAAGAAGGCCTATGCCAAAGTTGAGATAATGCATAGTTCAAAGTTTAGAAAATATTCATAATACATTTACGAATCATTACAAGCATTGTAAAGAAAACATGTCATAAACATAAGCATTCAAAAAGTAAATCGACATTTACAACAACAACAACAAAATCTGGTCATAATTTTCATAACTAAGTGGAATACTTACCATTACTATCAGGCCATTATCCATACAAAGGTTTTTTATTTTTTATTTTTTATTCTTTAATTTTTTAATGAGGTTAGGTAATGGCGCAAAATTAAATGGCTGCGCTGTATCCGTTGGTCAAAATTTTTTATAAATTTGGTATCAAAAGATGCGTAAGACTGTAGGCAAATAAAGTCATGAAAGCTCGCTCATTATCATCCTCGAAGATATCGCGGCAAACGTCAAGGGGGGGGGGTCCACCCCCGGCCAGAGGTGGCGCTCCCGGGGGCAGGGGGGGCACAGTGCCACCCCCACTTTTTTCAGTACCCCGAAAGTGCCCCATTTTACCTATGAAAAGTGCCCATTTTCATAGCTGCTAAGTGCCGCCTTTTCTTCGTATAGTGCCCCCTTTCCTTTCTAATAAGTGCCCCCTTAAACCTCAGACATTACTGCCCCCTTTGAAATCCTACAAGTGTCCCTGTTTTCGTCTGATTAGCGCCCATTTTCCGTTCTAATAGCATGAATAGTGCAATTTTCCCTTCTTATAAGTGCCCTTTTAACCTCTGATAAGTGACCCTTTTTTCTTCGTATGACTGCCCCTTCTTTTTTCTAATAAGTGCCTTTTTCACCTTCTGATAAGTGCCCCTTTTAAGCTCAGATAAGTGCCCCCTTCGAAATCCGACAAGTGTCCCTGTTTTCGTCTGATTAGCGCCCGTTTTCCGTTCTAATAGTGCAATTTTCCCTTCTGATAAGTGCCCTTTTCACCTCTGATAAGTGACCCCTTTTCTTCGTTTGACTGCCCCATCTTCTTTCTAATAAGTGTCATTTTCACCTTCTGATAAGTGCCCCTTTTAAGCTCAGATAAGTGTCCCCTTTGAAATCCGACAAGTGTCCCTGTTTTCATCTGATTAGCGCCCATTTACGTTCTAATATGGCATTTTTTTTCTTACGATAAGTGCCCTTTTCACCTCTGATAAATGCCTCTTTTTAAGTGCCCCTTTTACTTCTGATGACTGACCCCCTTTTTTTCTAATAGTATTATTTTACCTTTTGATAAGTGCCCCACCTATACACCTATATATATTTAATATATTTTACCTATATACCCCGATGTCGCTTACAAACTGTGCCCTAAAGTTCACAAAAGAGCCATATACCTAGCTCCAAATAATCAGTGAGGCTTCATAATAATATATACTAACTCCTACTGATATCAGCATAATGTGAGGCAGTGGAGCAAGGGGTAGGAGGGGCACAATTCCCTAAATTATACAAGGAGGACAACTTTTTTCTAATATTTTTCCAAAGCTCGCTCGCTACGCTCGCTCGCATTTAACATTGTCTTTTTATCATATAAGGAAACTCACTGCTATTCAAAATATCTTAAAAACTTTGCTCGCTCGCTTCGCTCGCTCGCAAATGAATAATCAGACCATTATATATATATATATATACAAGGTAAGGGGTTCGAATCCCTGCAACAGCACTAACGCCTTTGGCATTAAAAATGTCATGCCAAAGGCGTTAGTGCTGTTGCAGGGATTCGACCCCCTTACCTTGTATATATATATATATAATGGTCTGATTATTCATTTGACATTTTTAAACTGGTGATATGCGTTACATATTTACTGCTGCTGCTGCTACTACTACTACTACTACTACTACTACTACTATTATTAGTATGATTATCATTATCATTATTATTATACATATTATTATTATTATTATCTTTATTATTATTATTATCATTATTATTATTATCATTATTATTATCATCATCATCATAATTAATGTTTTTATAATTGTCATTATCATTATTATTAAGGTAATTTTGATCCTTCAGATTCAGATTCAGATTCAGATTCTTTTTATTGATCCATATTGATCAATATTGATCCTACCTTCGCAGATAACGATACAGGACAATCCAAATAACCAGTATGACAACCCCGAGGACAATAGCCGCCGATGAGACAGGAGTAATCCAGGACAAGCGTTTAGCTCTAGTTGTGGTAGCTGTAACTGATTTCAGAGATATATATTTTTTTCTAAGTCCCTTAATCTGAATATTTGTTGAGAGGCTTACTCTATTACAAATTTTGGGCAATTTATCCGAATGCGATGTTTCTGTTTGTTTGTTTGTTTGTTTGTTTTTTATTTTCATTGTTTTGTTGATTTGTTTTATTTTATTTTTTTTTTTGGTTTCTTGTTTGTTGTTGTTTTTGTTTGTTTTGTTTGTTATGTTCTGTTTTGTTTGTTTTGTTTTGTTCTGTTTGTTTGTTTGGTTTTGTTGTTGATGTTGTTATTTTTATTTATTTATTTTTTTTAATTTCTACATATATATATATATATATATATATATATATATATATATATGACCCTCCACCACAAAACGACCAATAAGTCGCAATGGATGTTTTAGAGTAAACAGCTGAAAAAGGTGGTTTGGGGTAGAAATTTTTCAGGTTAAAATATATTGTTAAAACATGTTTTTACTCTAATTCAAAATGACCATGTTTTCCTGGACATTCAAACTTTCTGTGTCAACTTGCTGGGATTGTACTTCACATCGCTTTTTTAATATAGCTTAAAAACTATGCACTGTCTGATATTCAAATTCTAGAGAAACAAAGAAATATATCTATTCTGAAGGTATAGAAAGTTTCAACCCAATCCATTTAGTACTTCATAGTGTATGCCTGGGAGTTTTGACTCAACCTTTTGCGAGACAAACAATAGGACACAGATTAGGCGCTCTTAAATAGTCACTCTTTTTAGAGCCCGTTTTCTCTGTTGTTTTGGTCATTAGCCTGCCTGTTGCATTCTGATTGTAATTTACAAGGCTTTGCTTAGTCCAAACAAGACAAGTTATATATCATTTTAAAGCTTAGAATCTAAGCTTTCAAACTGTGTTGAAATTTTAAAAACCCACATTTCCGACCTTTTGGTCGTTTTGTGGTGGAGGGTCGCATATATATATATATATATATATATATTTTTTTTTTTTTTTTTTTTTTTGGGGGGGGGGGGGGGGTAGCGGGTTCCCAAGTGATTTGTTTGTTGAATATGCAACTGCTAACTAATCTCACTTTATAATCTTATTCGCATCAAATAGTTAGGAATTACCGTAAGATGGCGCTGTTCTATTCCACCGGTGTAAGGCAACTTTAAGATTTGAGAAGTCCTAACTCTGTGTATTTTATAATAATCATCCTCAAAGCGATCAAAAGAATTGCAAAAAGGATCCAATATAAATGGAATTCTTTGAATGATCAGAGAGGGGATCATTAGGGATGATTAGGTAAAAAAAAAAATCTAATACAGGCTTTATTTCCTCACCATTGTTTTCAAAATATCAGATGACCCTTGTTTGATTTATATTTCCAGGGGAGTACAAATTTAGCATTGTCGTAAATGGCCGATTAGGCATAGATGCGGACTAGGGATACAGGCTTATATGTTTTGGATTTTATTATTTTTTTAGTAGCAGTAGTATTTTTCAAGTTGATGTAAACGTAAAAGTAATGATAACATAACTGAATGTGAAATAGTTCAGTGATATTTCTTGTGCATGCATTTTGTTAATGCTGCATGGTTCCTTTTTTTTTTTTAACTCACAGCTTAATACATTTAATCTGCAGCTATGGGCATACTCACTACAATGTTAACATGACTTTTTTTTTAAAAGAGAAACATATCTGATAACCTGTTAGATGAACTTGATAATAAAAATGAAATTTACTTTCTATGGAATGGTTGACTAGCCTCCACTGCTAGTGGGAGACTGTTCTTCGGTCAGAGACTTAGTGGTGAATGACTCAGTTTGTATTTGGCTTGTTACTGATGGAACTACGTTTATTATTTGGACGGTGAATACAACATTGAATCATCTATTCTAATGCAGAAAAGAAAGCTATTGATGAGGATGGTTAAAAGCAATGATAATCTCCATGTAAGTTTTCACAGACCAGTAAGGATCGTTGCAAATGGTCGATTATGCCTAAATATAGTCATTATCTGATTATGTTCCTTAATATGCCTAACAAACGGGGTTTTTTAGTTCACGTAACAGGGTAAAAGTATTGACAATGTAACTGAATTCGAAATATTTTAGCGAATGCTGGTTACCCTTTTTATGAACAGCTAAATACATTTGATCTTTAGCAATGGGGATACTCACTACAAGTTAAGTTATGACATTTTTAAAAGGATTATGTAATAGAATGTTAAATGAACTTGACAATAAAAATGAAATTTACCTTCTATGAAAATGGTTGATTGGTCGCTACTGCTAGCAGGAGGATGTTCTTCGGTCGGGGAATTAGTGGTGAATGACTCAGTTTGTCGTGCTACAGATTTTTATTTGGAAGGGTAAATACAGTAATGATTCATCTAGTCTAATAATGCAAGAAGCTTTTATTGAGGTATTTGGTAAAGTAATGATATCCTCTCGTTATGTTTTAATTACTTAATAATTCATTATCAGATAATGAGGCCTTCTTGTTCCTGAATACATTGATGGAACGAATAACACGATAAAAACTACTTTCGAAAAATAAACTCAAGGGCAATTTCAAAGGCCTATTGTACTGCCCATAGAAATCAGGGTGGGATTACTTAATACGCCATTGTAATGTTCGCACATTTCTAAAGGTGATAGACAGGGCTATTGAAATTGCCTTGAGTTGATTTTTCGAAAATAGTTTTTATCGTGTTGAAGTCATATTTATACACAAAGTGAAACAAATGCTATTCCTTACTTGATAATTGCTTAATATTACATTTCCAGGTGGTATTGTGTATTCAATAGTATCTATTTTCCCTGTATATATTTGTAACGTAGTATAGCACTGAAGAGTGGCATACAAAAGTTCTTCGTCTTGCACTCATCAGAGTAAACCACAATAATGAACAGTAATCCACAATCGAAACGGAAACTAAAGGAACAAAAAGCGCGAAATATAACGAGCTCTAATTGGTTGTTTAATATACATATATATATATATATATATATATATATATATATATATATATATAACGCTTAATTACGCATATTGCCAACCGGTTTATGTAATAACGGGATAATCACTGAAATAATGCGTTCATTCTTGCGTTTTGCTCTGATGAGTACAAGACGAAAAACTCTCTTTAATGCCTTTTTTCGAGTTTTGTAGTACCAATCATCGTTTCAGATATAACGTAGTAATACTAAACATTCC
This sequence comes from Heliocidaris tuberculata, assembly GCA_025618425.1. Taxonomy (NCBI): domain Eukaryota; kingdom Metazoa; phylum Echinodermata; class Echinoidea; order Camarodonta; family Echinometridae; genus Heliocidaris; species Heliocidaris tuberculata. Next base: position 27,891,575 of record CM046841.1, read on the forward strand.
ATAAATGAGTCAATATACTCTTCATGTTCTTAACCACTTACATTTGATCTGTCACTGATTCGTTGAAAACATAACCACATGGGGTCTTCATTATTTTATGAGACAGTAAATCATATTCACCATTAAAGTTAATCCTGAGTTCTGGTACTGATCAATATCCAAACTAATTTCATTAAACATAAAACTGCCGATAAGTGATAATATTTAAAAAAATGGAATAGAGCTCGTCTTCCCAAGCGTAAGTGGAGTCCAAGAACATATGGAACCATAACATAATGTGCAGTGCTTTATATAGTGAATATGATTACGAGGACTTTTACCATTTCTTTTTTTTTATTATTATCATTATTTATTTATTCATTTATGTATTTATTTATTTATTTTATTTTTTCATTTTTCATTTATTTTTTATTGTTTCACTGAACTTGGTCAAAGAACCAATGTAAGCTTGTTATAAATAAATATGAAAAAAAATAATCAAAACCTTTAATTATCCGAAATATCAGAACTCAAGTTTAGCTTGAAATAATTCACACCTGTTATGGTAGTATCTACGCTGACTGTTGTTGAAGGCTCTGCACAGTTACAAATTCGGATGAGAGAGAGAGGGGGGGGGGGGGGGAGTCGTAAAAGAAGTTGTATGGTGATATCATTCATTTTTCAAGGTTTAAAACTGAAGAACAAAGAAAAAAACACAAAACAAAAAACAAGCAAACATTATACACATTTCTTCTACGAAAGCCCTGGCACTGGTACTACACTTTACGTACTGTATATCAGTTATAACGTATACACTGATAATTCAACCCCCCCCCCCCCCCTCTCCTGTCAGTGAGTTTTACTAGTGGCATACCAGTTATACAGTGTTAGCATTCTATGACAAAAATAATAGTTAATAGATCAAATACCTTTATTGATGTATATCATGTGCTTTGATATCAGTACTTAGCCCCTTCCTGTCCCCTGACTCGACCCTTTCATCAATTTATTTTACATTTTCCTCACCAAATCCCCCTCCTTCTCCTGTATACTTACAATTGTTCTTACTGTACTCTGCTACTAGCTCTTTGTCTGTTTTGAATACGTACCTGTTTCTGGCACTTCATATATCCACTGTGATACTGGGAGCTATACTTCCCCTTGTAGCGATGAATTGTATCTGCAATAATGAAAGAACCGAACTGCATACGATAAGAAATGCTAGTTCCTCACTAAGGAGTGTCTTCTCAATAACAGATTGATTTGCCTACCGAAATCTGCTTTTGCAATGGTCCTCACCTTTTTTGTTGTTGTTGTTGTTGTTGTTGTTGTTGTTGTTGTTTGGTTGTTTTTGTTTTGTTTGCACAGCCATCCCACTTTGATATTAAAGTACACACACAAAATCTCTCAATTTAGAGAGGGGGAGTGGGGGGGGGGGGCACATGAACACATTTTCATGGTTTGTCGGAGGACTCACCATACCAAAATCGCAGCATTCTTTCGTCATCAACATTTGTTCATTTATTTTGTACAGGCAATCGGCATCTGGTCCTGTAACGCACCTACACTCTACTATGATGGAACCTAACTTGTCTTAGACAACTAAGGTTACTGTTTTTGATCGAAAATTTGGTTGCATCCTCACTATTTTCTTACCTCATGCTTATTTCTCAAACAACTATTAAAACAGACTTAAAATTTATTCACTTATTATTATTATGTGTATGAAGCCCGATTTATGTCATAACTATTCTTATTATCAATATTTTGTTAAAACTCTTTCTGTGAGATAATTTTCAACAAACTTTAAACACAAAACCGGCCATAGAACAGCCTAGTATACTATGTAGCATGCAATGAGAAGATGTAGGTCTTTTTATATGCAGTATAGGTGATATTTGTCTGGTGTGGGCATGCTAAAAACGTGTTCGAATGTACATTACTATAGAAAACTAGCTGCATTACAAACCTCAACATCAATAATGTTTGCACATGAATAGCGACGAACTAGTTTTCGGGTTAGGAAATCCTGTACCATAGAGTTCAAAGATGGATTCATTGAGTTCCCTGCATATTTTGACAGTCAAGACTGAACCAATCCCCGCGACGGCGTATTGAAAAGATAGGTTTCCTTGTGGTGATGTGAAATTGTGCGGGATTGAGAATATAACCATTTCACCTGGACTGTTTTTTGACAAGTTTGCGTTTAACTTCCCTGCATTTGAAACAAAGAAGTTGAGATATAGTTAGATTCCCTCTATTCATCAACGAAACCAATGTGGAAAAGGCAGTGGAAAGAAAAACCCTTCTCATAATGTTTTTGTTTTTTGTTGATATACATTTGACATTAAGTCGGTAGAAGCGAATAGACGTGATTCCCAAGCACACATTTTTCGGTTACAAGTCGTTTTTACGAAGGTTCGTAATACCCAAAATGAAGTGGGGTTGATAATGTCGAAAATAAAATAGGGTTCGTAATTCCGAAAATGAAAAGGTTCGTAATTTCGAAGTGTCATAATTCAGAAAATGTAATAGAACATTCGATCTTTATTTTCCGGAAATACGAACCCTATTTCATTTTCAAAATGACGAACCCTATTCCATTTTCAAAATGACGAACCCTATTCCATTTTCAGAATTATGAACCATTGGTTAAACAAACCTTCGGAGCAATGTAACAGATCAAAAAAAAATCTAAAAACAAACCATAAGAATAATTTTAATTTAATTTAATTTAATAAAAAAAAGAATAAAACTAAAAAAAAAAAAAGAATTACAGAATAAATAGATAGGCTTATATAAAAATGAAAATAGAAATAGAAATGAACAAATAACTAAATAAATTAAATGAATGAAACATACAGCTCTGGAAAAAAATATTAGACCAGCTCCATTTTGGGGTATATAACTAGTATTAAGTACATTGTCTATGAAAGCAGGAAAGTGATTATCAAACTGCTAATTCACGATTAATGGACTACTACTAACTAGAACAACTACCCCTATGACTTTTACCCCAGGACAGTTACCACTAGGACGACAAGAGCCCCCGACAAATTTCCCCGGACAATTACCACAGTCCTTTTTCCAGATGGGAAAGAGTTTTTGGATCACCTAATAGACTATAAATGTCTGAGAAGATGATTTTCAAGTGTTGCTTCTCTTGGTCTAAGCACCATGGCCTGCTCAATATTCTACTGAGACCATTGCCTGTTACATAAAAATTAAAGGAATTTGAAAATTGATTTTATGAAACAAGAAAACATTCTTGCAGCATGAATGAGCTGCTGTGAGAAGAAAAAAATGCAACGCCTTGTTGACAGCATGCCACAAGTAATGGCTGCTGTCATCTAATGTAGCAACTTTCAACCGAGAACTGAACAAACTGCCTCCAGACGAGGGAACATAGCTTTACGAGACAATCAGGCATACCTCCTGAACAATTATTCCCAGAGCACTTCTGTCAGGACATTTTTTTTTCAAAACCCCTACCCCTGGAGAATATCCCTGAGGACAGTTAGTACCCAGGATATTTACATTCTGTTAGTTGTTCTGAACTATCTATCCGTAGGGGTGCCCTTAGAAGTAATTGTCCTTTTATTAATAGATTGTCCGGGGATAATTGTCCTAGGGGTAATAACTCTGGCGGTAACTGTCCGATAGATTGGTTATTGTACCAGCTTATTGTTTTGGGGAGTATTCATCCACTCATTATGAATTAGCTAGAAGAAATCATTCTGAAAATTGAATTACTTCTATAACCAACACATGCCACACAGGCCTTTATAAGGAGCTGGTCCAATATGTTCTTCTTTTTTTTTCCAAGGGATGTATCATATTGACACAATGTGGACAAAACTGAGTAGAGAAATTCTTTTTCTGGAAGTAAAAGTGTGATTTCTTATTCACTCAGCTCGCTCGAATAAAACTGTATTTTAGTTCAATATGTCCATTTCACTGAAATTTCTTTTCATGTTGATAAAATTCAAAAGAAGCAATAGAATTTTAAATTTCTACCGACACAATGTGTGTGGTGCTGACAATATCAACCCGTTCAAGAAACTAAGTATAACATGTCTTTTTAAATAATTTTAAATTCTACCGTCAACATGTGTGATGTACCGACCTAACTAATAAAAGAAATATAATTGTCCACTTTATGAAACTGTAGATATATTTTCCAAGCTCTCTCAATTTCTTGTTAACAAGAAGTAATCTAAGTAATCCAAGTCAAGATCACTGGCATTATGTTGGTATATATGCATGAAGGGAAGAAATTCAAGGGAAGAAATTCATTTCATTTTTTTAAAAATATTACATACCTTTGTTAGCAGGGTCAAAATACCAATTCCCTTCAACCTCAATGACTCCACATTTGTCCTCTTCAAAGTCACATGACCAATCTAAGGATGCAAAGCATAGTTATTATTGGAACATTGTGACATGTACGAACACACGCACACACCCAATTAAGTTTTGTTTTACAGTAATTTTATTTATTTATTTTTGTCCGTTTCAGTTTAAACTTCCAGGATACATGAAGGTACGGTGTCAATGTAAAAACTTTGTTCATCAAACAAAGATGAAGGTATTGAGAAGAAATCGACAAATATTTTTAAAAATAAAAACAGAAAGAAGAAAGAATAATTATCGACCTAAAAATGTAATTGAAACGGAGGAGCATGCTAGATTCATGCCAGATTCAGCCTTTTTTCTTGCCATGTAAATTCACTTTAGAATGCCGTAATGTCACATTTGGAACAGAATATGGTAAGAAGTCTGTAAAATTTAACTCTCGCTTTGCTTGCCAAGTGTCAATTGACGTGTATGCTGTCCCATGTATTGACTTTTGCGTAGTGTTGAGATTTTGATATCCGTCTCGTGTAGTCTTCAGTATTCATACTTTATACATACTGTGTATGAGCTGCTTTTGTCTCCTGAACTCTACAGCAGTAGTTGTACGTTATATCACGAGTGCCTCTAAGAATGTGACGAAGATGCTGAAGAATATTTTGTCCAGTGATGAATTTCTGTCGGCTATTGCTGAGGCAGTTAAAAATCAATTAAAGGAAATTATATAAAAATTGAACAACTATGAATCTCGTCTCTCAAATTTAGAATCATCAGTGAAAAAATCTGACAGGCTAATCCAGCAAGTGCAATCAGATCAGAACAACAAATACATCAACGTATCCACTTCAAATGAAAAGCTTGAATCAACCATGAATCAGAACACATCAGATTCAAATATCCGGAAAATGACAGCGCTTGAGAAACAACTTGAAAAGAAGGAAGAAATCATCTCTCACTTGGAGCATGAGATCAACGAATTGGAACAACATTCGCGCAGATCATGCATTCGCATTTTCGGAGTTAAAGAAGAGAATAATGAAAATACTGATGATGTGATCTCCGTAGCAAAGAAAATGAAAGTGGATTTGCGTCTTGATCAGATCGACAGATCTCATCGTGTTGGTAAGCTTCCCCAGGACAAAGCGAAAAGTCGCGGTATTATCGTCAAACTGTCCTCTTACCGTACAAGACAGATGCTCATCAAGCACCGAAGCTTACTGAAAGGAACAAAGATTGCTATATATGAGGACCTAGGAATTTCAACCTGCTACATGAAGTGCAATCCTGTGAGAAAATTCAAGCGGCCTGGTCATCTGATGGCCGAATATTTGATTCGCGGCAAAGCAGATCTTTTGAAACTGTAATCTGTTTATCACAGACTCTTTCGTGGGTCTTTATCTGTTAATACTGTGAAGTTATTTTTTTTTCTATTAGATGTATACATGTGGCTCTACTTCTGTATTACAAAAATAGACTTTTACTCTGCTGCTAAATATGCAGCCCCCTTTTAAACTTGCTCACAGTATAACTTGTCTGTTCCAGGTGGATTTAATTTCAGATCACATATATATCAAGTTTTTTACACCGTAGAAAGTAAACTTATAGTAGAGTCTAGTGTTTTAATATAACATTAACGTATTTTACAACTTATTCAATTACATCAATACAGGTAAACAGGTTATGACTATATTTGTTTTAATACTATATTTTCTTGTTCATAGATAACAGACAGGTATAACTTTGAAAAGGCAAAGATAAATTGCACTGTTATTACAAATTACTATCTTTTAATTCATGAGTGACACAGATTTGAATACAACTGTTGATTCTGACTATTATGAATTGAGGAACTTGCCTCAATGTAATTCTTCATTCCTGTCTGTATTGCATTCTAATGTGAGAAGTTTAAAAAAGAATATTGAGAAATTGCTGTCATGTTTATTATGATATCAATACTTGTGTTTCAGTGATAGGAATTACAGAAACATGGTTAGGAGATGAAGAAAACCTCTTGCCACTTTATTCTTTAGATGAATATAGTTTTGTTGGAAAAGGTAGAAGTCATCGCCCTGGTGGTGGAGTTGGCATTTTTGTAAAGGAGTCATTAAAATATAGAGTATGTAAAGATTTGCAAGTATTTGTAAATGAAGTTGAAAGTGTATTTATTGAGTTTTTTTTTTAAACAAGAAGAGTATCATTGTTGGTGTAGTTTATAGACTACCGGTTCTTGCCTTCAAGGATTCCTTTGAAACGATCCTCTTTAAACTTGTGAATGAACACAAACCTTGTTATATAATGGGAGATTTCAATATTATTCATTTTATAGGTGATGAGATGTTGTCTAATGATTTTCTTTTTTTTACAATTTATGAATTCATATTCTTTTTATCCTGTAATATCTAAATCAACAAGAATTACCACTGAAACATGAACTATGTTGGACAATATTTTTGTGAACAACATATGCAATGTTTATACATCAGGCATTATTACTTACCCAGTAATTGACCATATGCGTATATTTCTGTTGACTGATTTTAATATAAATCCTAAACAAAACGCCACATTGGAACCATGTGTGAGGTATATTAATGAAGAAAGTGTAATATCTTTTTGTACTGAATCGAGTAAAGTTAATTGGGAATTCTTCTGAAAAACTCAGTCACTCGGATAGGACGTTAAAGGGAGACCCCTTGTAGAGGAGAGTCACCACCTTTGCTCGTTAAGAACCCACGACAACATTTAAGGAATAGTAGGGGAAACACAAGGTGTAGTCTACTCCTGCACATCCCATTCAGTTATATCGGGAAAAGATACCTGAGGGTTACCATGGTTACAGTGATTCGGCTCGCTTTCCCCTCCCAAGGCATAGGTGACTCCAAAAACTTAATAATAATAATAATAATGATATTTCTGTACGGGACTCCCAAATTGTTTAGAAACAATGCCATTGAATTGTTGAGAGTAGCTCACTCTCATACATGTAATAGCTACAGACACAAATAAAGGCAATTTCAATGGTATCAGTTGTGAAAGTGAATGATCCACAGAAGTACAGTACAACTATGGTCTATAGGAAAAACAGATACGGATGTACATGCATGTACTAGATCTACAGACATTATAGCCAAAGTAAATCTATACTCTAAATACCCCTAAAAGGTACACTTTAAAAATCTTGCACATTTGTCCCATAAGTGCTTGAAGACAGACATTCATGGGTAGAACATAAATAACAATCAATAAAAGATCAGAAATAACAAGATATATAATATCCTGTAAATTAATAAGAGCTCTGACGGCGGGCTGCCACCGGGTATTCGCTACCGGGGGATAAAAAGTATTCGTTCAGTATTCAGTAGTATTGAATCGTTTTTTAAGAAAACGGAAGAATAATAAATAAATAGATGCTGTCATATCGTGTCTAAGAAACAGCTCAATGTAATTAGTAAATATATATATTTACCTGGATCAACAGCCACAGAGAGACCTGTGAAAATCATCACAAAGAAAGCTATCCGTTCATAAAGCTCCATTTTGGTTGTCATTGTAAAGATTATGACCATCGATAGATGTTTTATCTACAACAGGGGATGCGAATTATGCTTGCTTTCTAAATTAAATTCTGGAACACTAAAAAATCTACTCCGACTTTGATGTAAAAGGAAACACTTAATAGCTTTATTTCCCGTCCCGCTTCAGTCTATTCCTGTTTAGTGGTTTGCTCGACATTGTATAAAGTCTAAATGACTAAATGAACGGTTTTTGTTTGCGGGTAGATAGTTCCTAATTTGTTGTTAACCAACTGGAAAGTCAGTCTCTTTGGTTCATGACCTTCAATACCGAGAGTTAATATTTAGCTAACCTCCTTACTCGTTTCTATATAGAAACAAAATGCACTTTTGGGAAAGGTTATGTCGGATACATGATACATGCATAGTTAAGAGGATAGAAGGCTTTCAAGTTTAAGTGCTATAGAGTGCAATACCATATGTAGTATCTAGTACTGATTTGCATGACAAGAGAGAATTAACATCATGTCAACAGCGGACGTACAGCATATGATATGTATGTCCTAATCGAATTTCATGGCCTCTTCAGCTCTTTTATGCATCTCTCTCTTTCTCTCTCTCTCTCTCACTCCCTCTCCCTCTATTTCCCCCTCTCTCGCTTTTCCTACTCTCTCTCCCTCTCTCTCTCCCTCTCTCTCTCCCCCCTCTCTCTCTTCCTCTCTCTCTCATTGTTTCTTCCTTGTGTAGCTTTCTATCAGGTACGTCTTAGTATTAGGCTGTAGACATGCACATGTATTACAGTCGTGCCAGTAAAGAACTGCATAGGTCTCAAATTAGGATAGTTAAAAAAGACTCAATTCCATTAATGTATCGATATTAATACAATCAAGTATTACTTGAACCCAACGTCACAATGATGGGCAAATGTCAAATGGGTCTAAACTTTGACCCTACCGACCGGCCGACTCTTCCCTGACCCACCTGCCTGTCGAGCACAAGTCGACATCCCTAAATTCAACATATTGATCGGCCCCTTACAAAATCTACCTCGTACGTCCACAAGTAATAACGTATTACATATTTATTATTTATTTATGTAATTCTCATATTCATACAGAGTAGCCTGTGAGAAAGTGAGAATTAAATTAAATGGTGAACAAAATGAATGAAATAACTTAAGAGTACACATAACAGTAAATATTAGGCTAAAAGAGCAAAATAAAGCCTACCAAAAGGACAGGCTTAAGTGAAAGTCAAATTGTGATAATGAAACGATGGGTTACCCACTTGTTGAGATACTTATAAATAAGTATATGAAAGGTCTTGCCGTGGAATGGACATATGCTTAAATAAATGCAATTTAGTAAGGTTTCTTACATTTTCTGGTAGGTCATTCCACCTCGTTGATGCACGGTATGTAAATGAATCCTGATAGAATTTCGTTCGGCATTTTGGCTTCCGAATAATTTTCTTTTGACAGGTTCTGGTTTGTCGCAAGGAAACATTTTCTACAAAGGTGATTCTCTTGGATAGAGGGAGTAGAACTAAGCCATTACGCATTTGAACATCATAATACATGATGATTTCCAAAATAGTTTGTCAAGGATGGGCCAATCTAATTGTTTAAAAACCTCGGTGGATGGGGTTTCCCTTGTCAATTTTGAGATCATATAAGCAGCTCTCTTATGGAGTCGATTTAGAGTATTGTAATTCATTTCTGTTCGGCCAGACCAGACATTACAGCAATATAAAAAATGAGGAACAACGTAGCCCCACTAGAGCTGAGTTAACTGCTTAGTTGTAAACTGGTGTCGTAACCGTCGTATTACGCCTATTTTCTGCTTTTCAACTGTAGACACATTCTCTGTGTTTCTTAAAATCAAGCTGTGAGTCAATCATCACACCTAGGCATTTATATTCAGACACACATTCCAAACTTTTCCCGTTGAGATCAACAACTAGTTTCCTATAAGTTAGTGTGAACAATTTCTGTCTTGAACCAAGTATCATAGTCTTTGTTTTTTTCAATATTGAGTGTTAACTTGTTTGTAACAATCCAGCTATAAGCATTTTTCATAACTCTATTTAATTTATCCTCTAATTCGTGCGTAGTTTCTCCAGACACTGATATGGTCGTGTCATCTGCGTACATGAATACAGATGCATCGTGAATGCTCATTGGAAGATCATTTATAAAAATCGACAGGGTTGATGACGTAGACATATAGCTTATCACAAGTCCTATTATATCCCGCTTTTTATTTTATTTTTCTTCTTTTTGACTAACTTTTTGTTTTTTGCTTCCTACGTCATGAGAAGGATTGTGTCAATATTTTCTAAACTAGTTGAGGCTTCCTCAATTTTTTATAGTTCACTTGCATGAAGGTCGGTAAATAGAGATAAAATCACTGTACATGTTAGTTCTATACTTTGATGTTTAGTTTCGTATTCAGTTGATTACATTGTGTTTTAGGAATTCAAGAGGGACTTATCTATTTTGATATCACGATTCAGGTCCATTTGCGTGAAGATTAGTAAATATTGATATAAGCAGATAATATCCTTTGATATGTTTACCCCATGCAAGTGGTTACATTGTGTTAATAATAAGAAAAACATTATTTCACCACATTAGATGATAGCATAATTATCAGCACACTTCAATCCAGAATAAAATATTGCACGGGGTCGGGGGGGGGGGGGGGACGACCGTTGGGTAGAGAGTCAAAACACTCTCTGTTGGCAACATGATTTACCAACATAATTTGTCTTTGTTATTATTTTTATTTTTATTTCATATTTTGTTAATTTTTATCATTTGTAAATAATCTATTTGACTTTTATATTATATATTTGTTGTTTCACATTTAAGCATTTGTTTTACCTTCTTTTATGTTTCTTTCATGATCGGATCATTTTCCTTTCAATTCTTTTTTGCATTGGTTTTGTTTTAATCAATGTATTCGTGCATATGTATTTTTTTTTCACTATGTCGTTTCTGTCTCACGGACATACTGAGGAACATGATGAAGTGAGTTTTTACCGTGATAAAATAAAAAAAAATAAAAAAAATGAGAAATGAAAAGCGATATTTTTTTTTTTATGTGAAAACATTTCCAAGTACATTTGCGTGAAGAATATCAAGTGACTGTGCGTGGAAGAAAATGTAAATACAGCCTCGTGGTAAATTGGTAAAAGATTTGTATGACACATTTTTAGTCGATGTATTGACTTTTTTTTTTTATTGTTCTTGTTCTTGTTCTTGTTATTATTTATCTTCTCATCCCCTCCCATTCTTCTCCCCCTTCTCTCTATAATTTTTTCTCTCTTTCTTTCTCTCTCTTTCTTTTTCTCTCTATCTCTTTCTGTTTCTCACTTTCTCCGCTCTATTCTCCTTTTCTCTATTTTCTTCCTCTAACGATCTTAGTTTTTCACTACCTCTCTCTCTCTCTCTCTCCTTCTTTCCCATTCTCTTTCCATCTCTTGTTTCCCCCGCCCCTTGCTTTATTTTTATCTCCTCGTTTGTTGTCTTCAAGGACACTCTTAAGTTTACTCTATCTAGAAAATTATAGATATACTCTATTAAGAAAAGAAAATGTGTTTATTACAACAATATTGAACTCTGGTATTGTTATTGCATTTTGACAGAAACGAAATTAAATGAGGGAATTCTCTGATTACATTGATTCTACGTTGTTTAACCAGCAACGTATATAAACAAACTAAAATTTACATTCATTAACAAGTACATATCTTATTTAAATAGAAACTGCATGTTTTGCATGTTTTGTTCAGGAGTACTGGTTTGATTTCATTAAAGGGCAATAGTACCTTTGGGTAGCGCAGCGAACGCAGTGGTGCATGAAGACGCGGGAAAGACGCAAAGAGTAACATTGCTTGTTTTGCCTGTGCTCCGGAAACTAGAATAAGATATAACTGAATAAAAGTTTTTATATTATTTTGCTTAAAAATGTTCAAAGAGGTAAATACTAATTCTACTTCCTAATATTTCGTTTCTTCCTCTACAAATTAAAATTCTGATTTTGAATAATTTTGTAATATGCATCTTTCCCGGGTTTTTACGCGCAACGACTTTTTGTTATATAAGCTACCTTCCTATTTCTCCTAAGCGCCTTTTTCCTCAGGGGAGTACTCTAAAGATATTGAAAACAGCATATTATCAAATGTCCTCTAAAAACAAAAGTACCCTATACCATGTATACTGAGTAATACTAAATAGTCATTTTGTATATTGAAATAAACAGGAGAGTTATTTGCCTCTACATCAAAGAGGCATAACCTATTCATGTATTTGGCCAATTTGACATTTCCATATGTACAGTGATTACAACTTTCAAACATTCAAAATTTGTACTTTATTTTGTCTGATTTCGTTCAAACTTTCCCTAATTTACATATTTTTTCGCTTTCTTTCAGAGAAACTTGTCGTTAAGGTTGTATTTCCCTTTGATCATACCGTACTGTTCACCATTCAGTTAGTGATAGTTGATAGTAGTCTTAAACATTCAGCATTTGTGTGTTTTTTCTTCTTCCTTTTTTTTTTTTTTTTTTACACTGATTATGTTTATTTGATTCCATGACAATATTTTACATCATTACCAGAGCTGAAATTGACTTTTTTTTTTTTTTTACACTGATTATGTTTATTTGATTCTTGATTTTTGATTTTTCTGCTTACAGTAATATATGATTACACGTGTGAAATTTCTTTTATGGTACCTTTATTTTCATTGTTTGTTTATTGTTGTTGATTTTTTTAAAGGGAGGCAAATATCTTTGAATTATTAATAAGTCATTATTTTTCATTATGTGAAAATTACGTCAATCACCATTTTGCAACAAAAACAAAAGATCAGTTTTATATTTTATATAAAGATAAATCATAAAGCTTAGTAAGTAATTATTACAGGAAAATCAGGACGTTAATATTAAACAATAATCTCATTCACATCTTAAATTAAGAAAGACAATGTATAAAAATTTTGTGGCAAAATACAAACGAAAAGGTTATAAAAATTACGGAATATACCCAAAATACCCCCCCCCCCCCCCCCCGGTAAGCGCATGGGCATGAGCTACATATCATGTAGGCAAATTACGATTTGGGTGATTTTAGCCTTTAGTTATATTCGGAGGGAGTTATCCCCCCCCCCCCAAAAAAAAAAAAAACAACAACAACAACAACAACAACAAACAAACAAACAAACAAACAAAAGAAAAACAACCACAACAACAACAACAAACACACAAACAAACAAACAAAAACATGTATTTTGAGTGACTAGGAGAATGACAACTATTATGTAACTCTGCTCCTCTGGATTTTGTCGTATAAGTTTCTTTTGTTTGTTTGTTTGTTGTTTGTTTGTTTGTTTGTTTTTTATGACCCTGAATAATTTGATAACTTTAAAACAGAAAGCTCTTGTATCGATACTTTTTCAAACATGATGGGCAGGATGTGCTTACATTAGTGTACGCCAAGTGTAATACAATCTGATAATTCCTTCATAGAAATCCTAATCCTCCTTTTTTCACCTTTGCACAATACCTGGCGAGTCAGAATGCTTTAATAGACTGCAAACTTTAAACCCTTATTTCTCATAAGTAACATTCTGTGTGACTGCGCATTCTACTATTAATTGAATGGGTTAGGAACATCCAATGCTAATGATTTACATATCATTTTAAATCTGAGAATTTCCTTTTTTATAATCAGATGTTTATTAGATATTCATATCTAGCAATATTTTGGTGGTTTTGTGGTGCCTAGTCACGTATGATTGATAAAAAGGCGCCACAAAAATGGCAGTGCCAATCATCATATTTCATTCTTAGCACATAATGAAGTGGGTGTAAGCAAAGATCTTAAAAGGGGAAGATAGGACAATCCCCCTATTTTGATGTAACGGAAGTGGCCTCATGGGGAAGGGCGCCCAATAGCGTTGGGTAGGTAAACTTACCAGCGACTACGTTGACATTACTTGCAAAACAGTGAGGAGCAGGTCGAAGATGTAGTGCTCTGCTGTGAATTGTTCAAACAACCCCCACCAAACACCCAATCTGCAGTTCTTTAGATTTCCCAGAAACAAAAATAGTTTAGCACTAATTCTAATTAAGCCACATTTCATTGTAATATCCCTTTACTGTACAGTAAGTCTCAGAAAAAACAAAACCCTAAAACAAATGATTGTTGTGACCACAGTATGAGCATTATAACAATAATTTTCTATTTTCCTTAATTTGGAAGTAATTTATTTTTATGCTTTCAGGACATGTCGATCACCGGGGGGGGGGGGGGGGGGAGGAGGGTGGTATATATCCCCCAACAAATTTTGAGGTGGGTGGGGGTGGACTGTATTATCATCCCCAATATTTTTTGATAAAATAAATAAGAACTTTGATACATTAACTTAAAAATAATAATTATCCAAACTCATTATGTCTGATCTTGAAATACCCTCACATTCTTTGATGATTAGAAGTAAGGATATAAGAAATGCCATAATTTCAATGCGAAAATATCGAAGAAAATGTATAATGAAACTTCTTCTTCGAGCATTGAACAACAAACTGTCTATCTGCCTTCTTTTACTTGCCTTTACAAATAATTTATAACACACATATTTGAATATCTTATGTTATGATTATCAACATTTTGTTGTATTTGCCGTGATTTTAAACAACATTTAATCACACAGAAAACTATTTTGGGATGCTTCAAAATGCAAGTTTATAGACAGATTTTTTTAGAAGTCCCTTGTGTACCGGTCACAGTAGCCCTTTGTTTTAAGGGTTTTTTTTTTTTTTTTTCTTGGATGCACTGTATATCTCTCAGTAACATGCTCCTGCAGCAATTATTTGTGAAGTTGGAAATGCAAAACTAATAATAATAAGGCCTCCTTCGGTCTGTAAAGACCATGGGTGAACATGTTTGAAAGGCCGGCACGAGACAGAACTTCGGTGTTCGGCACTTGTCCTTCCATGAGATCCCCAGTATACAGTATACACCTCAAGTGGAAGGTGTTCAGTCTCTTCTCTTGTTAGGCATAGGTTGTCCACGTCTCACTCCCATAGAGCAGTGTGCTGAGCACGCAGGCATTGTAAACTGCCATCTTTGTCTTGACAGAGAGTTTGGTGTTCTCCCACACTCGTGTGGTGAGGCGAGTGAGTGTTGTTGCTGCCTTTCCTATTCTCTTGTCAAGCTCTGCATCCAGGGAGAGGTTGCTGCGGACAGCGGACCCGAGGTAGGTGAACTGGTTCACAGTTTCCAACTCGTAGTCATCGATGGTGATGGATGGCAGCGCTTCTACACCCTGTCCCAGGACATTCGTCTTCTTCAGAATGATAGTCAGCCCAAAGTCCATTAGGATCTGGAGCTCCTGCTGTGTGTGGTTGTGAAAGCAGCATCATCTGCAAATAGCATGTCTCTGATCAGAGCCTCCCGTAATTTTGTTTTGGTTTTGAGGCGGGCAAGGTTAAACAACCTGCATCTAATCTGGTGTGGAGATGTATCCCCTCTGTTGCTGAGCCGAATGCATGCTTCAGAAGCAAGGAAAAGAGTTAGAGCAAGGACGCAGCGTTGTTTGACGCCGCGGCGAATGTCGAATGACTTTGAGGTGCTGCCGTTGAACTGCACTGTCTCCTTCATGTCTGTATGGAAGGGCTCAATGAGACTGTGCAGCTTTGGAGGGCATCCTATCTTTGGAAGGATCTCAAATAGGCCTTCTCTGCTGACCAAGTCGAATGCCTTGGTGAGATAGATGAAATCGAGGTACAGGGGCATGTTCTGTTCTCTGGATTTCTCCTGAAGCTGGCAAAGGAAAAAAAATCATGTCTACCGTTGATCTCTTGGCGCGGAAGCCACACTGGGACTCGGGGTAGACCCGTTCGGCCAGTTTCTGTAGGCGAGCTAGGACGACACGTGCAAAGACTTTGTCAACTATGCTAAGCAGGGAGATGCTCCTGTAGTTGTTGCAGTCACTTCGCTCGCCCTTGTTCTTGTAGAGGGTGATGATCTTGGCGTCCCTCATATCATGTGGTACAGCACCTTCTTGCCAGCACTGACGGAGGACTTCATGCAATGTGAGCAGTAGGGCAGTCTTGCAGTGCTTGATCAGGCCGGGTGGTATTCCATCGTTGCCTGGTGCCTTTCCTGCGGTCAGGCTGTCGATGGCCTTGCTATAAAGCTCATCCACAGTTGGCGTCAAACTCATCCATGGCAGGTAGACACTCGATGACATCAAGAGCTGAAGTGGACACAGTTTTCTGCCGGGAGTAGAGGTCGGAGTAGTGTTCCACCCATCTCTCCATCTGCTAATTCTTATCTGTGATTGCTTCCCCAGTTGAGGATTTGAGAGGTGCAGTCTTGGTCTGGACTGGTCCCAAAGCTTTCTTGATGCCATCATACATTTTTCTGATGTTCCCAGTTATGGCAGCAGTATGAATGTCTACGCTCAGTTGGATCCAGTACTCGTTGGCACAGCGCCGGGCTGTCTGCTGAACTTTGCTTCTTGTAGCCCTGAGAATCTGGAGGTTCTTCTCGTTGGGAGATTTCTTGTACTCCACTAGGGAGGCGCGCTTGGCTTCAATGATGTTAGTCATTTCGTTTGACTTGGCTTCAAACCAATCAAGCGACTTTGAGGTTTTTCCCCAAAGATGGCCAAAGCTGTGCGATGGATGGTGTTTCGCAGCTCATCCCACTTCTTGACAGACCCCTCATGCTGAAAGGCAGCATGAAGTTCCTTCTCAAATGTGGTGCCAAACTGCTCCACGAGTTCTGGTAGGCACATCCTGCTGGTGTCAATGCGTGCCTTTCCTTGTTGTCTGGAGCGGTGGAATTTCTTGGGCTGCATCCTGAACTTGCAGAACAGCAGTGAATGGTCTGTATCGCAGTCAGCACTCTGATAAGATCGGGTCAATAACACGTTCCTGAGAGAGGTGCGCCTTGTAAGGATCAGGTCCAGTTGGTGCCAGTGTTTGGAACGTGGATGCCTCCAGGAAACCTTGTGGTGGGGCTTGGTCTGGAAGTACGAGTTGGTGATGCACAGGTCATGATACGTGCAAAACTCGAGTAGGCGCTGTCCATTTTCGTTCATTTTACCCACACCGAACTGCCCAAGGCAGGATGGCCAGGAGTTGTGATCAGCACCCACTCTGGCATTGAAGTCACCCAGGAGAACTAGATATTCTGAGCTGGGGATGTGTTTAACAGTGGTTGCGAAGTCCTCGTAGAACTCATCCTTTACCTCTGGCATGGCGGCCAGTGTTGGGGCATATACACTGACAGGTGACAGGACATTCGGTGGTGTTGAGGCGAAGGGTCAGGAGTCAAATCCTATATTACTGACCATATTATACATGTATCTACATTTCATCCATCCAATATGCCCATTGTATGTATTTATTTATGTATATACCAAAGGTGGCAACTTTTTATAAAGCTCCTTGCTTTTCTTGCTGTCTCCTCTATCTTGTCATTGCTTGTAGTTTTATATTTTGTACTGATTTGTATTTGTATGTATTTTTTTAACTGTTGATGGAATAATAATAATAATAATAATAACTACAATTATAGGGCGCTTTATACGGGCGTTTCTAAGCGCACAGGTGGTCTGTCTAACTCAGTATACATGGTACATCCAATAGCTTAAAAGCAACAAAATGAAATAAAATATTACTAATACAATACAGTTAAATGAAACTGACTACTTGTGTGCGCCTCCGGTATACTATGACTGATTAAAAAGGTGGGTTTTAAGAATGGAAATAAATAAATAAATGAAATGAAACGAAATGAGTCTCGGAGAGCCGTTGTTGCTTGATTCCACCATCTTCAGCAAAGTGTTCTTCACAGCAAAGCCCACTCCATGCTCCCTGGGCTCGTCAGAGCCCTTTCCCTGCCAGTATAACGTATAGTCATTCTCTCTCAGTGTGCCTGAGTCAGCTGGACGTGTTTCCTGCAAGGTGGCGATATCCACATCAGTCTCTTCAGTTCGTCATTTATGATGGCGGTCTTCCTCGCATCAATGATGTCCTTGAGGCTTTCCGCAAGGCCGCTTGTCATGGTGCGGACATTCCATGTTCCCAGTTTTAGTATCTATTGCTCCCCGTGTTGTGTGTCCTCTCCAGTGTTGGTCATTAGGATTTAAGCCTGGGCAGGAAAATATGGAGGACAGGATGTTGCCCATGCAGCATGTCCCCCCTCTCCACGTCCCTGATGGATTTCAAAGGAACAGCAGGCTGTTACATTTTTGCACCAGCGCCGTCGCAGGAGCTGCCAGAACGAGGTTGAAAACAACGCCGAGGTGCCTTAGGGGCTCCAACTCCGGATTTTTCCTGAGGGTTGACTCCCGAAGCCTTTCCCGCAAGCAGGTATGCCGCAAGGCAGTGGAGGTTTGGTATCACGGTTTCCCTTCCCCTAGGTGGGCTGCCTACCCAGGCTAACGTGCCCTGCCTACCCGAGTGCGGCAGGTGGTACTGGGTGACCAGTAGCAGGAGAAAAAAAAAAACTCGTCTGACCTGACAACAAAGCTATACACAGATATAAGGGATGTCACAAATTTCTATCAATTGTAGTGTTAAAATCTTCAAGAATTAATGGTCTCTTATCTACCACAGGGGCTTGTGAATTATGCTTGCTTTCTAAATTACGTTGGAGTAAATTCAGGAACACTGAAAATATCTACTCCGACTTTGATCTAAACGGGAACTTTCACTAGCTTCATTTCCCTCCTGCATCTGTCTTTTCTTGTTTTGTGGGTTGCCCGACAATGTATGAATCGCAGTGACTATATGAACAGTTTCGTTTTGTGGGTATAATTTGCTTCCAGCCAACAGGAGATTCTCTTTAGTTTAAAGGTAATGTGCAGTTTTGGTAAGCCCTCAAAAACTTGTCGTTAGATTTCTTTGAATCTAGGTGATAAATAGCAAGATACTAGCATAACTGAGCTGCTGTGAAGTTTTTATTTCCTCCTCAAGATAAATATCAACAGGCGATTCGTTTAGCGTTCCCAATAGGACATTGGATACCTTGGGAAAAAAGGTCCAATGAACAATGAATGCTATTATCACACAGCCAACATGTGTTGCCCAGCATCCCAATGCCATTGGGCATTAATTTATATGCACTAAAATGAGCGAAGTAATTGCCAATTTGACATGTAGTAAGTTGTTTTTTGCGGAATATGGTTTGAATTAAAGTAGAACAACCTTCTGCTATCAATGTGAATTGTTCATAAATTTTTTTATAAATATATATATTGTTATTGAACATTTTATTGAAATAGATCTACCTCAAATAAATTGATAGAAGATTATCCTTCAATATATTTTGAAAAATACAATTATCAAAGTTACATTTTATGGACAATGAATCATTGATCGCATGTTAGACTCATTACGTAGTGCGGCAAGAATGACTCATCAAAATAGCCAATTTACCAAAATCAATTTACAAAATCCAAAACAAATACACATACTGTAGACATGATACCTAACTACATTACTTAATTATAGGATATATCCACTTATATTTATTAAATTCCTGATCATATTTATTGATATGATTTTACTTTTATGAGATTGTTGACAGCAATATATAATTGACATTAATTATTTTCAGTAATAGTCTTATAAAAGAGACCCTTTTCTCAAGTCCCCCCCCCCCCCTCCCCCCGGCGCCTAGTATAGCCGGCAATTTCCTGCTGCAGTCGCCAAGTCAATCCATCACACACAAGTTGAAAGTACTATAGTGATGACCCTGCACACACTCTTCCTTCTGCCACCTTATCAAGTTTTTAAAAAGTTTCAATAGAAAAAAAAAAAAAATTCTTTTATATTAGTCTTACTTTTCGGACTTCTTAATAAGTGTGTTGTGTTTATTTGGTTGTACGACATTACGCTCTGTCGATTTTTGTACACTAACAGAATTTTGGCAAGCCTGTGCACGTGCTAGGGTTGGAGGGGGGCCTACCGGTAGGCCTATCGTCCGCTGATTTCAATGGTCAGGGCCATTAGCCGCCCCCCCCCCCCCATTCAAATTCATTTCACGACGCCCGAGAGCCGCTTTCTAATGATCATGCATTTTGACCACAGACCAATGAAATATTCCCTTTCTCTATAAAGAGAAATGTACATGTATATGTATTACATGTAGGCTATCTTGTCACTTTTATTTTTCCAAATCTTTATTATAAATAGATTTCTTTTTTTTTTAATTTTTAATCAATTCAAATTTTAAATTACCTTTTAAAAATGTATTCATTTTAGAACTAATATTTTGGTAAAAACGTTATTTAAAGTTTAAATAGACCCTAACATTTTTACCCAAATGAGATTCAAGTGAGGGTGGGGTATAGCCCTACGTTTAATTTTTGTGACGAATATCGATGACTAAAAAAAGGGGCAATCAATACCGCAGATCGAGACTAGACGTTTGATCGTGACGACGTCGTGCTGCATGCTGCTGCTGATAAATTCCACATTTTGGCTCATTAGTTGCTAAAAACTCCCAGGATAAACCTGGATAAACCTGGATAAACCTGGGAGGCCAGCAACCGTATTCAGCATATGTGCATAAGGCTGCTCCCACGCAGCCATGGGCCCATGTGAATGCCAATGAGGCCTGCGAAATAAAGGCTTACAGCGCTAAATCGCATGCTCCATCCAGCCCACGCTCGGTCCGCCCGCGCCGCGCCGGCCGGTCGCCGGTACGGTGGATGCGATGGCCAGCTACTAACTGTGCATGCAGTGTCTGTATAGCGGGCGGCGGTACGGTGGCAACTAGCACGGCCGGCCGCCTGGCGATGAATCTTTAGACTTTGGGCCTGGTGCATGGTGCGAAGAACAGTGGACATCATTAAGATAAGCTCTTGTTATGAGGTGAGTTTATTTGTGTAATCAATGTTTTAAATGTGCACCTAGATTTGACAATCAGACATGTACCGTACGGGGTAATCCTGGGTTTTATTTACATGGGACCAAACGGACCAAACCTGTGTGTGGATATGTGGGACTGTGTGATAAATTCACTTCTGCACTAGCGTAAACCAGACACCAAAATTACTCTAGCTTTAAGTTTAAGAGTCTAAGCAAGATTCAGTTTAAGCCCTTCTATTTTCTTGATTACCTGCTTCAGGAGACTCTTCAATCCTCATGCCCACTTTTCTACACATTTGGGGTTTCAAAGTTCAAAGTGAAATTTTAAATATTTTCTTCTCCTGAGAGTGAGACTGTCCTGTATTTATCTGTTTATTATTTAATATTAATAATGATCTTTCCTGCCTATCCTGGACCAATCCCCGCTAGTAATTTTTTAGTATGTAGTCAGGTAGTAGATCTACTTCTACACACAATAGCTATTGAAGGCTGCCTATTCAGCCATGAAAGCTATGTTAGAGCAAGGAGTTATCACAGAACTGTGATAACTCCTTGGTTAGAGTTAGCTATACGAGCTCTGTGGCTTATCAATCTGCTACTGGCCACAGAGCTATACAGCCCATGCCTATACTGCGTGTGGAGGAAGATATCAACCAAAAAATCTAGATCTAAATATCACCATTTCCCACATACTGTGAGCCATGCAAACCACCCTCGGAGTTTTCTAAAGGGGTAACCATCCAGGATCAACTAAGATTGTAAAAATTGAATGAATAAAAAAGAAAAAAAGCCACAAAATTGGCAGGTGTGATCAGGTTTTTTTACCATGCACTTGTAACTTGTATATATGGGACTACACATGCAAGGTAAGATTGGTGTAGTCCCATATATACAAGTTACACTGTGTAACTTGTATATATGGGACTACACCAATCTTACCTTGCATGTGTAGTCCCATATATACAAGTTACAAGTGCATGGTAAAAAAACCTGATCACACCTGCCAATTTTGTGGCTTTTTTTTCTTTTTTATTCATTCAATTTTTACAATCTTAGTTGATCCTGGAAGGTAACCCCTTTAGCAAACTCCGAGGGTGGTTTGCATGGCTCACAGTATGTGGGAAATGGTGATATTTAGATCTAGATTTTTTGGTTGATATCTTCCTCCACACGCAGTATAGGCATGGGCTGTATAGCTCTGTGGCCAGTAGCAGATTGATAAGCCACAGAGCTCGTATAGCTAGGTTAGAGTAGGCCTGGGATCCTAAACTAACTAGAGTAAAGTTACACATCGTGGTTGAGGAAACCACTGTTCACTCTGCACAGAAGCGCTTCATTGACATTGCGTTACACGCATTAGCTTTCTCTTTCCCTGTCCATAGACTCTGACTTGTCTTTATTTTTGTGTGCCAACAAACGAGTGGTTTCCTCAACCATGATTACATACATATAGCCATACCATTTATCAGGGGCGGCGGAGCGTCTTTCAAAGTGGGGGGGGGGGGGGCACCAACAAAAAGGGGCACTTTTGGGGAAAAAAGGGGCACCTATAAAGGGTGAAAACAAGGCGGAAAAAGCCTCTTTGAAACATTACATGTAGTATACCACTACATTCTGATTAATACACTATCGAGGATCATTTTCGACACATTATTGTTTATGTCTTAACATGGTTATACAGTGTAGATAAAAAAACTACTTTGCAGTTGAGTAATGGTTATTCATTTGCGAGCGAGCGAAGTGAGCGAGCAAAATATTGAAGATATTTTGAATAGCAGCGATTTTCCTAATATGATAAGAAGGCAATGGTAAATGCGAGCGAGCTTTGGAAAATTTTTAGAAAAAATGTCCTTCCTGTTATGATTTAGGGGCACTGCTCATTCTTGTATACTTTAGGGAATTGTGCCCCTCCTGCCCCCTGCTCCACTGCCTCTCATTGTGATGAGATCAGTAGGGGAATCTATTATTATGAAGCCTCTCTGATTTGGAGCTAGGTATATGGCTCTTTTGTGGACTTTAGGGCACAGTTTGTAAGCGACATCGGAGCATATAGGTACAATATATTGAATATATATAGGTATATAGGTAGGGCACTTATCAAAAGGGAAAATAATACTATTAGAAAGAAAAGGGGCACTGATCAAAAGTAAAAGGGGCACTTAAAAAGGGGCATTTATTAGAGGTGGAAAGGGCACTTATCAGAAAAAATTGCACTATTAGAACGGAAAATGGGCACCAATCAGAGGAAAATGGACACTTGTCGGATTTCAAAGGGGACACTTATCTTAGCTTAAAAGGGCCACTTATCAGTAGGTGAAAAGGGCACTTAGTAGAAAGAAGAAGGGGCAGTCATACAAAGAAAAATGGTCACTTATCAGAGGTGAAAAGGGGCACTTATAAAAAGGGAAAATTTTACTATTAGAACGGAAAATGGGCACTAATCAGACGAAAAACAAAGGCACAGATTTCAAAAGGGGCAATAATGTCTGAAGTTAAAGGGGGCATTTATCAAAAGGTAAAAAGGGCATTTATCAGAAAGAAGAAGGGGCGCAGTTATACGAAGGAAAAGGGGCACTTATCAGAAGTGAAAAAGGCACTTATCAGAAGGAAAAATTGCACTATTAGAACGGGAAATGGGCTTTAATTAGACGAAAAAAGGGGCAATTATTAGATTTCATAAGGGGCAGTAATGTCTGAGGTTAAAGGGGCACTTATCAGAAGGTAAAAACGGCACTTATTGTAAAGAAAAAGGGGCACTATGCAAAGATAAAGGGGGCACTTTTCATGGGTAAAAAGGGGCACAATTGGGGTACTTGAAAAAGTGGGGGGGGGGCACTGGCACTGGCCTCTGTGTTTTTTGCTTTCTTTTTAGTCCAAAATTTTTGGACAAGCAAAAAAAAAAATGGTCATCAGTGTTTTCAGGTGTCTTTTTACTCCAATTTTACACGTTTGGTGGGAGGAAGGGCATCGTGGCAGGAGTCTCCTGCCACGATGCTGGTGGGACGGTGGGAGAATGAGCGTGGTGGCGTGAGACTCCCGCCAAAAGCGGGAGGGTTGACAGCCCTGTTATAGTGAGATATACAGTTGGGTTTTTTTAATCAAATCAATTAAACTTCTAACACATTCCCTTCATGAAGAATGTTGAAATGCAATGGCATTCAAATAATTAACATGTCAAGTGTTTAAAAGCCTGGCATTATTAAAGAGGTATATTTGAACTTAACCTTATTACCTTTCAGTATGTGATTTATCAATTATCATTATTGTCTACATCTTGTAAGCACTCACATTTCATCAAACAGAAATCAAATTGAATCAATTATGTCTAATTCAGTTTAAAAGATCACCTATTACCTGACCAATCAAGAGATTTAAGTGGGCCATTGTAGGTAGAACATATGAATGTGAAGATAAACTCACACCAATTCCATTCTATGCAACACTACTCCAAGAGGGCACTTCTGTAGTTCTTAGGCATCAGTCCTATATATATACTATTATGTCCTATTAGAACAGTGGGTCACATGACCCACTGTTTGCAGCCTCAATTTATCCTGTGTCCCATTGGGGTTAGGATCCATTTTCATTAAACGAATAGGTATAGGACCAGTGGGATGTGGTACTATGAGGGTCCCTAACCCCATATACAGTGCGTGCTTGCTTGCTTGTCAATGATGGGCATTCAATTTTTCAACTTTTAAAAATTCATGAGGCATACTTTGGATGGTGCCTGTATGAAAAGTAGCTTGACTCTATGACTCACACTGTTGTACATTACCGTAATTCATATTTTATCTGTTGATTTAGAACATTTAAAAACAACACGACAATGCAAAATAATGTGCACCCGGTACTTCACCCTCATATGCACTACCAGCATATTGTCAACCTACGGGTAGTCAACAGAAGAAAGTGGTGCGATGTGTCTTGAATTTTGTGTCTTTAAAATGTGAATAAAACAGCACTGTTTTACATACAACAAGCAATGTACATGTACATGTACATGTATGTTCTAAGAAACCAATGAGTAATTGAAAACCATCAACTTCGAACATTTGAAGTCCAATCAAAAGATGGAATTTTAGTCACATGAAAGCTTTGAATGATTGTTAATACATCTGCTGGTACACTTTCAGGTATTGCCCAGGTATTGCGCAGGTATTTCCCAGTATTTCCCGGTATTTCCCGGTATTTCCCAGTATTTCCCGGGAAATTGCCAACCCTGTTACGTGTACATTGACGACTGTTTCATTGAGACTGCATGTAGGTCTGGGCAGCATTTCATCAAACCGTCATAGGTACAAGTTCGCTGACATCCCATTAAATTGAACTGTATTAAGATTAACAATATACGTTTCAATGGGATGTCGGCAAACCTGTACTTACGACGGTTTGATGAAATGATGCCCTGGCTCTACTGACTACATCTACGCAGTTGAGGGTTGATAAACAACTTTTTTTTTTCATCCTGCACAGGGAACCATCCTTATGTGGAGCTGTGTCAATATCTGCGGTGATCAACTTGAAGAGGTAAACTCACCATAATAATCAGCAAAATTCTGGGAAAATGGTTGCTTTTTGCATTGCAGGGTGATAAAATATCTGGCAAGCTATGGCTTAATGTTTAAGGAGTATGAAGAAAATAAAGGATAACATAAAAATGTGAACTTGGAACCCAACTCTGACAAGTTTGCCCCGGGCGGCACTTGAAGGGGTGCAAAAACTGCTAAAAGTTAGAAAGAAAAAGAGAAGGAAATGAAGAAAAATCATGATCATTAAGAATTATGCGCCCCTAATCTGCAGGGTAAATGCAAATTAGAAACACATTTTTTTAGGTATTAAAATGCAAAATTTTCTAAAACTCGGTTGCTTTCCTCCCTCGCATATGATGCTCCAGGATCTCGTAATTTCACGCCCCAGTGAAGGATATCATTTTAAAATAGGGTTTTTAAATGGTTCAGAAATTTAAGAATAAAATGTAATTCTTGTTGCTTTGCTCTCTATTATGTAAGTTTAATCAGCCTCTTGTTAATATTGCGGCCCCAATACAGGATAAAGTGTATAGCATGAATTTTGCAAAAGTTGAAATCTCAACTATCCATTAATGTCTTGCTGAATTCCTTGTCTATTTCTGAAGGGGTTTTGTTAATTTTGCTCCCCATTTGAGACGAAAGGGAATAGAAAACCGTTTATCAATGTTCAAAATTCGAAATTCTGCCCCTCGAATGCAGTGCTCAATTTTGAATTTTGCTGGGTAAAATGCATCAGAAATTTCATTTTGAGGGGTTAAAAATGCAAGAAAAAAACAAAATATATCGCTCGTTCGCTTTGCTCCCTCGCTTTTACAAGAACTTAGATCAGTGGGGAAGTTGGAGGGGGGGGGGGGGGGGGTGCAACTTCGTTGTTTGCCCCGGGTGCCATAATCCCTAGATACACCACTGGATTAGTTTTAACGGTGCTTATCATTTCACTAGTCTACTCACAAGTCAGAGCAGATGTAATTATGACAGAAATGATAGTCTGTAAAATTCCGGGGGAAAAAAAACTTGTGTTCAACAGTAACCCTTTCAGGCCAGGAATTTATTACCTGGTAAGCACTAAACTAATACCTACATTATTCTCCCTCAATTTATTACACTATGACTGTCATTTTATCCCTACTTTTTTCTTAGACATTGTTGTGTATCTGAAAACAATAAACATGTAAATTGATCATGCTAAAAGTTAAAAAGTTGCTGATAATTGTAATGAAATGGTCATTCTGAATCTCTCTATAAGGATTTAAATTTTTTTTTTTTTTTCTCTTAAAGTTCCGGGCATCAAACCAACATGACGAAGCAACCAAAATGGACACAGTGTGTGTAGAAACTTTTGCTGTTTTCACTCATGTAGGGTATTTTTGTAAGGCTCTAAATCGAAAGTTATTGAGCCAAACCACAAAATTTTGGAATTGTAGCACAGGGATAAAAGGATGATCCAAAAGTCATTATGTTTCCTCCAATATCACCTTAATGAAAGCAAATTTCAGGCTGTTTTTTGTACTATTGTAACCAGCGATTAGTGCTCCCCAAATCTCATTAAATGTATAGCAATCTGCTCTATGAGAAGAAGAAAGACAAAAACTCATTTTCATTTCAAGAAGTCATTCTTCTCGTCTGTGCCAAGTCGGTGACAGTTGCAGATTCTGACAGACCTTCGAGTTACTTTGAGACCTAGTTTGCTGAAAATCAGACCATCCATTGTGAGGTCCTGCAATAGACCGCTTCGGTAATGTATGCAAATTTTATACATACCTTTCAAACAAAGGTAGTTCTTGACAACCTGAAAGCTTGCCGGAGGCTTGCCGGACATAACTGTATTCCAAGCATTGAGGCTCATTTATAAAAAGCAGGTTAATGGAATAGCTCGTCACTAGGTGCTCAGAGAATTTATGTGCATAAATTTAATAATAATAATAATCTTTTAAAGTCCACTCCAAATTTTATTAAGTTAAACCGAAATGGAAATTCTTTTTGCCCAATCGATCGTGAGCCCGGCAGCCACTGAGCAGCGCCAGATCGACGTTGCTCTATCCCTTATTGTTGAACGCCAAACAAGGTAGCAGCAACTCCCATCTTTTAACGTCTTTTGGTATGACGCGGCCGGGGTTCGAACCCACGACCTCCCGGTTGTGAGGCGGACGCTCTACTGACTGAGCCAACACACCGGTATAAATTTGTATACATTACAGAAGCGGTCTATTCCTGCATGTCAATCCAAAATCAAATAGCACATCATCATCGTAATTGCACTAAAACACAATTTGTGTGTGTGAAACTGTTGTTATCTTTTGCATATCTTTGTAAATTGTTGAATTTTTTTGTTGAATTTTTTTATTTGAATATTTTTATTTGAATATTCATGCAAACACAGTATTGCATGATAAATATAATTAAACACAATGCATCGAAAAAAGATTTAGAAATGGAAAAAGTTCAATTCAATTCATTTCAATGTTTTATTGTCCATAATATATTAATAAACAATGGAAATTTGCTTTGTTTACATGCACATACATGTACACAGAAGAGTTGATACATAATAAAACAATCAAAATACTTGAAAAGTCACAGAAACAATTACTGATATAAAAAGACAAAAAGAATAAAAAAGAAAATGACAAAGTGTTGGTACAGTATGAGGCCTGTGGTATTGAATTCCACTTATTTTGTGTAAAATGAGTATCAAACTGAGTTACGACTTACGAGTACACGAGTTGTGTATGTAATCGTATGACTTACAAGGCAGAAACAAAATAACTCTCGGTGTATTCAGTATGATAATGTGGTATGAGAGATATTGATAGTTTGTGTAAAAATACATAGTAAATTAAAGAAAAAATGCAATTCAAAAGAATTGACTTGCGTTTGATGAAAGTGGCCCAAGAAGATTGAAACAATGTGCATTGGGTAAGGTTAATGCAGGTTCTCTTCAGGTAGCTGAGCTATTTCTTTGTTGGTCACTTACACATTTTATTACATGTAGTAGGCCTATACCAAGGGTCTCTTACATAAATCTCGTAATAAATCAACCCGCTCCAAGATTATCATTGCTAAAAGGGAAAGTCCACCCTGATTACAAGTTGGTTTTAAAGGAAGCAGAAACATTAAAGAAACGGATCAGTGAAGGTTGAGCAAAATACGATAAGAAATAAGAAAGTTATGAATTTTTGAAGTTGTAATCAATCAAACACAAATTGGCAACTCTGTGACGTACCTTGCGAGCTCCTCTCCCATTTGCCCTGTACCCATAAGTCATTAATTTCCGTTTTCTCTAAAGAAAATATTCAAACATACATGCACCTTAGATATAATCATTGCTCATATGTTTTTACACAGAACCTGTATGAAACAAATCTATTCCTTAATCAGAAACTAAGAAAATGAAAATTTATGACATTTTCTGTACTGAGCAAATTGGAGAGGAGCTCGCAAGATACGTCACGGAGTTGCCAATTTGTGTTTGATTGATTACAACTTCAAAAATTCATAACTTTCTTATTTCTTATCAGATTTGTCTCAAACTTTCACTATTCTGTTTCTCTCCTTTCCTGCTTTTATTCAAATCAACGAAATACCAGGGTGGACTTTCCCTTTAAAAGTTTGTCTATGATTATTTCAATGAAGTGTACACTTGGGGGAAAAGTAAAGTCATTTTATTTTGTTTCTTGATATGTTCATTCATGTACTTCATTGTAATTATGTTTTTCTTGCTCCTTTGTATTAATTACAGTCTACTTTGGAGTGATGTAATATAAAACTGGGGAAAGAGGTTTGCTGTCAACTAGTTAAAGACTTCCAAGCTTATTTCTCAGCAAACAGGACTGATCCCATGCAACAGTATCAGGTACATGTAGTTATGTTTTGTTTTATTTTTGTTGACATGACTCATATGTATTTCCTTTGTTTGTTGTTTGTTTTAATTGGTGTCTCCTTTTCATATACAAGCTCTATGTTTGTTTTCATTAAATCTTGAAGTGAAAGTTTTGTTATGATTTCCTATACTGGAGCCAGCCCCTGGACCTATGCCCAGATGATCATAATTGAAAATGGAAATTTTGCTCTCTTTCATCATTATGAACGTAAGATATAATACACATCACGGAAGAAAGAGGGCGTCCATGTCTGGCCTTGATATTAAGAGAGTCCTAATAACTCTCAAATATTTTGTGATTTATACTGTAGGAAGCCAAATGAAATTTACCCTCAGATGGAACTTGTTTTCTTTTGTCTGACAGGTCTACAATGATACATGTAAATGTACTGAGTGACATGTGAAAACTTAATTCAGACCTTGCTCATTTATTGATCCTCAGTCAAAATGAGCTTGTAACTTTTAAGGAATTTTATTCCATTCCATTTGTGTTCTGTGCTTGTTTGAGGAAAAAAATGTGATAATGTCTACAAGTATTAACTATCACATTTCGTCACCATGGGTAGCGAATTCTCGAACTCTGAAATAATTACAATTTTCCACAATATTAAAACATAAAGGTTTGCTGCAATGCATTGATAAGCCATCTTTGCAAATATGCATGTATATTGGCATATTTTCATTATTAACAATTTTTTTATGTACAGTTATATGCCAACTCCAAATATTTTTAAAAACAATTTCATACCTATATACTTTTAATGTACACTCATTGTTAGTTTATCATAATGTGAATGATAACCTGCTAAACTCTGATCATGAGTCTGCTAACTCCCATTGCCTAAGGGTTTTGTCTGTTTTGAGATTTTACCAAAATACAAACAATGCTTACTTTTCAACTCATGCTACATGTATTTTGTAAACTGATTCAATTGCTCATGTACATATGGCTAGTAAGCAGCTTTGCATAGTGCAGAATTCTTTAGTAGGGTTTGTTGCATAAACCCTAATGTGCCTTGATGTACTGAGCAAATGTGCATTAGACAAAATTCTGGTGTCACAAGTCTCTTTATAAAGCCCAAGAAGGCAATCTCTGAAATCACTATTGTAGGTTATGATGCCAGTATAATTTTCATTTATTGGAAGGGCAGATTTAAGTAACTTCTATAAAAAGTGGTGGGTGACCCGTCTTAGCAAAGACAATGATGAGCTTTTAGCTTCAGGTATTTTCCAAAATACTAAATGTCATCTTCGAATGTTTTGATTTGAATTTATTTCTATTTTTACCATCCATTCTGCCATTTCTTATTTCTCTTTGCAGGTCTGGACAGACATGAGGTACCCAAGTGGCATCAGTTTCATCAAGTAATTTGTATGCTGCAGTTCTATAAAGCTGTTGGATGTGGCGCTATTTTGTCGCATTCAAGTTTGTATTGAAGATGTGATAACTTCTGATTTTAATTGAAATGTCAAAGTGAATATAATAAAATAAGGCAAAAAGTGTATTACCTGATTCAGAATGAATAATCTGCCCCATATTCCTTGTCATAGCCCTGTATCCAACATATTTGAATAGAAAACGTATCAAACATTTTGAAATGAAGACTTTAATGACCAGTAGAGGACCTTCTGCATTTACAGCTTTAATTGAGATGTAATTTTATGATTTTTTTTCCCATCCAGGTGTTCACATTTTACATATATCCATCAATGTCTGTTATAAGAGTTAAAGGCCAAGTCCACACTAATATCAAGTTGATTTGAATAAATAGAGTAAAATTAAACAAGCATTACAGTGAAAATTTTATTGAAATCGGATGTAAAATAAGAAAGTTACGGCATTTTGAAGTTTTGCATTATTTCTTGAAACAGTGATATGCATAACATGGGCGGTATGCAAATGAGTGAACTGATGATGTCACACACTCACTTTTCCTTATGTATTTTATTATATGAAATATCATATATTTCAATTTTTTGCTTCAATAAAGTAAAACATGGTTTGACTCCTTATGGAACATGTAAAATCATCATTATTGTAACTTATTTTGATACAAGGGAGAGATTCTTTATTATCACATCCATAAAAATTGAAATATTTGAAATTTCATATAATAAAATACATAAGGAAAAGTGAGTGTGTGACATCATCGGTTCACTCATTTGCATACCGCCCATGTTATGCATATCACCGTTTCATGAAATAATGCAAAACTTCAAAATGCTGTAACTTTCTTATTTTATATCCGATTTCAGTGAAATTTTCACTGTTATGCTTGTTTAATTTTACTCTATCTATTCAAATCAACTTGATATTAGTGTGGACTTGGCCTTTAAGCCATATGAATGTATAACCATTGCATAATAAGTAATGACTTATTCAAAGAAATTGGGACTGGGAGTTTGAGTAACATTTAAAAGAATTATTATCTCAAGCATTGTGAAGGCAAAGTGTGATGAAAATTACGTCATATGTTCAGAATTTAAAATGGTCTACAATCTACAAGTTTTTCACAAAATGAGTGCCAGTGTTTCTGTACTCATGCACCAATATTGTATCATAATCTTGTGTTTTTCTAATGGAATTCTGTTTTGATAGGAACTGGTGCAAAGAAATTTGAATTGCTCATCATGCATTGATTAGGTTGTTTCTACCAGGAAAATATTTAAGAGTTAACAAAAATATGCTGTAAAGTACATGCTGTATATCATGTACATGCTGTAGAGCACAACTCAAATTTGCACAGGATGTTATATCTATGTGGGTTTGGACAATCAGTTTGATGTCTTATCATTTGATCTTTAGTATTTTATATTTTTGTTGTAACATTGGTTTTGTACACATTTATATTATTTATTTGTAGGCCTGGTGTTGAACATTCAGTGAAAAATGTCAAAATTACTTTTCAGTAGATCATCAAATGAAAAATCATTCCACTTCAGTCCCATTGTTGTTTATGTGCTTTATTACAGGGTGATTACATCCCCACAAGCTCCTATCAGTGGAAGCAGAGTAATCATTTTGTTGAAAATTGGAAAAACATGAGATAACTATATGAGAGTTATAAATTTGCAAAGTGGTAATTTGACAACTCTCTTTATATTGCTTTACAATATACTATCAAAGTTTTTATTAATTTCCTAAGTATGAATTGTCACAGTTAATTAAAGCAGTGTAGTGTCAAAAAGTCATTGTTTTAGCTAAAGTACTGTACTAATGGCATCACTGTTAGCTAGGAAAATAATGTCAGGTTTCCATTTTTGATAAACAGATTAAGGAATTTACAACCATAGGATTTTCATACACATTTTAGTGATGGTGGATTTACATTGATGACCTCAGTGATTATGACAGATGAATTTGTTTTCCCCCAAAAGGACTACATTTCTTCTAAGTGTCTGTTAGCATCCTCACTATTGTTCTTATTAGTTCTTCATTCCATGGATTTTTTTTTACTGCGCAGTATACTTACTGGTATACATACCAAGTCTGCACAAATTTGAGATTGTATTTTTTCCTTTAATCTATTGTTTCCTGCATTTTAGCTTCATAGATCACTCAGCACTTTATGCACACACTCTATTGACTTTGTGCAATTGACTTTTTGTGGGGGGGGGGGGGGGGGTACTATTATTCTGTCATACATGTAGATGTATATGTGGAAATTCTTGTCAAATCCACATTAATTGGAAATTCAGATTTAATGTTAAGTTTCCTTACAAACTAAGCTCCAAATGAAATATAAGCCACGTACATGGAGCCGTATGTCGGGTCTTACAAAGTGTTTGATAGGGTACAGTCTCGACATCATTGTAAGAAATGTAGGGAGGACACCCTTTCAGTCAAAATTTATGAAACATGAAATCAAATTGAAATTATTATCACTATCCAGTTGTCTAATGCTATGCATCGAGATGTAACATTTACACCTTGGTTTTAATTCACATGTGCAAAGTGTGTTCAAGTATGTTCACTTGTCCGCAATCATATTGATGTGCTTAGCATTTTACTACTTTAATTGATGAGAAAAACAACTAATATCTAGCTCAAGTTATCATCTTTTCAAGTGGTAGCTCGTAACTTTCCTAGGAGTAATTCTTCCAGCAATCCTCCATATAGCATGCAGGATTCTCTGATAATAACTCACTGTTGTCTTTATAATTCATGTTATTTTTATATTATGGTTATAATTATTGTTGTTTTCTTGTTATTTTTGTCATACATGTAAACTTCTAATGTCCAATTATTACATGCTTTATGTACAAATGTTACAATGTATTTAAAGCTGTATCCATACTTTTTTGGGGTTTTTTGTATTCATAAAATACAGTCAAGTGTTGAAATGTATATTTCTTGTGAATTTCTTTTTCATCCTGGTTTTATTGGCAGTGATACAGTGCATGCATTATAATTACTAGTTTGTTGTGTTAAGAACTATTGAACAAAGAAGGTAATTCGTACTTATTTGGATATTCTGTATCCATTTAAGTTTTTACATTTTTTAGTGGGGGGGGGGGGGGGGTTCATAGCACGTCATCAATGATCTGAATCTATATGTGTGTGAGTCATTCACTGAATCAAAACGTTGAATTTAGTAAATTGCATTATATTTATTTTTAAAGTACCATTTTGCATGACATTGACTATTCCTTTGAATATCTACAGAAAGTACCAGACATGATATGTTACGACTAGAAGGAATCATTTACAGTTTGATAGGGGCATTGATAAAATGTTAGAACATTGTGGAGTGTGGTTGTGTATGATTATATTTATTATAATTAACTTTGTATTGACCCAGTTTCAACTCCCCCCCCCCCCCCCCAATTTTAGGGTATACATAATTGTATATTCATTTGAAATTAAATATTTGTTAAGGGAAAATTGATGGCAACAGTAAAGATGCTTGGTGAATATAGATTTTCATCTTGACATGATCTGATAAGGTTTTAAAGATTAGAATATACATTTACCAACTAAAAAGTATGTGACCAAATAAAGTAATTGCTCACAAATGCGATATGAAATGCATTAAAAAGTCAAAAGCTTATCTATAAATGTGTATAAATGTATGCCAAATCTTGTAGTTTCTATGGTATAATAGTTTGAAGAACTTGGAGGTACATTTTTAAAAATTGTTCCTTATTGGTTAGCAAGACAATATTAGTTGACACAACAAAGACTTGTTCCAAAGCAATGACGTATCTCCTTTATCATCTCATCTCTCTCTTTGTAACAAGTTGAATTGTAGGAAACAGAAAAATGTTGGTTAACAAGTAATGAATGTTGGAAAGTTGATACTGTTACTTACAGATCAATCTTAGATGGGCAAATACTCACTTATCCAGATGAGATGTCATCAATTTTCATTTTGCACATAACATTTATCCCTGCGGGTAGTATTCATATATAGTATTGCTAGCATGTTATATAAATATGTCTTCTTGCATGGAAAACCCAGCTCATCCATGAATTTGGAAAAAATTTATACATGTATCTCAGTCATTTTATGTGTAGTTGACTACATCACGTCACAATGACATTAATAGTTCAAACTGAAATACACTACCACTGTTTTTGTAATCTCAAATATCAAAATTCCTTCTTTTCTCTTTTTTAAATTGTGATCCAATTTCATTCTATTTTTTACCTATTTGTAGCTTCAATACTTCTAATTAAAGTTCTACTTGTCTTCAGAACAACTTGCGGTGATGGTTGGACTTCCCTTTTTAGTATCATGATGTTACGTCAGTGCATGAGTAATTCAGTGTCCTGTTGTTGGACACAACCAAAAAAGTTGATGATGTTGCTTTAACATGTACTTGTCACCCGTTCCAATTTTGATTTTTAATCTCTTTTTCATACCTTTACAATAGCAGTGGTGAACATCCCCGTCTCCACACACACTCTGATCTGGCAGTGGCGTAGTGTGGATCCAGCCTTTTTTATTGAGGGGAAATGGTGTGTGGGGGGGGGGGGGCACCAGCATTATTCTCCACTTGATCAAAGATGGGCTATAGAAAATTCATTTTTAGTGATGGTTCTGCTTCCTTTGAAATTGCTGCATAGTTACAAGAACACATAAATTTAATTATTGCAAGACTCGACATGATATCGACATCTCATGCAACCACATAAAACTGCTGCACTGTCATTTAATGTTGACTAAAATGTAAACGCTCAGTCTGTAGTGATTTTGAGATAGCATCTGTTCAGAGCAAATTTGATAGAAAAAATATAACTAGAGACAAATTTACAACCGTTTTCATTCCATGGAAAACTATAAAACTATGAATATGGCATATTGAAACACTATCACTGAGAGGAATGAATATTCTGCCATGACAATCTAAATATGCATTTGGCATAATGCAGTTGGGGAAGTTCAACTGTCACTGATAACTCATTGTAATGAGCATGATCAATTTAATTAATTCAGGAAACATTTGAATCATAATTATTCGGGACTGTACATGTATTCACATTCTCTTTATGCATTTTTCCAATGTTATTTGTGAAATTAGTGCGCATCACTTGTCTTAAATTAGAAATTGTGCTTCAAAGTAACATAATCTTTCTTAACTGCTTCAAATGTTTATAGAAATGTTCATGACACACTACAGCATACCAAGATTTGCCAGGATGTATAACACATGTTCCTGTAGCAAAATTGTGAAAATAGTCATCGTACAAGAAAATCCTCTTTATATTGCTAACCATCATATATGAAAATAGACTGGAATTTTATGATAACCGACTGTGGGTTTTAGGTCTTATGGTGATTAGAAATTGAATCAACACAATCATAATAGGTGAAATAAACCATACAAATAGGCCTACATGTACATGCAGGGGCAGCCTAGGACTAAAATTTTGATTAAAAATTTTGATGTGAACGCCCACTTAACTTATTTTGACCGGCCCTCAGACCACAAATCAACCGGCTCTCAAGCCAAAATATCGTGCGGCCCGTTGGGAACACTCCCCAAAATCCTCGTTGCCAGTTCGCCCCTGCATATGCTCTTTGTAAAATTGGCCAGTTCTCAGTCATCGATGATAATATTTCGAGGGCAACCAATCAAATTAAAGAAGAGATTATCACTTACAATTTTCCTTTGCTTTGAGGAAATTAGGGCTTGAATATGGGTTTCCTTTTTATTGACATACATGCACACACACTGTATGTCATCCCCTTTGCTTCTTCTGATAACAATTCTGTAACCCCATTTATATTTCAAGTGTATGCCAGCTGATAATGCTCAAGCTCATCTTCAC